>JAJOZX010000535.1:0-100000 GCA_023014485.1 Bathynomus jamesi
ACTTCTCTCTTCTCTCTCTCTCTCTCTCTCTCTCTCATAGTGATCGTAGGGACTACATTGGGAAGTTCGAGATTGCCGGGTATAGAATGTTTCACAAGGACTGCACCCGTGGGGAGGTGGGAGGGGTACTAATATACATCAGGGACACGTTGAGTCTGGTTGACTGCCAGTTCCGATCGGAACGGGAGCTGCTTGGCGTCGATCTGAACGTGGAAGGACGAACTATAGGTTAATCTTGGTGTACAGACCTCCGCATCTCCTCTTTGAGGAGGATACAGCCCTGTACACCGAACTCCATAGCCTGCTAGGGGACAAGGTGTGTGTAGTTTTAGGAGACTTCAATTGTCGCGGCATAAACTGGGAAGACAGGACTGCTGATGCCGAAGGGAGGAGGCTAGTTGACTTTACTGATGAGAATTTCTTGACTCAGTGGGTCAATGGGCCTACACGAAGCGAAAGCGTTCTAGACTTAGTGTTCACGACCGAAGACAACCTCGTCACTGGTCTCACCGTTGACGAATCGTTGGGTGGGAGTGATCACAGTCTGATTAGGCTCTATGTCTGCGTCCCTCGGGTGAAGCGTATTAACTCGAGAGGCAGTAAGCTCGATCTACGGCGGGCAGACTTTGTTGGCCTCCGGGATAGCGTAGGTGAAATGGGGTTAGAGGTCGGCGGCGATGTTGAGGGAGTGTGGAGTGCATTCTGGGACCAATTTTGTGGTGCTACAGTCTGCTATCATACCCTCAAGACCGGTCAACCCTGCTTCAACGCAGCCTAAGTGGTTCAGTCGGGACATCGCTTCGGCTATCCGAAATAGGAAAGCTGCGTATAGGAGGGCGAAGGCCAATCGTTCCCAAGAGAAAACTGAAGCGTATGTCCGCCTGTGCAGGGAAGTGAAGGAGAAGGTTAGGCTAGCCAAACGTAACGAAGAACTCCGGGAGGCAAGCCTCTGCAAGGAGAACCCTAAGGAATTCTTCAGTTATGTTAATAGTAGAAAGCCCATTAGAAGCATGATATGCCCGTTAAAGGACCTCATCGGCGCGCTGCGGACCTCCGACGCGAACATCGCTAATGTGCTGAATGAGTACTTTGCGGGAGTGTTCACCAGGGAGGACACCGGCGTCATCCCCGAGCCAGGCGTCAGGTACGACGGTGCTCGCCTGGATAGTGTTCGGTATACCGCGACAGACATTGCCGATAGAATAGACAAACTGAGCGCATTTAAGGCTCCTGGGCCAGACTAGTTCCTCCCCAGAGTCTTGCGGGAATGCACTACCAGGTGGCTCCCCACCTGGCTACAGTCTTCAACAAATCGTTGGAGACAGGCCAGGTGTCTGGTGACTGGAGGTAAGCCAACGTGACCCCTATCTTTGAGAAAGGGGATCACGAAAGTCCAGGGAACTATCGTCCTATTAGTCTGCACTTCGGTTGTAGGTAAATTATTAGAGGGGATAATAGCGGATAGGATCGTTAACCATTTGGATTCCTACAAGCTGCTTGGGGACTCCCAACATGGGTTTAGACGGCATAGGTCGTGTCTCACCAACCTGCTCGAGTTTTCCGTCATGGGAGTGAGTACGATAAGAGTAGGGCGATTGATATACTTTATCTCGACTTTCAGAAAGCCTTTGATAAGGTACCTCACCGCCGGCTAATGGCGAAAGTCCGCGCGCTGGGTATCGATAGGGAAGTAAGTAGCTGGAATGGAAACTGGCTGAAGAATAGGCGGCAGAGGATTGTAATTAAAGCGGCTAGCTCGGGGTCAGGCCTCGGTCACGAGCGGGGTTCCTCGGAGTTCCGTTTTGGGGTCACTGTTGTTTATTATTTACATAAATGATATCGACGCTGGCATCGTCAGTAGGATCGCCAAATTCGCTGATGACACCAAGCTTGGGGCCAATGTTGGGATGCCCGAAGTGATCGAGCAACTGCGTGCGAACCTACGGAGGATAGGAGAGTGGTCCGAAAAATGACAAATGCTGTTTAACTTGGGTAAATGCAAGGTCATGCACATTGGCTACGCCAATCCCAAGTCGGACTATTCCATGTTGGGGAGTAATATCAAGGCTACTGATTTGGAAAAGGACTCGGGTGTGCTAATTAGCAGCGACCTTAAGTTTATCAAACAGTGCGTAGAGGTGGAAAAGAGAGCCCAGAAGCTGTTGGGTTATATCAGGAGGCAATTTCGATTTCGGAACAAGGAGATTGTGCTCTCTCTGTACAATTCCCTAGTTCGGCCGACCCGGAGTATGTTGTGCAGTTCTGGTCGCCCACCCTCAGGAAAGATATTGACAGATTGGAGCGAGTCCAGGCGAGGGCCACATAATTAATCCCTTCCGTTAGGTATATGGGCTACAATCGACGCTTACACGCCCTGAATTTCTTTTCGCTGGAAACTCGGAGGCTGCGCGGTCAACTCATCGAGGTTTTCAAGTTCTAACGCGGGTTCAACAATGTCGATTTTAGAAGCATGCTTAGTTTAAATGATAACCCAACTCGCAACAATGGTTGGAAGTTGGATTTAAAACGGTTTAGGACTAGTGTGTGTGGGAATTACTTTACCTATAAGATCTGTGACACGTGGAACAGGCTACCTTCAGAAGTTGTGAATAGTTCTTCTGTGGATCAGTTCAAGAAAAGATTAGACCGAATCTCGCACACTATTTGAGGGTGTATGAATTTTTCCCTGGCACCCGTTGCCATTGGTACCTCCTCGGTATGGGCCGCAAGGCTTTTTGAGGTACTTCTTGTCCTTGTAACTCCTTGTAACTTATTGCGGAGGGTGGGAAGAGAGCCTTATACTTTTCTCTCCAGTTTTCTACGGTTGCTAGAATAGTTAAAAAAAATTAACAGTTTAATAACGGGAGCCTCCCCGAGTGGACCGAGAGGTGTTTAAGGCTTCCTTTTGTTCTTCTAACTCCTTGTAACTCTCTCTCTCTCTCTGAGATGCCTATCACGCCACGTACAGAGTAGCCAGCGTTAGTAGCTGAGTGGGTAACACCGTTTCCTCATAAGCGAAGTGAAGACACTAAGATCGGGGGCTCTACTCCCGATGGTGCTTGTAATTATAATACGGGAGTTAGCCCAACTCATGCTGCTCATTGCTCTGAGTCTTGCGCCAGTTTGTGGCCCTATTCCCTGATTATTATTGATGTACAGAGTATTATTATTGTCGCTATGCCACTCGGATTGGCGGTTATTTTTATAATTTTTCTCAATATTACATTTCTATTGAAGAAAAAAATTTAAGTGAAAATTTTTAGAACTGCATTTAAAAACTTTATATTCAAAACAATTTTTTTTAAAAATTTGAATACATTTTCTTAAAATAAAATAACTAATATTAAAAATTATTTTTGTGAAAATTCTTAATGAAAGGAATATTTTCCTTTTTAAATAATGTGGAATTTTTGTTTTAAAAATATTTATTTTAGGATGAAAAAACTTTTACTTGCATTAAAAACTTTTTTTTTTAAATATCCCAAAATTTCATATTGCCAAGTATAACTTGGCCCCTCCTTCCCGCATAAAAAATATATATATACTAAAGTATAACTAAAATTTTAGTTATACTAAAATATACTAAATTACTCAAAACCATTTTTTCTGTTACGTATTTTGTCATGGAACGTCCCGAGATGAAGCCTCTGAAAATACGTGGATTTCAGCATACCTGAAATTAAAAGTCTGATTAAGGAGCAGTGGCGGCTCGTCGGTAGGCACTGCGGAACTGCAGTACCCCTAAATTTTTTATTTACAATTGAAATAATCAAGAACAATATAAGGATGAGCTCACTGAATAACTTTTTCAATGACTTTTGAAACTTTTATTCATTGCTCAATGCTCATCCTTTTATTTCAGTAATTATTTCAACCCATTCTTAGAGACAGCACCCCTAGAATTTTTAGTCGCGAGCCGCCACTGTTAAGGAGTTAAAAACACTCTTCTTCTGCTATAAAAGATTTATGAAATGAACACTGAAAGTATGTTAGTGATGCGCAGAATCTTCATATCGCATTCCTTTCCTCAGCTATGCTTTTTCATAGTTTTATTTCTCTTGCGTTTGGAAGGGTTTATATCACTCTTCTTGTCATAAATAAATGAGACATTCTATCGACAAATATTTACAGACTTAGTGCTGTTCCCTTCTGTTTTACAAATAATTGAAAAATTTTGTTGTGCCGAGTTCTCTCTCTCTCTCTATATATATATATATATATATATATATATATATATATATATAGTGCTGTACATAAGTTTTAATCACTAAATTACAGTACTGTTGCTTTTTATTTACAAATGGAAATTAAAATTCTATGAAAATTATTCCATTTCATTCTTTGAAATGGAATATAATCTCATTTTAATATTTTCATTTAAAGATTTTGCCTCAAAGCTAAATTTCGAAATTAAAAATTAAACTTTTTTAATTAAGTTTCATCACTCAGGAATGGGGAAAAAGTGAGTAAAGGAACGTATAAACTAAATTTGTTAGTAATTAATGATTTGAAAACTTAAATTACATTCATTAGAGAATAATTTCATTTAAAATTTTGTTGTTATTATTTCGTAATTAGACGCAATTATGTTTCTCTTTTGTTTCCTTGTTTCGTTCTTTCAAAAAAGGATATTCACTTTTAATTCATTTTTCCACCCAAACTTCCACTTTCGTAAATTAAGTAATTTCTTAATTGCTCATTGTGCCGTTGGATACGCCTATTAAGAAAAAATTAGCCTTCTTTTAATCAAATCCTTTCGACAAATAGGTCATTTAGTTGGGTGGCTCATTTTAACACTGGTTACGTACGTGTAGAGACGTATTGCGTGGAGAAAGATGAATAGATTCTAAGAGCCACAAAACAATTTTGGACAATGGTGTATGAGGCCCTCATACGACGCAGTGGCTAATCGACAAAAGTGAAAAACAACACAAAACGCAGTTAAAAGTTGGACCAATTTGAAAGTGACGTCATTTTTGAACTTTTGAAGATATTTCGTCAAAATATCTTAAAATTCAAAAGTTTAACAATTATGATGGGTATGTCACAACACCTTTTCCCGTAGATCAGCGAAATTAAGCAACATTGGGTCTGGGTGGTAATTGGATGGGTGATCGTCCTCTGGGTCCAGATCATGTAGCGACCCATGGTTCGGATCACACGTAAATCTGTTGGTCCCCTCCGTCACATGATTTTTGCTGTTACGATTACGAAGAAGATAGGTTAAACAACGCCAACAACAATTAAAGATTATGATATTCTGAGATGAAATCAACTCTTATATGTTAGTGGACTATCTCCTATACAAGCGTCGTTCTTGACGTTATTTATACTGCGTGTTCTTTGCAGTTGAATGTATATAATGTTACGGCATGCGGGAGGTGCCCCCTTGGGGCATTGGTTTCTGCGAGTATGTAGAAGAATTACGGCATTTGGAAGAGTGAGGCCCATGGTGTAATGGTATCGCATCTGACCGGCAATCGGAAGATCCTGGGTTCGATTCCCGGGTGATTACCTCATTTTTTCATTTGTTTCGTTCTCTCTCTCTCGTCTTGCGCGGAATATCTCCTATACAAGCGTCGTTCTTTACGTTATTTATACTGCGTGTTCTTTGCAGTTGAATGTATATATATATATATATATATATATATATATATATATATATATATATATATTTGTAAGACTAAAAAATTTCATATAAGGTGGCGAGTTCAGGTTCCTCCTCCCCCCTCGCCCCCGAACTTGCAACCCTTTTTCGTTTCAGAAAATGAATGAAATTTTCATTAAAAAACTATTATTAAAAAGTGATCACTTTTGATAACGAGCAAACACGAAGTAGACACACCATGAAATGTAAATGAAGGTCAACTGTTAAACTTTGTTAAGAAATTGGCATTTTATCCATTTTCGATCGACGGGAAGTAATTATTATAATTAAAAATATATTAATGGAACCCGAAATATGGAGGTTATGCATCTATGTTCGATAATCATAATTAGAATTACCGTTAATTGAGATTTAGATTATAGGAATTTATACGATTATAGGAACAAAACGAATATCATAAAAACGTACCTAATTCATTTGAAACCTATGATAAATGTAAATTAACGTTTAATTACTATATTTGATTATATTTCAAGAAAAAAAAAAATCGGCTTTTTCATGCTACTATTGTTTATTCACTCATTTTTATGATAAAATCGGTGAACAATCATTTGTGTTGTTTCGGTAACGATGTATTTAAAAGAGACTGAAGAAAGTTTCCTTTTTCGCGCTCGCGTTGTGAATTGGCTCCTGTATTCGAAGGATTTCTTTGTGGTTGGATGTGAGGAGGAGCAAACGTTATTGCTCGATGAAATCGGAGTCCTAAAACTCGAGTGCACCGCGCAAATACAAATCGAGACGGTGAATGCATTGATTACGCTCTTTTCAATGGACGGTGTGCGTAAAGAAAGAAAAGAGCGTAAACGAGTGGATTGAAAAAATCAATTTACTCACACCTGTTCGCGTGCGAATATGGTATGAAGAGCGTGGATATACAAGCTCTTGTTGCATCGCTATACGAAAAATACTCGCGCTAAGGGATTTGAAAAAGGGAAAAGGCAATAAACATCCAGAATCCCCGAACGAAGGTTCGTTCATAGTGAGAACAATAGAAGTGGGGGCTCTGAAACCACGCGAAGCGGATTCGAGTTTCACTAGCTCATTGTTTCCCCTTTTATTGCCTTTTCCTTTCCATCTTATTTCAGTGCGGTTATTGTACTTAAAAAGCATTTATAACACGGACGTATCTTTTCCAGCGGATCACCGAGTTTCATTATCAGGTTATTAAATACTGAGAAATTCATCTTTAAATAGTCCTAAAATCTACTCTCATATTCCATCAGCTGAGGAGTTAAGTTGAGATGTTCTACATATAAGGGGTGCCTTTCACTAATATGAATTCAAATAGTACGATAATTAATAAATCTAATTTTAAAAACTGACCTTTATACGACGCAAGACGATTTTGATTTTTGCTTATGATTACCACTCGTGTTTCGCTCAGCATTCGCTCTGGGTGTGCGCGAACAATTCGCTCGTTTATTTTGCTTTTCTGCGTGCTCGAAGCCAAATTAACCCCATTCAAAGTGAGGAGAACGCGAAATAACCTATAGTTCAACTAATCCTTTCCTAAATTACCCCTTCACTCGGTAGAATTCTACGCATATCTATCTATGATACGTAAAAAAACTGTTCTTATGAATTTTTTGCATACTCGTATATACAGTATGTATTATA
The DNA here is from genome assembly GCA_023014485.1 of Bathynomus jamesi. Taxonomy (NCBI): domain Eukaryota; kingdom Metazoa; phylum Arthropoda; class Malacostraca; order Isopoda; family Cirolanidae; genus Bathynomus; species Bathynomus jamesi. Next base: position 7,286 of record JAJOZX010000535.1, read on the forward strand.
TTCAGAAACATAAAAGGACTGTTTAACGAATACCTACATTTCGCTTTTTAGCAAAGCCTTTTTTAAACATATTTTCTTTTAAAGCACTTTTTTGTCGCAATCCAATTAATTTTTGCGCTCAACGTTGGTACGTCGAATGTTGAAGTCTTTAAAGAGAGTCGAAGGTTCCTCTACTCTATTGTTCAAATAACTCTCTGACTCTGACTCTCTCGACTGGTAGATCTCGAAAAGACATCGTACGTCTTCCTACGAAAATTACGAGGAACTAACTCAGCTACTTTTCAATGAATGAAATGATTGAATGAACTGAGGAGTTAAGTTGGTTAAATGAAATATTTTGCTATATCCTTTACAGAGTAGAAGAAATCCTTCACGGGGATATGTAAAGGATTTCTTCTACTCTGCGAAGGATAGAGCAAAATATTTTATTTAACCAACTTAACTCCTCAGCTCATTCAGTCATTTCATTCATTGAAAAGCATTGAAAAGTACCTGAATTAGTTCCTCGTAATTTTCGTAGGAAGACGTACGATGTCTTTTCGAGACCTACCAGTCGATGTTACGAATGGAACTATTAATATTGTAAGATAAAAGCTATGATCAATGAGCTTAACACGCGATACCATGGTCTCACTGTCCAAACAGTGAACTAAAAATTAAAAGAGAAAAAACAGACTTAAAAGAAACAAAGTACAGTAAATAAATACACTTAACTCGAAGTTAAAAATGTTTTCATGGAGTTGTTTAACCTACTTCCCAACATTCAAGGTCATATGACGGAGGGAAACTACAGCTTTACGTGGGGTCGTAGTCACTCGTATCTATATAGGGTCTCTACAGCATCCGGGTGCGAAGGACGGTCTCCCATCCAACCGCTACCCAGACCCAATGTCGCTTAATTTGGCTGATCGATGGAAAGCGCTGTTACGACACTGGTCACGACGCGACGTAGCCCGCAAATAACAATGAATAACTGAAAAAAAGAGGAATTTAGGAAAAAGCTTTTCTAATTCTGACAAACGTTCCATGAAGACAATTCAGTTTTCACTTCGTGGAGCAAATTCTATAAATTCCTGAACCTAACTCATATATATATATATTATATATATATATATATATATATATATATATATATTTATTTATTTATTTATTTATTTATTTTAGTGTGTGCCATTGAGGAACTTTCCGTCAAAAACATTAATGGTAAATTCTAAAAGTGAATACATTCATTGAATGGAGGCAGTTAACGAGATAAAATAACTCAAAAGGCGGATTTCCGAAGCAAATTCTCGTTGTCCTTTTGAGTGTCGAACTGTCGCTTTGAGTTCACGGTGAAGCATGTTTAAATTTTTAAATTCTTTCGTTGCTTATGGCTTCAATGTTAAGAAATATACAGTATGTTGAAAAAAACTTTGGCCGTTTTGATCTTCAAGACTCGTAGAACATTTTGTAAGTGGGTTATTTCTATAGTAAACAAACCCAAAGTATTCTCGTATAATTTTCTTTTAACAACTTTGGAATACTGATATGGTCTGAGTCTTGAATACTAAGAAAGTAAAATTATGAAAACTTTATTTTTATCTATTTTAAGGGAATTGGGTTTGAATCTGGGGTACATTTATTTCTCCTAACGATATTTGTGTGAAGTAAATATTCCGGAAGAGGCATGCACCATTTTAAGTTTTCATCATATTTCCACTTTATTTTCTTCATTGTTTTTTGAAACTGAAGTAATGGAGAAAAGTTTCTTAGTTTTTTTCATTTTACGTATTTGGACTTCACATATTTTCACTGCTGTAATGAACTTTAATTTTTTTTTTGTTTTTTTTTGTTCTGTTGAACTTTGAAATTTCAACTTTTGTGAAGGAGTTCAGGGAGGGATCGGTTTTCCTTCTCTTTCTCACGACAAGAAAGTCGCATCGCCTTTGTGAAAGTTAATTTTCTTCTATGAAGCTTCTCACACTATGAAGGCACTATTTTAGGCTTTACAGTTTTCCAAATTATTTTTCCTTAAATACACACACCCGCACACGCACATACACTAAATATGAAAATGAAAAGGTTTATTGGCAGACTACAGTCCATGTGACAACTATTATTAATACAATGACAGTTCACATACTAAGGATAGAAGTATATACACAATTGATTAGAAATAATACTGTAATGTCGAAGTTCAGTAGAGTTACAGATAGACGTTTTCGTACCAAGAATTCCATAACTTAGAGGATAAATGGCAGGACTCATGGATAGCTTGGATAATCGGGTTGGTTGATTTTTTAATTCTTTGCATTAGACTGTATTGAGCACGTCTTGTTACCTCCGGGAAGCTCGGGACATTGCGGGTAGCAAACATTTGCGAAGCTGAGCATCTCGGGGATAATTTATGTAAGAGTCTAAAAGATCTGTTGTACAGCAAATTTAGGGTTCTGCCAGAACCTTTTTTATAATTCACCCAGAGTTGCTGTCCGTACATAGTCATATTCGCTTTAGCACATAGGCTTCGAGATTGTTTTCTTATATCTGAGCTCTGAGCATCACTCAAGGAGCTGGTAATAGTTTGACCCAAATACCTAAACTCTTGTACTTCCTCAATGACTTCACCTTTCATTTTAAACCTAATATCAGCTAGCTGATTACAGCTTTTAGGATGAAATTGCATGACCTTAGTTTTTATTACATTAAAAAGAATATCATGTTTCTGCGAATACACTTCGCAGACTTTTAGTAGCCGATCCAGACCTTTAACAGAGGGACTTATTAACACCATATCATCGGCATAAACTAAGTTATTTATCCTTGTGTTATCTATACAACATCCCACTGTTGCCTCATTAAATGAAGCAATTAATCCGTCAATATACACATTAAACAACATAGGGGAGAGCAAGGAGCCTTGTCTCACCCCGCAAGAGGAGCCAAAACATTCGGATAGTACATTGCCCCACCTAACGGTAAAAGATTGGTGGGAATACCAAAATTTCAATAAATTTAATATGTACATGGGAACCTCCCTGTCTTCTAGTTTTTAAATAAAATATTGTGGTTCACTCTATCATATGCCTTACTTGTATCTAGGAAACAGCTATAAGTAGTTGAATTACTGTCAATGTATTTAGATATTGTTTCTTTAAGTACATAGATATACAGGTCAGTTGAGTGGGACCTTTTAAAACGAAACTGATTAGATGTCCATAGGTAATCATTTAATCGGAGTAACAAGAGTTTTTCTAGTAGTTTCGAGAAGCAGGAAGAGACAGCAATAGTCCTGTAATAATGAAAGCGATATATATATATATATATATATATATATATATATATATATATATATATTATATATATATATATATTAATAACAATAATTACAGAGGCGCCGACACCAAAATTTCACCGATTCCCAATACCGATGCCGATTCTTGTTTCTATAGATACCGCAAAAATATACTTACTATTTTTTTTTTTATGCAGGAAGGAGGGGCCAAGGGCAAATGCTCGCAAAAGCGCCCCTCACATAGAAGAAGAAGAAAGCCAAAATCAATGTCAGGGGTTTTCGAGATGCGTAGACACACTGCGTTTGAAAGATGGGATTTCATAGACAGGAGGAAAGATGGATTGAGGAAGATTGTTCCAGAGTTGACCAGTTGAGTAGATGAAAGACTGAAAATACCGATTAACCCTTACATTAGATAGTTGGACAGGAAAGGAATGAGAAAGTGTAGAAAGTCTGGTCCTGCGTGCTCTCTCCTTAAAGGAGGAGGCATGCAGTTAGAGAGTTCAGAAGAGCAATGTCCGTTATGATAGCGATAGTAAAGAGAGAGTGAGGCAACATTGCGGCGAAGAGAGAGAGATATTGAAGACAATCAGTAAAAGGCGGGGAACTGATGAGACGAAATGCCTTTGATTCCATCCGGTCAAGTACGGTTGTGTGGATTGAACCACCGCACACATGAGAAGCATACTCCATACAGGGTCGAACAAGACCCATGTACAGAGACAGCAACTGAGTGGGGGTGAAGAAACAGGGGAGTCGGTACAGCACACCTAGCCTCTTAGAAGCTGTTTTAGAAAGAGAGTATAGTATATGTGATCTGTCCAGGAGAGATCAAAGAAAACGCCAAGAATGTTAAGAGACGAAGAAGGATTGAGTTGTATATTGTTGAAAGTAAGGGGATAGTCGTGGTGAAGATTGTGACGAGTAAACAGATGGAGGAACTGAGTTTTTGAGGCCTTGAAAGCCACAAGGTTTTCTCTGCCCCAATCAGATAGAGCAGAAAAATCATAGGTCAGGTCCCCCATAGCCGTCCTACGCGAATCATGAAGCGACTGCTGTGAGGGACGCTTTGGGAAGCGGGTGGAGAAGTGAAGAGTGGAATCATCGGCATAGGAGTGAATAGGATAGGAAGTGCGAATTAAAAGATCATTAATAAATAAAAGGAAAAGAGTGGGTGACAGGACATAACCCTGAGAAACACCACTGTTAATAGCTTTAGCAAAAGAACAGTGGACATCTACAACTGCAGCTATAGATCGGCCAGAAAGGAAATTAGAGATGAAGTTACATAGAAGTGAGCTCAGCATACAGGGTGATTCATAAACGTGTTTTATAAATCGCAGGCTGTATTCTTGAGACAAAATTAAAGAAAAAAGGCCATATAAACGTAGGTCGAGGAACCCGTAGGTTTCGAGTTATAGCACGAGACAGAAAATTGAAACTCCGAGGGAATATCTCGATGCTGTGTATCCTAACAGGTGAATAGGGCGCGGTGGCCACCTCAGTCACCAGATTCAAATCCCCTTGTGGAGTCATTTAAAAATGCCAAGTTTGTTACAGAAGTCCGAGCACATGATGAATTGTGGCAACGAGTTCGAGACAATTGCGAAACGATCCGCAATACTCCATGAATTTTTGAGTGTGTCAGACAATCACTAGTGCGACGTGCTGAGGCATGCACTCAAGAAGTAGGGAAGAATTTAGAACATTTACTTAAATGAAGCAAATGTATAACTGTGTATTTGCACAAAATGTAAAAATCTTTAGTTATTTTATTTTTCTGTCGCGTGCTATAGCTCGAAACCTGCGGGTTTCTCGACCTATGTTTATAGAATCTTTTTTCTTTACTGTTGTTTCAGGAATACAGCCTGCTATTTATGAAACACATTTATGAATCATCCTGTATAGAGTACAATATGGCACTGGATTATTTTTTCTAGATGAATTTTTGCAATAGACTAAGAATAAAATAAAAAACAAATTGGACTATAATTGCCTTTATTATTCAAATGTTGACATGCAAATTGATGTTCTGTTTAAAACTTTGTAAGAAATTAATAACAATCTTTCTTATATGAAAGAAAACTCTTCTTACATTTTGTCCATAACAATTTTAAAGGAAAACTTGGTAGCTAATGTTTAATATTAGTACTCAAAGTCAAATATTCTGAGATTGTAGTGAAAGGAACATCTGCTTTTCCCATCCTCGGGGCACAGCCTATTTCTTGTCGGCTTATTGTTGGGGCACAGCCTAGTTCTTGTCGGCTTATTGTTGGGGCACAGCCTATTTCTTGTCGGCTTATTGTTATTCCACCAAACCAGTGCAGTGATGTATTTCTTTTGTACAGGGAGAGCAATATAATTATCTATGCATGTATGGCCCTGCAGTGCGCAACAGCATGTCAAACCCACGACCCTATTTATTTAAGAACGAGTTAATTCGGATTCAAGTTAAAAAGTTTGGAATCATCTTTCTTTTTTTTTTTTCCTTCGTGTTTGGGAACATTATTACTATTTCACAAGCGAAAATTAATTTTAATCGTTCTATCATAATTTCATTTCATTAAGTTGATGAATATTGAGACTGCTATTGGCAAAGTATAGGCCAAATTTGGCAGATACTTCGGTGAAATGGTCGATACCACCGATACTAATGCCGATGCATTTGTACATCTCTATATACAAATTTAGTACATAATATATATACAAATTTAATACATAATTTAGTATTACGTAGCGCCACCTTTAGCACGCGGTGACTAGTGCACGAATTCGGGCTGGCATAGAATTAACGAAGCCTTGTAGGACACCTTGATGCACATTCCATCTCTCTGTGTCGGTGTTTCCTTTAGTTACATTATATTTGGTTATATTATATAGGTTCAGGTCAGGGTTTGCTGCGTCCAAATAAGGAGCTAAATGCCCTGACGTCTCTTCCATCGCGTGGTCGTACGTGAAATATTACATGTAGTTCCATCTTCGCGAAGAATATGAGCATCACGGTGCAGGATGCCTCGATCGTACAACGAATTAGATACCTCTTAAAGATATCACTATACCTAGTAGAGTTGTTTGTTGATGGATCTTTAAATTCTGTCTTTCTGTAGTAAATAGTGGCTGCTCACACAATGACCCTTATTTCGCCATACTTCTAAGTAGGCTGAAGGCAATGATGGTCGAATCCTTCGTCTGGTTTCCTTCATACCTAGGTCCACCCTTCAGATGTAAACTTTTGAAATTTCCATTCGTCGGAGAAGAGTACACGCCACCAAAATCCAAGTATCTTGTTCAATACGTTCGCAGTCCACATTTTTCTGATCTCTTGTGTCTGCTGGAAAACAAGAGTATCCGTGGAGCCACACATCGTCTGTCGTCTATGCTCTGCAGGATACGTTGAACCGTTCTCGGACGTACTCGTATATTATTTGCGGAAGCAGCATCAGCGAAAGGAATCTTGACAACAAGCATTGGTATGGCGAGCCAAGACACGCTTCACTCTTGCCGTCACCGATGAAGGTTTCTCAGGTCGTTTCGAGACAGGAGTCGCATTCCCTGCGGTGAACTTCGATGAAATACCAAATTCATGGGCAATCTATCGAACTTTAGACTCGTTCAAAACGGCGTTCGATAAGTCCCAGAAGAAATAGGAAACTGCTACGTCTTCCATCTGTTTGCGACACACTCGCATTGTAAACTAAATAAATGTAAACTTCCGTTCACATCACCACCTTTGAAATGGAAAAATGCCATCATGTGACGTCATGCAATTAATGTGTTATTTTAGCAGTCATATACTGTATATATATATATATATATAATTTATTTATTTATTTATTAATATTTCTGGTCCTATTGGAAATTTAATAAAAGTTTAAGCTCATTTAAATTCCTTTTGTTTAGTTATTTATACATTTATTTTCAGAGATCCAATTTAGTAATTAAATTAAAAGAAAACAGCATTTGGAATTTTTTACTTTGTTTACTGGAATTGAATTTGTAATGCTTTTAATTTTAGAAATAATTTAGCTTATTAAAATGGAAAAAAGTAATACTTGCAGGAATCTTGTCTTCAAAGCAAACTATTATTAGCTTTACTTGAAATATTCTGAACTTCCACTTACGCGAATACCGAATTATTTATATTATTTATGTTGAAAGATTATTTCTAATGAATTCCTCTTGGGATTTTAAATCTCATCAACGGTTCACTTGACCCACAATGACCCAGATAATTAAGTGATTTTCGATATGTTCTTGGATAGTGCCAAGCGCTGACACTTATTCAGAGCATTTCCTCATGAAGTAAGGCAAAATGTGGCACGAGCTGGCGGCAAATTGGAATGGAAATTACATATGAGGCCTTCCTAGGAAGAAGTGGCTAAGCGACAAAAATAAAAAACGTCAGGAAACGCAGTTAAACGTTGTACCAAATTTGAAGTGCCAATACTTTTGAACTTTTGAAGATGTTTCGTTGAAATATGTTCAAAAGTTTTGTCACTTTCAAATTTGGTACAACTTTAACTGAGTTTGCTGGCGTTTTAACCTTTGTCGCTTAGCTACTTCTTCCTTGGAGAGCCTCATAAATACATTATCTTAAAATCCATTTCCAATTCTTAATGAGGCGGAGACGACGCTTGAACTTAGTGGGACTGAAGACACTCAAACCGGAGCTTTTATTGTCGCCATAACTTACTCTCTTGTCAGTCAAACACCCAAAATATTTGAATTCTTCAACAACCTTTCATGTTACACGTTTCACCATGGGCTTCATCAAGAGCTAGGCCATGGAGGCAATGACATTTTACACTTTACAAATATGGGAGAGGGTATTCTTTTCGTTCTTGACGATGAAAGTGTTCTTAAAAGTGCTCAACATGTTTCGTGTCAGGACTTTTAGGTGTCCAGATAAAGACATGGATTCCCTTTTGTTGCTTCCATTGAATGGTGGTTCTACAGGAATGACACGTGGTACAATCCTCTTGTAGCATAACCGCAAAAATCTTTGTTTAAGCGATGGGAGCTGATTATACGAGTGGCTATACATGTATACTTAGGTTAAGAGACTGAGACAGCTTGCTCTGAGTATCGGGACGGTCTTTCTACCATCCCAAGTCGTTAACATACTATACCATTGCACTAAACAGTGTAATGGTGTGGTTATTATTCCTTAAATGTTTAATTATATCCACCCTCCATACCCATGTGCGTCCGTGCACATGAATTAATAAAACTGAGATTCTTCCAAAAACAGAGTAAAAATTCAAAATGCCATAGGTCTGTGTACCGTCTCATTACTCGTGTTAATTTCCGCTGTACAATGGCGGCTGTAAACTTTTCAACAAGACAAAACTATTTTAGCGCAGTTTATGTAGATAGCAGCGAGTTGTTCATTGTGAAAATTTTAAGTTTGGAGTCTACAGATCTTGTATGAAGAATAAAACTCGCCTAAACCTGAAAGGGCTCTTTGTATTTGTTTTGTTACCACTTATGACCTTCCTTGTCTATGGTTAGTTTCTCGTTTATTTTCTTGGCGAAAATTGGCAATAGTGTTATGAATTGTTCCGTTAAGAAATTCGGAAATTTCAATTCTCCTCCTCTCGCTTCTCACTGTGAATACTATCTGGTTGTCGAACACAAGACCGCAGATAAATCGTGACATATTAGAAGTACCAAATGCAAGAGGCATCTTTTATGATTTACAAATTCTTTTGATATACGAGACGTCCTATTTTTAGTCTATAAATACAGGGTTTAAAAGTAAATTCGGGTGCAGTATTTCTCATAGGTTCAATTTAGTTTTTATATATACAGTATATATAAATTATTTCACGAAAGTAACACGCGAATAACATTTATGATGAAAATAACCACGAAGGAAAAAGGAAACGCAGAATGGTGCTCAAGCGCTTTCGTCTAATGACATCCTCAGGAACACTGAGTGTTCCTGAGGATGTCATTAGACGAAAGCGCTTGAGCACCATTCTGCGTTTCCTTTTTCCTTCGTGGTTATTTTCATCATATATATATATATATATATATATAACGTAAAGAACGACGCTTTGTATAGGAGAATAACCCGCGCAAGATGAGAGCGAAAGAACGAAACAAATCTTGCGCGGATTATTCTCCTATACAAAGCGTCGTTCTTTACGTTAATTATACTGCGTGTTTGCAGTTATAATGTATATATATATATATATATATATTATATATATATATATATATATATATATATATATATATATATATATATATATATACAGTATATATAATAATTTCAGATTGGTAAAGAAATGAAGGAATAATCGACAGGATTCAAATCTGGATTATTAGTGGTCAAAGATTAGGTTCAGCGAAATCCTCGCAATTTGCCCATAGAAAATCACTGGTGATTTGAGAACGCTTTGCCGGTGCTCCATCTCGCATGAAGTGACGTCTGGCATCTGATTACACTGGATGATAAAACAGAACTTTTTTTGTCACATGAACAAAAAATTTGCCTATCACCCACCAATATTGAATCAATCAAAAATTAAATTTGGAGTAATTTATAGACGTAATAGCAACATCAAAGTAGAAAATGCATATTGAACTCACCTATAATGTTATAATGTTTCAGAACAACAAAGACCCTAGGATCCACTCATGGCTGGTCTACCTAACTGTGGTTGTAGTTGTGTATTACGCATGTCCTCCGTGGTGGCGGAGGGGACCTACAATTTTACGTGGGTTCTGAATCACAAAAACCTTAATTTTACTACCTTAAACTATACCCAATCTATCAACATATCCGTCTAATCAATTTTTAAACATGTTTATAGACGTGCTACTAATTACTTCTACCGGCAAACTATTCCACCTATTTACTATTCTATGCGTAAAAAAGTGTTTGGCAACTGCTGTCTCGAACCTTCTACTTGTCAACTTACACCCATTATTTCTAGTTCTATTATATTGTGATATCTCGAAAAGGTATCCCTATTTACGTTATCGAACCCATTCATAATTTTAAAAACCTGGATTAAATCACCCCTTAACCTCCTAGTCTTGAGTGTAGTCAATTTTAACTCCTTAAGCCTATCCTCGTACGACTTCGACCTAAGCGACAGAATCATCTTAGTTGCTCGTCTTTGAACTCTTTCGATTTTGTCTATATCTTTGCGCATATGCGGATTCCAAAATGGATCGCGTACTCCAAATGGGGTCTAACTAATGATTATATAAAGAGGAACTATAATATCACGCGATTTGTACTCAAAATTCCGAGCTTTAAAACCTAGCACCTTGTTGGCCTTATTGACCGCTGCTATACTTTGTTTCACCACTTTTAAATCACCAGTGACGATAACTCCTAAATCTTTTTCCTGTTCTACGCTTGCCAACTCCTTCCCTGACATACTATACGCAAAATTACCATTACGCGAACCTATATGTAAAATTTTGCACTTATCGACGTTAAATCTCATTTGCCATGTGACTGACCAATCAACGATTTTGTTCAGATCTTCCTGGATTTTACCTCTATTCATCATTAATTGCCCTACCACCCAACTTCGTGTCATCTGCAAACTTTGAAACTGTACTGACTAGGCCAACATCTAAATCGTTAGTATATATATATATATATATATATATATATATATATATATATATATTATATATATATATATAAGAAAAAGCAAGGGGCCCAATACAGAACCCCGAGGAACGCCGCTCGCTACATTAGCCCAACACGACTCCGCTCCATCAATGACCACCTCTGTTTCCTACCTCGCAACCACTCTTCTATCCAATTTATTACTACACCCCTGATTCCATGAGTCTTAGTTTTTTCAATGAGTCTTTTGTGCGGTACGGTGTCAAACGCTTTTGAAAATCTAAATACATTACATCTACCGTCCGATGACTATCGTAAACTTCAACCACGCTTTGAAAAAATTCTGAAAGATTAGTTAAACAAGATTTGTTTCCCCTAAAACCGTGCTGTGTATTTCTAATCAAGTTATGCAATTCAAGTGTTCGACTATACCAGTGGTTCCCAAACTGTGTTGTTCCGTGGAACCCTGGGGTTCCACGGAGGCTTAACAAGGGTTCCGTGACACGTTTTTCTAATCAGTCTAATCAGGTCTTAATATTAAGGTCTAATTAAGGTCCTAATATTTATACATAATTTTACCTTGTGGCTTTTTAAATAATTTTATATTCTTATTCTGACTTGAAATGGCACCATCGTGGATTTGGGATCACTAAATATTTTTCGCTAAAATTAAAATCTGCTAAGTATAGTATAAATTTTCGCTACTCGGCTACTGCAAAAGTGTAATTTGGAAGATTTTAATTTTAACGATTTTATAAAAGACTGGTTCTATTAGTACTGTTTAAAATAAATATCATATAAATTCTGTCATAGTATTTAAAATTTGTCATATTATTTATGACAAATTTTAATATATATTTTACTGGTGAGAATTTAACTGTAATTAATTTTGAGCAATATGTTTTCGCTAAAATTAAAATTTTCTAAGTTGCCAGTTGATTTGATGTGCACTTGTTTCGTAATTAATTGTGAACCAATCAGTACTATAGCCGTTGGCGTGGTGCACTGTCAAGTTAATTTCTGATAGGCTTTATTTACTTAAATGTGTTCAGTGTAAAAATTTGTATAGTGTTCATCACTAAAATCTGTAAGTTTTGTTGCTCAATAAATATTTTACAGCTCTAAGTCTAATATATATATATATATATATAATATATATATATATATTATATATGGTTTGGGGTTCCGCGAAATAAAAACAAGTCTGTAAGGGTTCCGACAGTTAGTAAAGTTTGGGAACCACTGGACTATACGATCCCTAATTATTGATTCCAGTAGCTTACCTACAAGAGACGTTAAAGTGATTGGCTTATAATTTCCCGCCGCACCTTTATCGCCTTTCTTAAAAATAGGTGTTACATTTGCTAACTTGAAATTATCTGGTACGCACCCCTCAGAAATAGACGCATTAAAAATCTTTGTTAGCGGCACAACAATGCTTTCTTTTAATTCTTTTAGTTGTATGGGATATATGAAATCCGGCCCCAGTGATTTACGCATTTTCATTTTATCAATATAGCATTACTTCCCATTCACTAACCACAATATTATCTAAAGTATTACCATTGTCAAAAGGTATTATGTCTATGACTGTAGGGATATTCGTTAAATCTTCTATTGTAAAAACTGCCGTAAAAAATTCGTTTAGCTGGGTAGCCATTTGCTTGTTTTCAGGAACTAGCTCTCCGTGAGGATTTTTCAACAGCCCCAAGACACTCTTTACTGGATTCCTATTATTGACGTATTGAAAGAATCGCTTGGGGTTTTCTTTGCCGTCACGAGCTATGGAGATTTCAAAAATACGCTTTTCGCTTCACGCCTTAGAGATATGTAGTTTTTCGTAACCACAAATTGTCATTATCGCACTTATGTAGCCTATAAGCTCTATCTCTACTCTTTATAATATCCCCTACTCTAGAAGTAAACCTCAAGGGCTTGTTATTTACTTTCTCACGCTTAATCTTGTACGGTACACATTCCTCATTTATAGTCCTAAATACTGTTTCAAACGATTCCCACGTTAGTTTTGCGTTGGAGATCCCCATTACGTTTTCCCAATTGATGTGTGACAATGTAGCTACTGATGGTTAACGCTTATATTTCGCCTCTGCGCCATTCCTTCATAATGTCCAGTAGTAGTTAGCCAACATGTTGGGGCTCCACTTGCCCTGGTATCGCTTCTCCATCTTGGATATTTGTTGATGAAAGCGTTCCCCATGCTCATCACTAACATCGCCTAAGTTTGTTGGGAAGAAGTCAAGATGCGAGTCAAGAAAATGAATTTTCAATGACATATTGCACCCCATGACTTTGTAGGCCTTGAGAAGTTCTTCAACAAGTGACTCGTAATTTTCAGCCTTGAAGTTTCCGAGGAAATTTGTGGTCACTGCTTTAAATGCTCTCCAAACTGCTCCTTCAACTTTACTTAAAGTTTCATCAAACGCGCTGTCTCTCATGGTTTCTCTAATTTGCGGGCCCACAAATATCCCTTCTTTGATTTTGACCTCGCTGATCCTCGAAAATTTCTGTTTCAAGTAGAGAAACCCAATGCCATTTTGATCTATAGCCTTAACAAAATTTTTCATTAAACCAAGTTTAATATGTAGTAGTTGCAAAAAAACTTTTTTTTAATTAACCAGAGGTGGACTGGTGACATTTTTATGCCCTGGAATCAATGCTTGTCAAGGTGGCCATTGTTTCTTTGAGTAATGGCTTTCCCGTACTGGGCTGTCCCATTTAGAGGAAACAACAGAATTTCGTATAACCCAGTTGTAAACCAAGGAGAAGTGCAATCACTTTCAAGGCTCCACAGATATGCCAAGAGTATTTATCATATTGGATATGTTTCACAAGCAGGTACATATTTTCGGGTGATTCCTTCATATGAACGGCATGTGCTATTCGAACTGAAGGGTATTTATTTCCATTATGGAGTAACACAGCTTTCAAACTCAGCTTCGAAGAATCGATAAATAGCCGCCATTCGTTTGGATCATGTTGTTGGCCAAGGGTTTCCATGAGAGTTCACATTATTACAGTATACTAACTTGCCTTCCTGAGGAAAAAAAGGTAGAAAGTCTCTTTGACGCTTGCGGTAAAAAGATATCTTAGTGCCTTTTTCTAGAAGATTTCAACCTTTCAATCTGGAAGTCAAAAGTTCAGATTGATCTTTTGACAATTTCAGATCACAGACAAGATCGCTCAGGTCTGCTTGAGATATTAAGTGAAGCTTGTCGATGAACAAGATGTTTTAAACATTGGATCAACATCAGCCATGTTGAGCTTCGTCATTACATATTGTACATCATTTTCATCATCTAAACTCCACGTTTCCGGTGGCCTTGGTACTGGCAAATGTTTATTATGTAAACAGGTCTTATGGCTGATGGTAAATTTGGGTATTGTACCATATGTTTAGATTTTGCAGTAATGCCTAGTATCCTTTGTAAAGCAGAAATAACAATCCGTTAAATGGTCTTTCGGCTCTCTCCATATCATCGGAACAGCAAACGGCATTTGAGACCCATTTAGTCAGCCTGTCAGAAGTCTTAAACACGTAATACAGCATATATGAGGTGCCCACGTCTTGCCCTGATCCCCTACCTTGCAACCAAAATAAAGTTCGTATGCTTTTTTGACGAGAGGGGTGAAATTTCGCCTTTGAGATCTAAAAGTTAACTCTCCGCACACATAACAGAAACAATTTGGATGGTTGACACACTTACGTGACATTCTGTCATGAAACAATGCGAACGCACTGACACAAAAAATGATAAAGGAAAACCACGAATAAAATGTACGATGTTCACTGAGCGAAATCAAGTGAGTAACTGACAAATGAAAGTCAACAGTGATGTGCAGCAACTTATAAGCAGAGGTGTAGCAAGGGGTAGACCACGCCCCCTTCCTATTCTGACTCAAATCCTAAGTAATGTAAATTCTTGTGTCACTCTAAAACTGCGGGTGATAGAAAAATTATTTTTCATTCCCGTAATCAAGGTAAAAAATTACATATAGTTCAAGTAAAAATATCTCTGTGACAAAAAACTTTGTTGACCAGTGTTATCAATACAAGGCGATATGCGAGACAAGGCGTCTTCACAATAGCCCTTTTAATTCATATTTGCCCCACTTTCAACCAATATTAGGTCACGTTTACCGGCAAAGGAAACGACAACATCTATCACAGAGCCACTAAAATGTGACCTCTCCCTGAACAGCCGTGCAGACTATATTTCTTTTTCTACATTGCCTTTGGTGTAGGCACGGTCACTTTTTCACTGTTAAACGCTTCTCATTGGAAAATTAAATTTTATTGACAGGTTGCGTGATGCAAAAACGTCTGAACAGGCGTTTACATCCGTTCAGCTTTTCTTTTGTCGTTAATCTATGCATCTTAGTCGACCATATTTAAGTTGAGATCAAATTTTTATATCCGCTGCATCGTGAGATGCGTGTAATCCTGGAAAATCGTCGGACGCTGATATTGGTGTTTTGTGCAATTTCATGGCTGAAGATCACCTCACCGATAACAATGATGTTTCTGCCGTGCCAGGAGAAGAGCGTGACCGGTCATTCTCAGGTTGTCTTACGGTGTTATCCGTTATCTTAACTCTGCCTAGAAGTAATTTATGGTGCCGTTTATCATCCGTGGTTAGGATACTCGTTAATAATTTGTCTGACAGAGTAACTTTTCTGTTCATACAAGGCCTTGACTAACGCTTCGTATGATTTACTCAAAACCATATTACGAATATTATATAAAGCAACGAATAACAAAGTGAAATTACGTACACAGCGCAATAAAAAAATTAACATAAATCATGCAAACGCAACGCCATCGGTGAAGGTTTGCTTGCCCGCGTCGAACGCCCGCCTGGGGTTCTCGGACCCTTGTATCGAGGTGGGACTCACTTATAGGAGGGGGCGGAGCAGTGCGTGGAAAGGGTGCCGCGCAGTGCGGGATGAAATGCCTGAAGAGGTTCGTCATGCCTAAAAACTCTCGCAGTTTGCGTTGGACGTAAGTGGGGGTAAATTTCAAGTTGGTATGGACATTCTCGGGCGTAGGCGAATACTGGGTTTAATTTAAGTTTAATTTGGGTTTATTTTCGGGGGGTGAAAGATTTGGGGGAATGACGGTGAGATACGGGGACTACTTTGTTATTGTTTCTTAACTAAGTTCACGCATGCAGCAGAATCCGACCTCTTCTGTCCAAATCAAACCTAGAAATGTACTAGGGGCACTCAATATATTTTGCCCCACCCTTTTTCTTAGCTAAATAATAGGCCATGGGGCTGAAATGACTTTTGGGCCGTAAGTTTGAACTTTCTGCGCTTCACATAACCGCTTTTTTCCAGTTTGAACCTCTACTTTGTATAAAACCGCTTTTAAACGCCCTTTTATAAAACCGATGGTTAACGCAGTTTCGAAAATGGTGTCTGACAGTGATGTGCGTCGTAAACACAGAGCTGTTATCGAGTTCTTAACCGCAAAGAAGGAAACAGTTGGAAATATTCACAAACGTCTACAAAACGTTTAAGGAGATGCTGTTGTTTATCGAAGCACAGTTGGACGCTGGTCTAGACGTGTGAGATCATCGGAGAGAGGGAGAGCCAGCCTCGATGATGAGCCACGCAGCGGTCGCCCGGCATCGGCTGTAACATCTGACACTGTGCAGCGTGCTAACAGCATCATTCGATCAAATCAGCGCGTCACATCCAAGGAGCTATCAATGGAGCTAGGAATTAGTGAAGGAAGTGTGAATACGATAATTCAGCATCTGGGATACTCAAAAGTGTGTTCACCGTTTGTTCGTCGCGAACTGACTGAAGATCACAAAGCCCAAAGAAAAGAAATTGCTTCTGAGTCGTTGCTTCGATATGAGACAGAAGGCGATGACTTCCTTTCACGAATTCGAATTGTGACTGGGAATGAGACTTGGGTACACCACTTTGAACCTGAAACAAAACGCCAATTCATGGAGTGGCATTACGCAAACTCCTCACGCAAGAAAAAGTTCAAAATGGCTCCCCCTGCAGGAAAGGTTATGGCCACCATCTTCTGGGACATGAAATGGGTGATTCTGGTGGACATTATGAAGAAAGAACAGACAATCAACTCAGAGGCATATATTGCTACCCTATAGAGACTCCAGAGATGTATAAAGCGAGTTCGACCGGAAAGAAAACTGGAAAACGTCCTTCTTTTGCACGATAACGCAAGACCACACAACAGTTTGCAAACAAGAGAGGCTATCACAAAAATGCGCTTGACTGTGTTACCCCACCCTCCATACAGCCCGGATCTGGCACCTTCAGACTTCCATTTGTTTGGGCCAATGAAGGATGCTATTCGTGGAAGAAAGTTGAGGTTTAGAGGTGGCTCCAGCGGAACCCAGCGGACTTTTACCAGCAAGGATTAAAGGCCCTTGTTTCGAGGTGGAAGAAAGCCGTAGAAAAGGATGGAGACTATGTGGAAAAATAAAAACTTGTAAAAAAGGTATGTAACTACTTGTGTACAAAATTTTGGAACTTACAAGGAAACATGGAAAGAAAAAAAAAAGAGGTGGGGCAAAATATATTGAGTGGCCCTCGTATTACACGTAAAGAATCCAGAAAAATAAGTTTGTTAAAATGTAATAAAATCATTTGAAAGTAGGGAAGTAAGGGGAGATATTTTCCTTTGGGGCTTTCACATACTTTAATTTAGGAAAACATTTTGTAAATTAAACTTTTTTGCATTTTAATCATTTAATTACCAATTCCTGCAAAACGTTTTCATTGATTTTATTATGATGCATATAATGTACCATTAGATTGTTTTTAAATGTGGTCGCTCTCTCTCCCGCTATTGTATTTTATTTAAATATTTAAATAATAAGCGCAATACATAAAGCAAGAATAGGAGCCAGAAAGGTGCCTGGAGCTGTTGTTTGGCAGAAGTGAAGACGCTAATAGAAACAACCGTCTACAATATCACACGGCAACAAATCAAAAATGGGTTTCAATCCTTGCAACAATATAGGATCGAGTGTTGTATCAACCAAGATAGATGATATTTTGATGTGTACAAAGTGTGCAAAAAATATTTTTGATAGTTAGTTTATTATTTGTTCTATTTCAAGTAAAAGTTATTAAATTGTAAAACCTCTCAACGGCTATTGGCGTTTATATATATATATATATATATATATATATATACACACACCACACACACACAGTATATATATATATATATATATATATATATATATAGTGAAAAGAAGAAACAGACAGAAAAACAGACAAAGAACAGCCAAAGGAATATTTTCCCCGCCATTCTCAAAACATCTTAGCATCACATGTTTTCGAGGAATCAGAAATAACGCTAGCCTCTTAGCAACAAAGGACACGTAGGAGGCGTCTCAGAAATGGCGCGAAACTCCGCGTCTCAGAAGTTATATAAGCGAGGGTCCACTGATACACTTCCTCACTCGCTCACTTTTCGCTTGTCATTTCCTCGTCTTGTTCGCAACCTTCGTCAGCAGCAACACTCTTCACGTCACCCGCTCTCCGGCCTTCGTCGGAGAGCGGCCTGCTGTTCCGTCAAGGCTCAGGTCTATCGTCAAGTAAGACCTTCTACAGACCGCCTGTAGAAGCATTCCTTCGAAACTCAGCGCCGTTCGACTTCAGCCGGCTTCAGTCCTTCAAGCAACATCTCAACTCTACACGTAGCGAATCAACACTTGAGGCGACCGGCGCCCGTTCAACAAACTTCAATAGGACGGTCAACATCACCTCGGGCCTGCAGTAATAGGTCCACCTTCAACACTTCTTCACCAGAGGTATTCGACATCTCGGTGAGCTAAGTGCATCTTTTTAAGTAACTCTCGTGAAGCCTACATCAGCCTACCGCGGAACGGTAGGCTATACTCCCAAAGTGTTTCCATAAGCGTTCTAACTAACTCTCGTTAAACATGCAGTACGCCTGTGACCAGTTCAAGTGTCATTCCAATACCGTATTCGTGTACCATCCTGCTATTGTGTTCATTCATGCAATCCATAAATACTTTGCATCCGTTTTTTATGTGATTTATTTAAGCATTTCATTATTGACGGCCGAATCCACTTACCGTGTACTAAACGCACGTGCATTCTTTATATCATTACTAGGCTCATTCAATGTTCCATTTATGCATAACTTTTAGCCTACCTAAATCAGTGCATTACGTAATCTATTCAGTGTACCAAAACGTACGTGCATAATTTCTGTTATCAATAGGTTTCATATTTCATGCTGTGTATACCATTAGCCTATCATAAATGAGTGTATTACTTAACAATTAATCTGTATAACCATTTCCTCATTTGCTAATCCTCAGTCATATTTAGCATACTATAAATGCCGTTATATGATTGTTAATCACCGTAAATACTTCATTGCCATGTTAATCACTGTGAACAAATAAATTATTTATTTTCTTAATTAAACACAAAACCATAAGGTAATTTTTCTAACCTTAACAATATTTGCTTGGGTGTAATCCAAGCTGGTGACCTCAAATCAATTCGTATCACTCAGAAGTAATTATAGTAGGCCTACTCCATTAGCCACCTTCAAACAGGTGATACCGTAGGACATCATAAATTGTTGATCCAGCTCTCATTAACAATCAATCATTACATCAATTAATCATTAGCACTATATTAATCAGCATCACCTCACTCGGCTTAAATACTAGGCCCACCAGATGAGCCTGGTGTACCTCGCTATGTGTGGTGGAGAGCGCAAGAGAGCAACTCGCTCCTCCACTAAACCAGGCCTAGAGTCAGGGCCACCAGCTTGACCTTCGTGTGAAGAGAGACCATACGCACGGAACTGCTACGAGGTTACGAGGTGTGTGTATATATAAAATATTATATATATATATATATATATATATATATATATATATATATATATATATAACACACACACACACACACACACACACACGAATGCATTTCCTACGGGACGCTTTTATTTGCACCAGTGGTTCTATATTGATTCAGTATAAATAAAAGTCTATTAATTGGATTTCATTTTACTTCCGATTTTGAAATTGGAGGTAATAAAATAGGAGAAACACATAAGAAATCCCTCTTTGCTCTCGCGCAACTTGATTCACTCTTCACTAGAATTACTAACGAAGCAGTAGAAAATACGAGAAATAGAATGATACGATTTTGATTTTGGCTCTCTTCTTCCTCTAGAAGGGGGGGGGGTCTTTTTTTGCGGGCGTTCGCCTTTGGCCCCTCCTTCCTGCATAAAAAAACGGGTTAATAATGGAAATGAGGGCAAAATTAAAAAAAGAGAGGAAGGTATATGACTTTATATTTAGTTTCATTTTCCAAGCATTTCGGATCTTCATTTCTTATTTGCTTCCATTTATGCTGCATGGCAGCACCAACATAAAATGGCGTACAGAGAAATATTTCAGTTATGTTTGGAAAATTTTAACAAATAAAAAAATTAAAAAATTAGTTTAACTCCAACATATGTAAACCATCAAAGAATTTGAGGAAAATAAAAAGTTAAAATGCAAAAGTTTTCGTACATTCATTTACAAAATTATTTGATACTTGTGTGTCCACTTTAGGCTTCAAGAATTTAAATTTTTTATCAGTAGTTGGCCGTTTATTGATTGGAGACTGTTGACAATTCTGAATTCTAGAATTTTCTCTGTGAATCTTCATGGAAGACGGATGGCTGTACGAGCCATTAGTAAGTAATGGGTCGTCGTGGTAAAGAGCTGCCTACGGATCTTAAGAGATCTGTTATTGCTGAACACGAGTCTGGAAAGAGTTATAGGAAGATAGGAGAAGAACTTCGAATTACACGCACGACAGTTACTGCAATTATAAAGAAATGGAAAGGCTTTGGAACAATCAAAACTCTACCAAGGTGTGGACGACTTTGCAAGATTTCAGAACGCACAACTAGACGGATTGAAAAAATGGCTGCTGCGAATTCACGAGTGATTGCGGGTGATATTTTCCAAATATTAATAGTCTAAGATCGATGTCCATCCCTCTACTGTATGTCTTACATTGAGAAAGAATGATCTGCATGAAAGAGTTGCAAGAACAAAACCTCAGCTACGAAATGCGCACAAAGAAGTTCGTTTGAAGTACGCCAAGGATCACCGAAATGATGAATTTGCATTCTGGAAGGTTCTGTGGACAGATGAGATCAAAACTGAATTATTCGGGAACAACCAGCAACAGTATGTTTGGTGAAAATCGCAAATACTGCATACGAGGAAAAAAATCCTTCCTACAGCTAAACATAGTGGTGGTAGTTTGCTTCTTTGGGGATGCTGTAGTGCTTTTGGTCTAGGAAAGCTTGTTGTCATCAATGGAATCTTGAAATCGAAGAAATATCTGGAAAGTTTAGAAGAAAATGTATTGCCTTCAGTTCGGGAGATACGATTGGGTCGCAATTTGGTACTGCAACAGGATAATGATCCAAAACATAAAAGTAAGAGCACCATGAAATGGCTTCAACGAAAGAGAAACCCTTTGAATCTGAATGAACTGCAACAATTTCTTTTTGAAGAATGAACTAAAATTTCTACTGAGGGATGTCGAAACCTTGTAGAAAAATACTCAAAACGACAATGAAGTCATTCAAGCAGAATTTGAACACGCAAAGTATTAAATAATTTGGTAGATAAATGTATGAAAACTTTTGCATTTTAACTTTTTATTTTCCTCAACCAATTTTTATATTTGTTAAATTTTTCCAAATGAACGGCAAACTTTTCATAATTATCCTTTGCATGGAATATAACTGATTCCTCTGTGCGAATACTTATGAGCGCTACTGTGTGTATATATATGAACAGAGTTCCATTCGATGAGCGATGTTAAGTGACGTTACGTCTGTTCAGCTGTTTGATGGATGACAATCCTCCACGTTCACACGATGCAGCGACTCTTGGTTCGGATCCCGCGTCAAGTTGTAGGTCCAATCCGTCACACGATCTTTACCGTTACGAAGGTAGTAAACCCCAAACATCGTAATTGTACGAGGGTGGCCTACATTCAAGCAAACTCAATACCTAACGAGTAACTGAAAGTGAATTGAATAAATACTATATATTTTCTCAGCATCATCTTTCAATTAAAATTTTCAAACTATTTTTATGCGCCTCGCCGGTGCAGTGGTTATCATCGCTGACTACGAATTCCCCGTCCCCGGGTTCGATTATAAAATCATTTGTATATCTTTATCAGTACAAAGCAATAATTTTTAGTGTATTTTATGCATTTGAACGAAACTAAACGACGAACGTTTTGTGATGAGGCGTTTTTTGCTTGACATTTTCCTTTTCCCAATAAATACATTAATAATGGCATTACATTTTAAACTTCATTCTACTCTACATACAAATGTATTATATTTCATTATATATATATATATATTATATAGTTTTAGCGCCTCATTTTAATTAAATGTAAAGTGTTTTAGTAGCAACGAGTGAATTTATCTATGATGGAAATTCTTTTTCAGAAAACAATCTGACGATCCTTTAAAGCCTCTTACGCGTTCGAGTCCCCATTTTGAGTTGTCTGTTTTTGTTCGTTTTTCTTCAAAGAATTTTTACAAAGTAAAAAAGACATTTTAAAAATAAATTTAATTTTCGAGTCTGAAATATTGCAAATGAGATGATGGAATTTACGCATCACAGACTTCCATTCGAATATGTGACTCGTAAGTTAAGTTTAAGCTTTTCTTATGTTAAGACACGAAAACAGACGACTCCTTCAGTGAAAGTTGCGGGTTCCAATTACTATTAGATTATTGTATCGGCATTCCTTTTCAACCTGACATTTAATCTCTCTCTTTCTCTTTCTCTTTCTCTCTCAACGCACACGCATACATATACATAAGAATATGTCCGTTCTTTGAAGATTTTACCTCGCTGCTTTTCTCCATTCCTTTTTTGGGAACAAATTATCGATATATCTTCGACAGGAATTTCAAATAAGATAACGTAATCAAGCTAAAATAAAATTTCAACTTTTCTTTAACTTATTTTTTGGTTACCTGAAAATCATTCCAATAAAAACGTGAATTTAAATTCGGATGAAGTTATCATAGAAAAAATTATCTTTTACTTTAAAAATAGGTAAAATTAAAAAAGAAAATTAAAACTTGCCATCGCAGATTTATTTTAAACTTTTAAAGTTACTGAAGTTTATTTTAGGCAGAAAATTGTGTGATTTTAATTAAATCCAGTTCCCCATTTTTTTTATTGCTTTCCTATTCCCCCACCGTATCCCCCTCCCAATCGGGATGAAACTGTTGCGTAAAATATGATACATTCAGAAGCTAAGAATAGTTCTCTCGTGTTTTTATCTATTTTTCTTTCTTTTCACAGTTTGGACGCGAGAGGTGGGTCTTTACAACACGGTGACCATTGGTCTGACCCGATCGTATTGGGGTCAAGATCCCGGTTTGATCTGCGGGGATCGAAATCGGGTCTGGTCATTCAACCGGTTGAAGAGAGAGACCACGCCATCTACCGGTGCAGGGTAGACTTCAAATATTCCCCAACGAGGAACAGCAGAATTATGCTCGATGTTGCGGGTGAGTATATGAAACACGTAACAGAAATGCCCAAAAAACAATTTATGAATACATCTATTAATCTAACCTAACCTAACCTAACCTAACCTCATCTAACTAAACGAACCTAAATTTATCTTTAGAATTCAAAGTTAATTAAATTACTTTAAGTAATTTTCAATACACTCCTTTGTGGGGTTCTTTACGGTTGAAAATTTGTTCATGACGGGGTATCGAACTCTTAAGAAAAAGAGAGCAGATATAGGATGCTAAAGCTCCGTTTGTAACGGAACTAGGAAACTTTATTTCGTTTATTAGCCGTTTATTACTGAAAAGGCAAATTCAGAGTCCGACAGATTAGAAAATATACTGGAGCAATTTTAACAAAATAGTCGCGTGTCCAAAAACGTACGTAATTATTTGACTGAAGAAGACAAAATAAAATTAAAAAGTTTGCTCGTAGCCGTACTCATTAGCCGAGGGTTTAACTCGTAAGAAAAACTGAATTGCGTTATTATAAAGTTAGATGAAACAAAATATTTTGTAAGCTAATAAGTTTAAAGCCTGCACCAAAAACTTGACTCGCCTTTCGGGCTGCATTGAAAGAAATCATACAGATAACTTGATGCAGACGAGTTTTAAACTCGTTCGCACGATGCCTTTAAGGTGAGGAGTTTGTAAGAAAAATCATCTTATAAAATAATCAGTTCAAATGCTTCAGTTACCAAAGTTTAATTAGGGATAAAAGCTAATCATCTGAAAAAGTCTTTCATTTTTAAAAAGTAAAATTTTTATTATTTACTAAACGTTCGATGGTGGTGGTATAATATATAATAATAATAATAATAATAATAATAATAATAATAATAATAACTGAGGAGCCAGCCCATAATAATAATAATAATAATAATTGAGGAGCCAGCCCATAATAATAATAATAATTGAGGAGCTAGCCCAATGGGCTGTATTAGTTGGCCTGAACGATGCTGTGCCAGTTTCAGGCTCTCCTCGCTGATTGTACACTGAAAAAAAGTGGAATTACTCGTCACATAATTAGTTTTTATTGTTAAACTCCTTCATTCGAGACGTTTGAGCTCTTCCTTTATAAGAGGATTTTTCTTAGAAATACTATAAGTGTCTCCACTTCTTGCTGCCTCGCTGCCGATACCGGCAACGCAGACCCGGGCAGCGGAGTTGGTTCTGCTACTGCCCAATCGAGATACCCTGGGCCTCTGCCTGATTCACTTTTCGTAAACTTCCGCAGTATTCGTGGCCTTTCCTCAAATTTCCAATCTGTTGAACACCACTTCTCCTCTAAACCTCACCTCACCTCTTTCTCACTGAAACTCGGGTGTTCGGGACGACTGACAGCAACCCCTTTTCTGTACGCTCCTACTTTCTCAATACTCAATTTCATTTCAAAGGTGGATGGTGCGAATATGTGCGCAATGACCTAACTTGCTCTCGTATTCCCGAACTTGAATCTTCCGAATTCTACACAATCTGGCTACGTCTTAAATGCCAATCTCACACTAAATACATCTACGCTGTCTACCTTTCTCCTAATTCTACTGACTATCCAAAATTCTTTGACTACCTCACTTCCAAAGTGGAATACATTCTATCACGTTCTCCCTTTGCTGAAATCTCCATTTTAGGAGATTTCAATGTTCACCACCACCTTTGATTTTCCTCCTATTTCACCGACATCCCTGGTGAACTAGTCTATACCTTCTCTATCCTGAATGACCTTGAGCATATTGTACAGCACCCTACTCGTATCCCAGATTCGCTTGGAGATAGGTCCAACATTCTGGAGTTATTTTTCACCACTCCTCCTTCTTGGAATGATTACTGCTTCCGTGGCCATGGCGGCCTCTCCGGCTACGCATCACGAGGTGATTCTCTCGGGCGTGGAGGCGTACATTCCATATTCTTTTCCTATTAATGCAATAAAAACTTGGTTTAACTTTGCGTGTTCTAATACTATCCGCAACAGAAGGTACTGTCGCCATCCAACTCCTGACTCTCACTCAACTTATATTCTGCCCGGAATCGAGCAAAATCTGTTCTTCGACTCCCCAAAAATTCCTTCATCCGACAAAAATGTGAAAACCTATCCAATTCTAATTCTTCTCGCTCTTTCAGGCATCTAGCCAAGAACCGCTCCAACAACTTTACTTCTTCTTTCCCTCCTCTTTTCCATTCCGTTTCTTCTGACAAAGCTGAACTCTTCGCTCAAACTTTCGACTTCAACTCAACCCTGGACAATTCCGGTGTTGTTCCTCCATCTTCTTCCTCTGACTTAATTATGTCTGAAATCAGATTCTCTACTTAAAATGTTTTTTCTGCCCTATCTGGACTCAACTCTAGGACAGTGTGCGATCCTGGTCGTGTCTTCCCTGTTGTTCTCAAGAATTGAACTTCTGTGCTGACACCCTGCCTAGGCAAACTCTTTCGTGTTTGTCTTTCATCTGGTACTTTTCCTTCCAGCTGGAAGTTCGCTTTCATTCACCACAAAGAAGGGTGACCACTCTCAACCCTCCTACTATTGTCCAATTGCTTTAATTTCTTGCCTTTCTAAAGTTTTTTAAGTTATCCTTAATAGGAAGATTCTTAAACACCTTTCTATTCACAATCTTCTTTCAGATCGTCAGTATGGGTTCCGCCAGGGACGCCCTACTGGTGATCTTCTTGCATAACTCTCTGACTTCTGGTCAAAAGCTTTTCATAGGGTCTGGCACAAATCTTTAATTTCCAAACTACCCTCCTTCGGTTTCTATCCTTCTCTCTGTACCTTTGTTTCATTTTCCTCCTGACCGATCAAGAGCTGCGGTTGTAGATGACCACTGCTCTTCTCGTAAAGCAACTAGTAGTGGTGTTCCTTAGGGTTCTGTCCTGTCACCCACTCTCTTCCTTTTATTTATCAGTGATCTATTAAATCGCACTTCTTGTCCGATCCACTCCTATGCCGATCATTCCGTTTTTCACTTCTCCACCCGCTTCACAAAGCGTCCCTCTCAACAGTCACTCAGTCACTCCATGCTTTGCGTGGGACGGCTATGGCGCACCCCTCTGATCTTTCTACTATCTCTGAAAATCGATGTTTTTCGTGTCAATTTCCCACCTCTTACTGACTATCTGCAATCCCTCTTCCCTCCCTGGAAAGAAGAAGAGAGCGGTATACCATAAACTACATATGGAAAATTATCGAAAAACTGGTACCAAACCTCAAACTAAACCCAATTGCTATCCAAACAACGCTGGAAAATAGAAAAGGCAGAATGTGTAGTGTTCCCAAATTAAAGGCCTGACAAGGGACTTCCTCAACTCTGAAGAAAAATAGCTTGGTTATCAAGGGGCTAAGAATTTTGAACCAGCTTCCAAAGGGACTCAGAAACGTTACAGGGGTCAAAGTTGAAGTCTTCAAGAGAAGATTAGATGCCTGGCTCAGGACGGTACCAGATAAGCCGGGTGTACCTGGCTATGTACGGTGAAGAGCGCGAGAGAACAACTCGCTCCTCCACCAAGCCAGGACTAGAGGCGGGGCCACCAGCTTCACCTTCGTGTGAAGAAAGACCGACGCATGGAACCCTAACGAGGAGGTTAACGAAGTTACCTTTCCTTTCCTTTCAACCTTTCAAAGGTTCCGTGCGATGATTCCTCATTTCACGAAGGTCAAGCTTGTCGCCCCTCCTCTCGAGTTGACCTGGTGAAGTAGTGAGTTGGTTTCTTGTACTCTCCACCTCACATAGCCAGGTACGCCCGGCTCATCGGGGATTGTTCTGAGCCAGGCGTCTAATCTTCTTTTGAAGATGTCCACTGCAACACCATTTGTGTTCCTTAGGTCTTTGGGCAGCTGATTAAATAGTTTTGGTTCTCTCACAACAAAACTATTTTCTTTCAGGGTTAAGGATGTTCCCTGTCTCGCCTTTAATTTGGGAACACGACACAGTCTTCCTTTTCTACTTTCCACTGTTGTTTGGGGAGTTACAGGGTTCAGAGTAAAATGAGGGACTAGTTTCTCTATTATTTTCCAAGTGTAAATAATGGTGTGTGTGTGTGTGTGTGTGTGTGTGTGTGTGTGTGTGTGTCTTCTCCTTTCCAGTGAATATAGGTTTAATTCGCGTAACCTTTCCCAGTAATTTAGTTCTCTGCATCCCTTGATCTTGGCTGTGAAGCTTCTCTGAATCCCTTCTAGTTGTCTAATGTCTTCTTTTTGGTATGGGCATGTTAGGACCGAGCAATTTCCAATTTGGTATGATCAGTGTTTTCAGTAGAGGAATCATTATATTCCTATCCTTTCGTTTAAAGGTTCTCAGTAACTGCCCAGTTACACTCTTTGCTCTGTTTACTGCTATCTTATTTTGTGTTTCAAATTTCACAAATTTCAGTCATTACAACCCCTAAATCTTTGCTCTAGAATTTCCCTGAATTTCCTGTCCATTTGGGGTATAATATTCCATGGATTTTACGTCTTCTCTTTTTCCGTACCTTAACAACTGAAATTTCTCAGTGTTAAACTTCATATTGTCTCCCGTCCACTTGTAGATTCTGTTCATGTCGGTTTGTAGAGATCCTATATCTTCTGGGTTTCTTATTTTTCTACTGATCTTTGTGTCATCGACAAAGGATGTTACTGTGCTGTCTCTGGTAATGTCCAAATCTATGTCAGTTAGCATGATTATGAAGAGTACTGGAGCTAATATTGTTCCTTGTGGTACTGAGCTGAGGACCTCTGATTCTGATGAAGATGATACTCCTTGTACTGTAACGACTTGCCGCCGCTCACTAAGGAAATTATGTATCCATTTCCCTACTTTTCCTGTTATTCCCATATATTTCAGTTTATGTATTATGATTCCATAGTCACACTTGTCGAACGCTTTCGCAAAGTCTGTGATATTACATTATAGTTTTCATTACTTTCCAGTGCATGTACCCATGTTAGTTACCATTGAATTTTTTCTGAATTTCCAAAAAATCATAGATTTTCTGTCTAACTATTCTTTCAATATTTTAGTGAGATGAGATGTAAGCGACACTTGCCTATAGTTTTGTCCTCGGATCAATCTCCTTTATATTTTGGGACTATGTTCGCGCTCTTCAGGATGCCCGGTATTTCTCCCGTGTCTAGTGATCGTCTCCACATCCAATATAGGGGCTCAGCGATTGCATTCTTGCTGTTTTTGATCAGTGTGGCATTCCATTTGTTCGGTCCTGCCGCTGAGTGTGCTTTTAGTTTCCCTATAGCTTGTGTAATATCATCTGTCGTAAAATCGAAGTCCGTTATACTTTCCCCTTGTAGTTCTTCTTCAAGAACACTTTTCTATCGCATATCAGTTTGTCACGTTTTGGGATACTGAAAGATGATTCGTACTGAGATCTTAATATTTCAGATACTTCTGTTAGATCATCAGATAAAGCACTGTTCTCGTTTTTCAGAGGTCCGATAGTCGCATGGTTTTTCGACTTCCGTTTTGCAAAATTATAGAAGTACTTTGAGTTAAACTTTATCGCTTCTATAGCGTCGTCGTCGTCTTTTTCTGTATGCTTCTCAATTAGTTCCTGTATGACGTCATCGGTACTCTGCAGTTTATCATTTAATATTTTTTTGGTGTTGTTATCTTTACAGTTACTTAATTTTGCAGTCACTCTTTTTCTCTTTCGGAACAATGACCTCTTTTGTCTTTCGAACCTGCTTCTCTTTCCTCTTTGTTGTATTTTTGGGACATGTCTTTCCACAATTTTCAGCGTCTTCTCCTCTAAACTCATTAGCATCTCTTCCGTTGTCTTGTCCTCAAAAATGGTTTTCCAATCTACTACTTCCATACTGGATGCCACATCTTCCCAGTTTATAGTTTTGGAGTGAAAATTAAAAATTTTGAATTTGCTTCTTTCTGTTGTTCGTGTTCTTTCCTTTCTTGTTGCTTTTATATTGGTTGTTATTTCAATAATGTTATGGTCCGATATTATAGTTGGGGATATTTCTACATTATCAATTAGGTTATATCAATTACATTATTAGGTTATAGCACAAAGTGATCAAAGAACTTCTCTACTCTTAATTCGGTTGTTTATTTGCAATGATGTAGCAATAAACCCATTTTCATGCTACCTCTGGATGACAATCAACATTTAACTAATTTCGAGTTTATGATTATACGTAACAGATTATTTTAATTATAAGCGGAAGTAATTGTGGATACCCGATAAACGTTTACTGGACCAGATACATGAAGAATAAAGACTAACTGGAAGACTAACCAATAACATTTCTGAAAAGAGATTTTGAATCGATTCTACAATATATAATTCTCGTCCGAAGTTTATTTATATCTGGAGGGTCACGGCAGTCCCGAGTCTAAAATTGCCTGCGGTTCGATTTCGATTTGGGGTGGTTCGGGACTTTGAACAGTTCTTCGAAACGGCATGTAAAATAATCTATGGTAACCAATTGAATAAGCTATTTGAGTATTTCAATCTATATACATACAGTACTAACACTTGCCAGTAAGTGAAACTAAATATCTGTGGTAAACATTTAATATTTTTATGAGAAATCCACTTAAGAATCAATTAACGAAAATAACTTATACGTAATTCAGAGACTTTGATACTTTAGTCGAATTTCAGTAGCACTAAATCTTCAATCATATTTAAAATTCAATCATATTCAGCAATTCACTCAAAAGAAACTCATGATTGAACCCCTCCATTTAATTAAATTTTCATCGATTTTCTCTGCATCTCCATTTCTATTCCTTTTAACTTCATCATATTCTAATACTGTACACTAAATTACATACGCATCTAAACAGTTCGCGTTTTCCAAGAAAACGCTTCTAAAGGAAAAAAAAAATAAATAAAATAAAATATATATATATATATATATATATATATATATATAATATAATATATATAATATATATATATATATATATATATGTTACAACTCAGAATGGTCCCGTGAGGAACTTTTATGTTACACACAGACCGTACATGTAACAAGGAACTCTTCTGGGAAAATCATATCCACTATAGTCCGAATACATAATGGTAGATGACAAATATTATGGTTTTTCTTTTTCATGATGGAAGCCCAACGTGTGTAACGGGTCACTCGCAAAGAAGCCCTAAAATATAACTTCCCTCACCACTATCTGCCAAGCAGATAGGATCTAGCTTTGGCGCCAGGATCTAGGGTTTAAAGCCACCTTGCCTACCACACTCACAACCTCAATATACGCAAGATTTTCCCAGAAGAGTTCTTTGTTCCATGCACGGTCTGTGTGTAACACACACACACACACACACATATACTGTATATATATGTATATGTATATATATATATATATATATATATATATACTGTATATATACTGTACAAAAGTCTTAGGTACCCGGCACTTCATAAAAAATAGTGACCTTTTTTATGCAGGAAGAAGGAGCCAAGGGCGAGCGGCCGCAAAAATGCCCTCCATCCCACTACAGTATATAAGAAAGAGAGCCGAAATGAAGATCTCCGAGGCTGACGATGCTATTTTACATGGATTTTACGATACCATTTTACATGAATTCAGTAAAGTAATTTTACCGATTATTCTCGATTGTTTGTTGGAGTAAGATCGAAATTATGTTTGTCACGAAAAGAACGTCCCTAAAAATAGGATGTAAATGTAATTATGTTAAGGCATCTCAGTCAACTTTTAGAAAAGTGTTTGAAGTTTGTACACTCAAAACAAAAACTTTCACTAATCTAAAACTGACTGTAATAATTTTTTCGTTTCACTCGAAAAGGAAGTTTTGCGAACCTTTCCTTATATCGTAGGAAGTGACGACGATATAAAAAAGAAGTTAAGGGCTTTTGAGTCGTAACGCATTTTTAAAAAATTTTAACAGAGAAACCAAACGATCATCTCCACAAGGACAACTGTAGGTAAAATTAATTTCACGCAATTTTTTCCAGCTTCTAAACGACAATTAATGTCGTAATTTAGCTCAGATATGATAAATTATTTATATTGTAATAGCTAATGAAATAAGTTCGAGTTATAAACAAGTTTATTAACTTCTGAACGAAATCTTTTTAAAATTGAAGTTAAATGACTTATTTCCACTAAAACAAAACTAAAATTAATCTAATTTCCTTTTGTACAATTAATATTTTAAATAATAGAATGGATAATTTGAACATCAATATTAAAATGTTTCACAAAATATTTTACTCGGAAGAAAAGTATTTGCATTAACTCATTAATGCCCATTGGTAGAATTTCGTACCTACAAAATTGTCAGTATGCATCACTTTTTCTTGTATTCCCGTGATCTTCGGTATGAGTCATTGATATGACGCATTCTAAAAGATTGCGTCATATCAATGACTCATACCGAAGATCACGGGAATACAAGAAAAAGTGATGCAATAATGACAAACAATTTTGTCGGTAGGAAATTCTTCCAATGGGCACTAATGGGTTAATAGACTAACCATAATTTGCCATATATATATATATATATATATATATATATATATACACATATACACACGAGGGTAATTCAATAAGTATCCGCACTTTTTATTTTCACAATTTTATTTTCACAACTGATAGCTTATAAACACGTCACTTCTCAACATAGTCTCCCTGTTTCTAAATACACTTAGTCCAGCGATCTACAAGCTTCCTAATGCCATCACAGAAGAATGTTTTTGGCTGTGTGCGTAGCCAGTCATGCACCGCCTCCTTCAGGTCATCATCGCCTTGGAATCGCTGACCTCTCAAAGCGTCTTTTAGTGGTCCAAACAGGTAAAAATCCGAAGGTGCTAGGTCTGGACTGTAGGCTGGATGGTCGAGAACTTCAAATTTAAGTTCTTGAAGGCATTTTCTAGTCTGTGCAGCGGTATGAGGGCGCGCATTGTCGTGTAACAGAATAACACCTTCTGACAAACTCCCTCTCCGTTTTGTGCGAATTGCTTGCTTTAACTCATTCCGAAGCATGTCAGAATACGATGCACTTGTTACTGTAGTTCCACGCTCTAGATAATGTTCAAGGATATGGCCTCGTGTATCCCAAAACAGTGTTAGCATAACTTTACCTGCTGACCGCTGCGCTTTGAACTTCCTTGCAACGGGAGATGTTGGATGCTTCCACTGCATGCTCTGTCGTTTGCTTTCTGGTTCATAGTGATGGATTCAGGTTTCATCTCCAGTGATAATGCGCTCCAAAAAGTTTTCACCTTCACTATGATACCACGCCAAAAGACGAGAGCAGACGTCCATACGATTACGCTTGTGCTCTTCTGTCAACTGTTTGGGCACCCATCTTGCACAAACCTTGTGAAAGCCAAGAATGTCATGAACTATCGAATAGGCTGACCCTTGACTGATGTCTAATGAAGATGCAATTTATTTTATTGTTAATGTTCTGTCATCGAAAATCATGGCTCTGGCTTCTTTCTGCTTGTCACCACTGGTTGATGTTGACGGTCGTCCTGAGCGCTGAGCATCTGTCACACATGTCCGACCTTCCTTGAACATTTGAATCCACTCGTACACACTTCGCCGTGGTAACGCATTATTCCCATACTGAGCACATAAACGCGTGTGAATTTCAACAACTTTCACACCTTCTGCCCACAAAAAAATGAACAACGGATCTCTGTTCTTCCAGAGTACAAATTGAAAGCGGCGCAGCCATACTCACTACTCGTACGATATGTGACAGCTACGAGTAATTAAATAAGCTTATACTGTTGCTAGCCTAAATAAGCCTATAGATCTCAGTTTCGCTCGTTATTACGAGTATATATTATATATACTATATTAGCACTAAAATAAAAAGTGCGGATACTTATTGAAGTACCCTCGTGTGTGTGTGTGTTGTACATCTATAGAAACAAACCCTCCCTTAACAATAATAGCTCATCCTACAAATTACAGCTTTTTTAACTAACCAACCGACTCTCGTAGACATACCCTTTCTAATCCTCTGACCATCCAGTGTTCTCTTAGGTTTTGCCAAGTATGGAGGTGGATGTAAACATTGTGTATTTACCTATTGAGGTAATTTAATTTAATTTTAGTTTTTATAGTGATGAAACTTAAATGATTTTAATTTTGTATTGATGCAATTTTCATTTTGCTTTAAGGTTTTAATTTTAATGGTTTTAATATTGTATTGATGTAATTTTCACTTTTCACTTTTTACTTTGTTTTAAGGTTTTAAGACTTAATTCACTGATGATGACAAAAGAATTGTCGAAACGTCTGAAGTACAAATAAATGAAAATGTTTGCCGTTGTGTTGATCCTTCTGTTCATCTGTAAGCTCCGTTTCCCTAAGGAGAAGTCAATAGCTTTGATATATATATATATATATATATATACTTACTTTGTGTTACTTTGTGTGGATTCGAAAGACGGTTTAGGATCGACCTGCGGTCAACCCCTCTACAGCATCCCGCCTCATTTGCGAGATTTGGTGAAGGAGGGAATTGCTCTCTGATCTCCTCCTGCCCTCGTAGCCAGCCACGCATGGCTGGTCAGGGACTTTGCACAGGAATCTGTCCAGCTGGTTCTTCAAGTTATTCAGGTCGGTGTGCTGGAGATTCCTTACTTCTCTCGGTAAGGCAATGAAAAGCTTTGCGCCTCGTATTTTGAGGGTAATTTCCATCCTCGTTTTCATGGCCCCTGTCCCACAGCAGCTGGGACTGTACAAACTCTGCGTCTTCTCTCATTTCAGTTTGTTTTTATTTAATTTCTAGTTAGAGACAAAGCCCTCAAGTATTTTCCATATGTGTGTTAATGTGTACCGCTCTTGCCTTCTTTCAAGAAAGTAGAGTTTCAGGGATTGTAGTCGAGACCAGTAGTCTTCACCTTCCGTTTCCTCTATCTTAGACGTCAAAGTCCTTTGTATAGTTTCAATGTTCACAATGTCTCGTTTTCTGTATGGGCTTGTGAGAACTGAGCAATACTCAATTATTGGTAGGACTAGGCTCTTCCATAATTTGAACATGATGTTTGCTTTCCTGCTGCGGAAGCTCCTCCAGATGATTCCCATTATTTTTCTAGCCGTTGTAATTTTGATGTTGTAGTGCTCTCTGAATTCTGTATCTGACGACATTATTACTCCCAGATCCCTGACTTGTAGATTTGGTGTTATCTGTTTATCTTGCAGAGTTTTGTACCATTATTCTGCAGCTCCTTGTTATTTCCACAGCTTAGTTGGAATTTTTTTTCGTTGAACTTTATATTGTTGTCTTCTGCCCACTGGAATAATGTTTCAATGTCGTTTTGTAATTTTCTTATGTCACCTTCGTTCAATATTTCCTAACATATCTTTGTCATCTGCGAAACATGATACAATACTTCCTTAATATCTGCATCAATATCTGCAATCATTGGCTTTAGCAAAGTCTGTATATATTACATCTATTTTTTGTCCTCGACACAATGTTTCCAATATTTTCTCCTGGTGGTCTAGTAGCTGTGATGTGATAGGCATGATCTTCCCGCCCTGAAACCATGTTGGTTTGGGTTGTATAAGTCTTTTTCTTGTAGGTAGTAGGTAGTTTTGCCTCTAATTATACATTCAAATCACTTTAGAGGGTGTGAGATGAGAGCCACTGGCCGATAATTCTTGGGCATTGCTCTGTTACCATCTTTAAATAGGGAGGCAATGTTCGCGTTCTTTAAGGAGAGTGGAATTTGTCTGTGCCGAGTGATTTCCTCCATAGCAAAGCGGTTTGGCAATACTCTCTACATTTCTTCAGAAACGTGGCACTCCATGTGTCTGGTCCTGGCGCTGAATTGTCTCGTATCTGGGTAATTATGTCGCAAATGACATGGCCTGAAGTTGAAATCAAAAATACATTTTTCTTGTGTATTTTGGTGTGCTCTGTTCAAATATAACCTTCATTTCTTGTGAAAATGAACAGAAATACGTGTTTGGGCCATGCAATGACAACTGTATTTCTGTTCATTTGCGCAAGAAATGAAGGTCATATTCGAACAAAGCACACCGAAATACACTTGAAAAATATATTTTTGACTACATTTTATACAATAAAGCAAAACCTAACATGTTCATGTTACGAGATCTTGTAAACGACGCATTACCACAGGAAACGTGCAAAACACCAAAATTAACAAGAAAAGTTTGCTCTCGTCATTTTCGTTTAAACTAACGAAAATATCACGACTTAACCTAACTAATCATCAAGGGCGTACAGTTGACCTAACCGGGCATTCAATTAACCTAACCAGGCATTCAGTTGACCTAACCGGGCATTCAGTTAATCATTTAATTAATCATCTACGGCACATGACGAATCAAATTCTCAAAGTCGAAACCACACGAACGGCACGTCATAATTTTATTACAAACACCACCAAACTGAATCCAATAAAAAAAAATAGCCAGAACAGAAACCAACAAACTAATTAAGTCGCAGAGTAACATAACGTCATACCACCTCCGACTACAAATACACTAATATATATATATATATATATATATATATATTATTATTATTATTATTTTCTACAAGTTTGCACAGGAAATTAGTGACAAATTTGAATAAAGCGACTAAAACTACCTCATAAAAAGTTATTTTGATTTACAGGTCCAGCCCATGTCATTTAAAACATATTAACCCGCATCTGTGATAAAGCGGTAATTACATCTACTTCCGTGAACTCGAAGTCCATTAATAGGTTTGTGCCGGAATTTGTTCTTGATTGATTTGTATTTATGTCGAAAAATTCGTCTGGGTTTTCCATTTCCATCTCGGACTTAGGGGTGCTAAACACAGAGTTAAATTGTTCCCTAAGCAGTTCGCTTATTTCTTTCGGGTCATTTGTGTATTCGGCCTCCCCGTCTATCAACGGACCAATACTCTCCTTACACTGCATTTTCCTTTTCACAAACGTGTAAAAGTATTTTGGGTTATTTTTTATGTTTTCCGCTACCTTGTTTTCCTCCGCGTTTGTCTTATGTATGAATGTTTGTTTTAGGTCCATTTCTATTTCGCCAAGTTTCCTCTCTAGTTTGAGTCTCTTTGCATCAGTTCTGCATCTGTGGAGATGTTTTACAGTTTGTCTTCGTTGCCTGAATAGTGTTCTGATTTTCCTCTCTAGCTTGCTACGTTTTCTTTGCCGTCTCTCTGGAATATGTTTCAGTATTATAGGTTTGGTTTCAATCTCTATTTTACATAATATTTCTTGTGAGGTCTTCTCGTGAAGTAGCAATTCCCAATTTACTTTTTTGAATTTACGTTTAAGCCTTCAAATATTCCTTCTGACACTCTAGGATGCTTTTTCTATATATATATATATATATATATATGATGAATAAAACCACGAAGGGAAAAGAAACACAAAGTGGTGCTCAAGCGCTTTCGTCTAATGACAT
This sequence comes from Bathynomus jamesi, assembly GCA_023014485.1. NCBI lineage: Eukaryota > Metazoa > Arthropoda > Malacostraca > Isopoda > Cirolanidae > Bathynomus > Bathynomus jamesi. Next base: position 44,158 of record JAJOZX010000535.1, read on the forward strand.
CTTCATTAGACGCTTCAGCACCACTTTGTGTTTCTTTTCCCTTCGTGGTTTTATTCATCATAAATATTTTTCACGTGTCACTTTCGTGAAATAATTTTCATATATATATATATATACGTACTAAATACATTCCACAAGACTTACTAAATATTACTGTTTCTTCAATATTCCAACAGGCTACTGAATTTTGGAGTTATTTTCAATGGTGATTCAACAAAAATTTGTTGAAGCCCGTCGCTTTATTTAATAAAATTGAAACGAAGAGAAAACAATAAATACTGATTCTGTCACATATGCACCACAATTCCAAATGGCGCAGTTAAAATGTTTTAGAGGCGTATGTTCGGGCTACGTTGTAGCCACGAGTGTCGTAACACCGCTTCCCTTCGATCAGCGAGGTTAAGCGACATTGGGTTTGCGGAGTAATTTGGATGGGAGACAGTCTCCTACATCTATTTTATGTAGCGACCCGCGGTTCGGGCCCCGCGAAAACCGGTAGATTTCCTTCGTCATATGTCGTTGGATGTTGCGGAGGAGGGTAAACAAACCCCCATCATTACATTTAGGCGTACGTTCGGTACATTGGGGGTTGAACCTCGTCGTCGTCGTCTAGATAAAAATTTTGAAGCTTATTTCTGTACGTAATGTGGTTATAATGAATATACTGTATTTAAATTAGGCTAAAAAGTGTTATAAAAAATTGTAATATGAAACTAAGATTTCAGGAAATTACATAAAGTCAGTCTTATTAATATTAACCCTTTATCGCCCGGAGGTCTTTTCTGAGATTGAATAAAATCGTCTGGCGTCAGCCAGAACAAAATCAGTAAAGTGACACTGGACGCTAAAGGGTTAAAGGTATCTCGAAAGGGAAAAAAACGCTGCCAAAAAATAATGGAAACGATAAAAGAACAAAAAATGTGTTGTTAAACACGCATGAAAGCGCTCGGTCCATATTGTTTTTACTTTTCCTTGGTGCTTTTTTGCGCATTTGTAATTTCAGACTTCCTTGGCAGGTTGTGGATGGACTCCACATTAAGCTATAAGTCGAAGTGGGAGCGAAAAATTTTGACTTTCCTCAGTCTGAACAATTTGGGTGGAACCAAAATCAGTTTTATATACAAGGTGGGCCATAAGTCGCTTTACCGAAGCGAGTTTCGTCATAATACGAAGGTAAAGCGACTTATGGTCCATCCTATATATCAGTGATGCTATTCTAATCCTCATAAGGGCCACTTCACCCACATTTACATTTTCAAAATTTTCTGTCTTAATAAGAAAGGACAAAGAAGACAAAAATTATAATCTAATTTTGTAATAGTTTTGGTTTCAAACCCTCATAAACGTTGCCCCCGCATTACAAATTTAATATGTACGTATTTATTTTTATTTCCATAGATTTCTATTCTCAATTAGCGTTAGTGGTCATTAAAATCGAAACCCGCAATCGCGTACTAATTCAAGCGAGAGTTTTTACTTTCAAACGAGTTAAAAAATATATCTTTAATCATCTTATCCGACATTAAAAGCGCATTTTGAACTTAATGGTTAATGCACTTTTTAAGTTATAGGCTCAGTTAATGACGATTCACACTGAGTATATTTCCGGGGGCAATTAAGTAGCTTAGCCATTATTAAAGACTAATTATACGGTTCCGCTTCGGATTTAAATGAGAACCGCTTCCATTCATTCTCGTTGGATTAACGCTTTACATTCGATTTCGTTACGATTGCGGAAGTATATCGTATTATCTCGAAAGGAAAAATTGAAATGAGAACGCGCAATAATGCTCCAGTAACGCTTCTCAATAAAATTTGTTTCTATTCATACGAAAAAGTATTATAAACGCTTTGAAACTTTTAAAATAATTTAGGCAAAATTGCGCATATTATACGGAGAGTTGACAAAATTAAATAGACACATACGGATTTTCCATAGTTTTTGATTCGATAATAAAAGTCAATAAATAATAAGAGATTTATCGAATCAATACATTTAGAATCGCGTTGCCTTCCCCTTTCCATTAAGTAAAACTGGCACACGTTCTGGCATTCCATCGATGAGCTATGCCATTCGTTCTTGAGGACGATCATTGTGGTGTCTACGAGTACTTACTTTTGTCAACCCTCCGTAATGTTTACACCTCCGATCAGGGAACTATATCCGTATATTCACTAGCACTTATTACAAAATTTACACTCAATCACCTTTAAACACTCTATTATACTCTATGTATATTCCAATGAGTCATTTGAACCTAAGAGATACTGCTAATGGAATGTAATGCATCTGTGCAGTTTTTACACTTTGTTTCACTTCTCTAAATAATGAAATAATGCCTAAATAATGTTATAATGTTATAATGTTTCAGACCAACAAAGACCCTAGGATCCACTCATGGCTAGTCTACCTAACTGTGTTCGTAATTGTGTATTGTGTATGTCCTCCGTGGTGGCGGAGGGGACCTACAATTTTACGTGGGTTCCGAACCACAAGAGCATGAGAAATTTATGTAACAACTGCCTGTACATTGACAACGACCAATTTTTACAAAACTAAATAATTATAAATTTAAAACTAATTAATTATCGATTTAAAACTAATTAATATCGATTTAAAACTAAAGATAGAATCTCTGGATCCAGAGGATCAAGTCATAATAGACTACTATCCACAAATATGTTACACTCTATATCTTATTATATAACGGACATGCAAATATATCAGATCCAAAGAATCCAGTCAATTTCATTACGGTATCCATCAATACTAGTACCTTGCCAACGAAAAATAAGTCACGGTCCATATCGATTGCGGACCAAGTCAAAATTTACAACCATATACATTACAATATATACACTTAGGAGGAAAAGTGTAGGTGTGGCTGTAAAGACTGTACAGTAATGTAGAAATGAATGTGTGTGCACCCCTTTTGGGTCTCCCATTTAAAGGTGTTTGTGGGGCAAGTGAAGATCATGAGTTTTTCAATACCTCGCAGTACTATGGGAGGCACCGCTCGGCAGAGGAATCTCTTTAAATGGGTGTGTAAGGACAGAGAGTATCCCCTAACCAAGACGCTGCCTCCCTATATCCCACAACACTCGTGTTGAGCTGTGGGATCTATCCCCACAAAGCCTTAATTTTACTACCTTAAACTATACCCAATCTATCAACATATGCGTCTAATCGATTTTTAAACATGTTTATAGACGTGCTACTAATTACTTCTACCGGCAAACTATTCCAGCTATTTACTATTCTATGCGTAAAAAAGTTTTTGGCAACTGCTGTCTCGAACCTTCTACTTGTCAACTTACACCCGTTATTTCTAGTCCTATTATATTGAGATATTTCGAAAAAGCTATATCTATCTACGTTATCTAACCCATTCATAATTTCGAAAACCTGGATTAGATCACCCCTTAGCCTCTTAGTCTCGAGTGTAGTCAATTTTAACTCTTTAAGATTATCCTCGTACGACTTTGACCTACGCGACGGAATCATCTTAGTTACTCGTCTTTGAACTCTTTCGATTTTGTCTATATCTTTGCGCATATGCAGATTCCAAAATTGGACCACGTACTCCAAATGGGGTCTAACTAATGATTTATAAAGAGGAACTATAATATCGCGCGATTTGTACTCAAAATTTCGAGCTATAAAACCTAATACTTTGTTCGCCTTATTGACCGCCGCTGTACTTTGTTTCGCTACTTTTAAATCACCAGTGACTATAACTCCTAAATCGTTTTCCTGCTATACGCTTCTTAAATCTTTCCCGACATACTATACGCAAAATTACCGTTACGCGAACCTATATGCACAATTTTGCACTTATCAACGTTAAATCTCATTTGCCATGTTCTATATATATATATATATATATATATATATAATATATATAATATATATATATAGGGTGTCCCATAAGTTCAGTCTCATAGGAAAATTTATTTAAAATTAAATTTACAAAAGTAATACATTAGAACTAAAACAAGTGTTCAAATTGACGTCTTGTTTTGTATCCTTTTTTGTCGCGGGTAGAATAACACGAAATGGCTAATATGGAAGTGAGTTACGCTTCCATATTAACCACTTCCTCCGCCTTTTCCTGAGGAGTGTAACTCCCTTCCATATTAGCCATTGCGAGTTATTCTACCCGCAACAAAAACGAAGGTCCTAAAACGAGACGTCAATTTGAACATTTGTTTTAGTTCTAATGCATTACTTTTGTAAATGTAATTTAAAATAATTTTTTCTACGAGACCAGACTTATTGGACACCCTGTATATAATGATTAATGATTCCTCCTCATTCTTTTATCCTTTATTTTCATCTAAGGTTAAAGTCGTGAAGTACTTTAGTTACGTACGGAACACACAAACCGAATTCATTTACGGATTAAATTTCCTTCGTGCTTCTAAATTATTTATTTTTTTTTATCTGGAATAAAGAAATAATTTTGGAAAGTGAATTTCGATTTGTAAAAATGGTTTTCCAACTCCAAAAACTTGAAATGAACTAATTATAAACGAGGACAGAACCAATACTTTCCTCGGATTAAATATAAATAAGTTGCCTCTTAAATTTATACAATAATGCGGATTACTTTTTGCCCAATTAATTTTTTGAATCGCATCTTTTCATTCATTGTCCTTTTATTCTTCTTTAATTTCCGTAATAATTGAGGTTCTCTCCTACGAAGAAGTGGCTAAGCGACAAACGTAAAGACTCCGTTCTGGACGCCATTTAACACGTTAAAAGTTGTACCAATTTGAAAGGGGATAACTTTTGAACTTTTGAATTTTGAACTTTTGACATATTTAGACGAAATATCTTCAAAAGTTCAAAAGTTACGTCACTTTTAAATTGGTACAACTTTAAGTGCGTTTTCTCGCGTTTTTCACTTTTTGTCGTTTAGCCGCTTCTTCCTCGGAGAAGAGACCTCAATTAATACTGTAATTTTAAAAGAATTCTATAGAATAAGAAAAGAATTTTTGACCCTTTATTTGAGGAAACATCAGTAAACGAAGCGAAGAGTAAAAATAAGTAAAATAAAATTTTCTTCTCATCTTTTACAAAATAATAATGAAATAAATGATTGCAGTTGAATGAAAACCAATTTTTTTTTAATATTTAATCGAGTTTATATATTAAATTAAAGAAAAATATGTAAGAAATAAAATCAGAATTTGAAAATGGTTTGTGGAAATGCAAATAATTTTATTCAGAAAACATGTTCATAGTATTTGAATTAAATTAAAAAAAGGAAAAATATTCGCAGAAAGTTTATTGCGGGAAAACCTTCAGAATTAATTTAAGTATGCAAATGCCTTTTCTCGAAAAACAATAGAATTATCATTAATCACAAAATGAAAATACTTTTCCATTTTTAAATGATTCCCTTTAGATGAGAACATGCCAGAGGAAAGTAATATATGTATATATATATATATTATTACAGAGGGTTGACAAAAGTAAATAGATACCACGATGATTGTCTTTAAGAACAAATGGCAAAGCTCATCAATGGAATGCCAGAACGTGTGTCACCTTTACATAATGGAAAATGGAAACCAACACAATTCTAAATATATTGATTCAATAAGTCTGATATTATTTATTGACTTTTATTATCAAACCAAAAACTATGGAAAAACCAAAGATATATATTTACTTTTGCCAACCCTCTGTGTGTATATATGGTGTCCCCCAAAAAATGCCCCTATTTTTATTTGCCCGTTATTTTATAATGGATTTATATTTTGTTATTAGGGTTTCTTCTTCAGAAAGGCAAAAGAGTGGAGTTTTTATTCTCCATATATCTATATGCATATACCTATACGGAACAATATGGCTGAACCCTCAAACAGTGATGCCGCGTTTGCAGCTGAAAAAGAAAATCCAGATCGTTGAGTGGTTTCATGTGATAAATTGTGTGACGCAGATGCGGGAGAACTTTTGCAGAAAATATGGATGCGGAGATCAACCCGATAGAAAGAGAGTATCACGAATTGTTAAAAACTTTCAAACACAAGGAACTGTAAACAAACAATATAAGGACAATATTAGTAGGTGACGATCCTCAAGAGCTGTGCAACACGTAAATATGGTTCATGAAATTACTGCGCGTAGTCCGCAGAAGTCAGTCCGACGTTTGTTAGCAGAAGTAGGTAATTTCACGAACATCTGTGCATCGTATACTTCATACTGAATTAAATCTTTTTTCCTACAAAATTCATTCACAAGCTTCACTAACTAATGTTAAAGAACGAATGGAATTTGCAACATGGATGTTAACAAAACTAGAAGATCTTGAATTTTTTAAACATCCACTTCGCTGAAGAGTATTATGTACAGTACATCTATCTAGGGAGATTAATAAGCAATACTTCATTACTAGGGAAGTCACGCTGACGCTCCAGTAGAGCTCCCACGTAGCGTTGTTAAACTCAACATTTGGGTCGCTGTTGGGTGGTAGCAAAATTCATATCGTCAGATGCTACAAGATTTCTACTTACAACAACGAATTAGTTTGTCCCGTAAAAGAAATAACTGCATTATTCTAGATTCATGGTGGTTTGAGCAGGAACACTGCCACACACCGCTAGTGAAACTCGCAACATTTGAGGAAGCATTTTTACGGGCAACTAATCTCCCTTCATGAACCAGTGGAATGGTCCCCATACTCACCTAACGTCACGTCCCCTGACATTTTTATGGGGTTACATAAAAAAACAGGATCTAATCTACGAAACCTAAGACACTCGAAAACGTAAAGACCAAAGTCTACGAGGTTATCAACAACCTCCCAAATTATCTACTTCCAAAAATTATGTCAAACATTTGCATAAGGTGGAATATTGTTTTAGAAAATAAATGGCGATTACACTGAAGATATTGTTTAATTAAATTTAATAAACTCCAATGTTTTACGTACCTGTTGCGTTTGTCTTTGTACCTAGATTCTTTTTATTTTTTTTACTTAGAACATTTATTTAGAAATAGGGGCATTTTGGGGTGGGTGGGCACCTGGTATACTAAGAATTCAAAATCTGAGAAAAGAGTTTCCTAATTTTGGAAAATGTGAAAAGAGATGAAGGTTTTTTTTTTCTACGAAATACGTAACTTAAATAGGGAAATCGTAGAGTGGAGATGAGGGATGAATTGATTTGAGAATTACCTCTTTTGACATTCTCAATTGCTGATTTGTTATTCTTGGACAAAATGTGGAATGGAAACGAGAGTGAGTGGCAAGAGACCAAAAATCTTATTTCTCAACATCGTAAATTCTTTAGATATAAATAAAATACTAACATTTTTTATGAATAATGTAAAATGCTAAGTGAAGAAAAGCATATTTCTTTTGTTATGAGTATTTCATTTAACGTCAATGCACGCACGTGTGTATATATATATATATATATATATATTATATATATATATATATATAGAGAGAGAGAGAGAGAGAGAGAGAGAGAGAGAGAGAGAGAGAGCATTAATCATTACAAAACCTGTAAAGTGCCGTGCGGCACTAAGGGATTAGACTATACAAACATTGGTTTCGTCGGTAAATACTTTATGTATATGTATATATTTACAGTATAACACAATTACTGATAAGACCAGATTCTTAAATAATACAGGCCTGCGAATGAGAACTTTGTAAGAGTTGTTTTCTTACTAATAACTGATTTTATATAATTCAACTACGCTCATTTCGAATAAGGTGTCCTTTTTTTCTATCACGTAAAGATTTTCTGCAAACTGGAAGGGAAAAACAACAACAACAACAACAACAGCAACATAAATAAATCTTATTTATTTCAATTTACATTAGGCACCTATTTCACTTTGTTATACTAATTACAAATGCAAACAACTTTAAAAAGAAAGAAGACTATTAACGTCAATTACATATTCATCTTTATTTGTCCTCAGTTTTCTCGTGAGATCTATCTATGCCTTTTAGTTTCGAATGTACGCGATGTTCCTTTTCTTTTATGTAATAATTCTGGAGTATCCCGTTTCAACATCCAGCAGTAATCAGCCATCATGCTGATGTCCCACCTTCCCTGATATCTCTTCTCCATTTCTTTGATGTCTCGGTGAAACCAAGCAAGCATTTATAAGCATTTACAGGCGGTAGTTTTTAATCAAAATTTAATGAAAATTACTTACATATGTATCATAATATGAAATATGACATTTTGTGAAAAATCTGTACGTGATGGCGAAAAATGGATATTGTTTTCAGAATCAACGTGCAAAAATTACTATACAGGGTGTCCCAGAATTAACTATCTATTTCAATGAAATCGGACAAATTTTTTAAAAACACACTTTTATTTATGTTTATCATGTTTAATATGTGTTAAAAATGTATAAATTTCTAAACTTTTTTCATAATTTTATTTTCATAATTTTTTAATTATCTGGTCCAATGAAAGACCGTCTGAAGTCATAGAATGGCAAAGAGACTCTCCAAAAGTTAACGTGTGGCTTGGAATGACCAAATCCAAAATTTATGGCCCATTCTTCTTTGCGGAAGCAACTGTAACAGGTACCGTCTACCTTGATATGCTTCAGCAGTTTCTCGAACCACAGCTTCTTGATGGTGGCATTCTTGATAATGTTGTGTTTCAACAAGATGGAGCACCATAAATTTTAGATTTGGTCATTCCAAGCCACACGTTAACTTTTGGAGAGTCTCTTTGCCATTCTATGACTTCAGACTTCATGACTTTCATTGGACCAGATAATGAAAAAATTATGAAAATAAAATTATGAAAAAAATTTAGAAATTTATACATTTTTAACACATTAAACATGATAAACATAAATAAAAGTGTGTTTTTAAAAAATTTGTCCGATTTCATTGAAATAGATAGTTAATTCTGGGACACCCTGTACTATAAGTGATAAAATATTTCTGACAACAAAAACATCGCAGGCCTGTGTATAATTTTAGCCTGATGTTTGCTTTTCTGTTGTGAAACCTCCTCCACATAATTCTTATTACTTTTAGCTGTTGTAATAATATTAAAATTATAACAGCTACAGACATAATGGCGATATCTACTCGTACCAACCAATTTTACTGTATGGAAGAATGAACAGCTGGGTGAGCTGCGCGCCGCCTGCCGTCGCCGTGAATCGAACGTGGGGCCGGTGGATTCGTAGTCAGCAACGTTAACTACTACTACATCGATGTGTGTGTGTGTATATATTATATATATATATATATATATATATATATATATATATATATATGCAGAGTGAGTCACGACGAAATGTCATAACTTCGGAAGCTTATAGCTGAGGTCATTCTCAGTCAAAAACTTAACATGAACATAGGTCCGATTCTTATCGGTTATGGAGCTATGGATGTTTGAATTTCAAGCATGCGCGTGCGTGACCTTGAACTGAATTGACAGTTACTTACCGAACCAACTAACTACGCAGTAGGGTGTTGTGTTTCACAGCGTGAGTTGATGTGTTGCGCGTTCAGTATGCCTTTTATGTTTTCAAATGCCTAATATGCCGATACGGTGTATGTTTATGGATTTTGCGATGGAAATACTACAGCCGCGCTCGAAGAATTCCGGATCGACTAGTGTTTATCAACGTTTTCCGGAGATTGCGAGAGAACGGTTCATTTCCTAACGTTACTGTTTTATCTGAGCCTCCGGTACAAGAAGATGTGGCTGAACAAGAAAACATTATTTAGATGGTACAGCGGAGTCCTCATGTTAGTACGTGATGGATTTCCACACGTCTTAGAGTTCCTCAAACGAGAGTATGTAGAACGTTACACGAAGAAGGCATGTATCCATATCACGTACAGCGCGTTCAGCACCTCCAACCTGGGGATCGTGTCCAACGGGTGTAATTTTGTAACTGGCTCAATGCCGATCGACAATTGCATCGATACGTCTTGTTCTGTGATGAGGCTCAATTTACTCGCGACGGTGTCATCAATACTCGCAATTCACATGTGTGGTCGGAAATGAATCCTCATGCCATTGTGAAAAGTAATTTTCAACATCGGTTCAGTGTCAATGTGTGGTGTGGTGTGGTATTCTCTATGGTCAGCTGATTGGTCCGTTTATCTTCGAAGGTGGTCTTACAGGTGACATTTATCTACGATTTCTGCAAGACGAACTGTCGCCACTGTTAGAAGATGTACTTTTGGCAACACGATTCGATTGCGTATGTACTTCCAACAAGACGGAGCTCCTCCCCATTTTAGCCGTGCAGTGAGAACGCATCTCGATGATCGCTTCCCTGGCCGATGGATCGGTCGTGGTGGTGCTCAAAATTGGCCACCCAGGTTACCGGACCTAACCCCTCTAGATTTTTATCTGTGGAGGCGCATGAAAGATCCCACACAATTACAGGTTTATCATTACCTTGATTAGTTATATATGATGATGAGTCTACAGACTACTTCCAAGAAAGAAAAAGTTAATTGATTAATTTAATTTATTAACTTTCAAAATTAACTTAACTAGTTAATTTTTTAAATTTGCGGATCTTTTCCGTTTGACTGCCGCCATTGAAACATAATTAAACTTTTTGTATTTTGTATTTTAACTGAAATGTCTTGATGATACAAAATAAGTTACTTTATAAAAAAGCTTTTCTTAATTTCCCCTTCAAATTTTGTTTCTTATAAACAATTTTAATTACTTTCAAGATCCATGCTTAATTTTTAAGTTTTAATCGTGTACTCAGAAAAATAAGGGGAACACCTGAAGATCAGGGCCTCCAGCCTTCTTTAGTTAGCTTTATAAGGCTAACTAACAAACATATCACGACCTAACCTAACCAATCGTCAAGGTCGTACAGTTGACCTAACGATTGGTTAGGTTAGGTCGTGATATTTTCGTTAGTTAGCCTTATAAGGCTAAGTAAAGAAGGCTGGGGGCACTCACCTATGTTTCAATGGCGGCAGTCAAACGGAAAAGATCTAAATTTGCATTAACTGAACTTAATTGGTAAGAATCTCAAATTAACTTAACTAGTTAATTTTGGAAATTAATCGACGCAACCCTGGTATATATGTATGTTTGTGTATCCTATTCGTTTAGCGTCGAACGGGACTTTATAGGTTTGGTACTGGCTAACACTACAGTACATAGACGATTTAATTCAGTTTCAGAAAAGACTTCCATCTTGACATTCGAGGGTTAAGTTATAAATAAAACTTGGACTTAATAAAAAAAAATGGTACGCGACGAATTCTAATCTCGAACTAGAAATTTACTAGAATACAGTCTTCATGTATGGTGCATTCCGAAATTAAGGGAGAAGCCTTCCCTTTATTCCCTGTTAAAGTTACGAGTCCTCTCCAAATCATTGATTTATCTGACCCTTTCAGAAGCTAAAAATGTGTCCTTTATACGAGAATTTGTGAGCACTTAAACCATTTTTTTCGGAATGTGTTTCGAATCGCTCTGGTGTCGCGTAATTTTAAAATTAATTACGGTAACGAGCCATACATAATTTATGGGTTATATTTATGAATATATTGTCTTTAATAAATATTATATTTGGTATTATATTCGAAAGTAATATAAAGTTTGTTAATTAAGTCGCGTCTCTCGTTTAAAATGAGTGTGAAGAAAATTTTTATTTCAATATGCGTTCCATCCAAACATCAAAAGTGGAAGTCGCAAATAATTTTAAATGCAAATTCTAATTCTAAATTTATGCATAATAAGTTTTCAGAATTTTTCCCATTTTTTAAAGTTTTAGTTTGTTAATTAGAGTTTCTTCCCGAAAGATCCTATAAGGATATCTGCATATTAATGTCAACTTCTAGAATTAATTTATTTCGTTTAAATTAGGCCCGACCAGACTGATAATAATGTAAGTTAAACGCGTTTAGTTTCAATATTTAATTCATTCATGGGTAATTTAATTTAGTGGGAATATATATATACTGTAACGATCTAAATATCAGTTGGGTGAATTTAAAATAACATTTAAGTGAGTGTTGATGAGCTTCGAGGAACGTCGTACGATCAATATGCATTTCGTAACTGGTGAAAAACGAAGCAAACGCAGTTCGTTACTTTCTCAAAATTAAATAACATAAAAGGAAAATCGTTGAAAAGAATGGGCGACACAATTCCTGGCCAGAATGATGCTTTTTTCATTAAGTAACTAAAGGTAAAAGACCTTTTTGATGATTTCAATGAATGAGTGAATGAATATCCTTTATTTGTAAAATAAATGCAATTTTTGCCATTAAAATAGTTTTAATTTTAACAGAAAATAAATAATTGTAAAATTGGACTATTTATTTTATTTAATTTGCTCCTTAAGCTTTACTGGGCTCTAAATTAACGCTAAAACATCGCTTCGCAGTTATGATTACTTATACATAAAGCATGAATAAGAAATATTAATTAATTTAAAATACATAAATGAATTAATAGTTGAAAATTAAACACTGAACTTAAATCATTATTGTAAAGTCATTAAATCAACGTGAAGGTAATTATTTTGATTTATTTACATTTATAAGTTTAATATAAAATAAATATGATAATTTTACAGCTTCCGTTACGTTACAATAATACAGTAATATAATAATATTGTCAATTGGACTATTTTATATAATCTGGAATTTGGCCCTTAATACATGATATATACAATGGCGCTCATATGTATTTTTACGGAGAAATATTTCGGTTATATTCGTCCTTATCTTTTGTACCACGCGTAAGATAGTTAAGAAAAGTTTAGCGTTCGTTTGAAAAAAATTAAACAAAAAAAAAAGTTTAATTCCAACATATAATGTAAAACATCAAATACAAAACTTTTGCATTTTGACTTTTTTTTTTTTCTTGAAGTTAAACTAATTTTTTATTTGTTAAATTTTTCCAAAGGAGCGCTAAACTTTTTCTAACTATCTTATGCATGCTACAAAAGATAAGGACGAATATAATTCAAATATTTCTTCGTAAAAATACTTGTGAGCGACACTGTAAGTCACGTTCAAATTACACTGCCCAACAAAAAAAAACGTTTTTGCTGGTAATTTAATTCTAAGACCTGTTTCTGGATAATATTGATGTGCTGATTTAAATAATCAACTTAGATTTTGTCCATCACATCAGGTTTTCGTGCAATGTGCAATGCAATATGCCTATTTTGGGTGATCCATGAAGGGCACTTATCAAAATTGATGATTTTTGAGACCTGTTAACAGCTGTTTTGCTGTTAAAATTTTATCTGTGGAATACGCAAATCTGTGCATTAAATCTGAAGGTCATGTACAACATATTAAAATCTTGGGTATCTGTGATTTCCCCAGGTGTGAGCGTGACGTCATCATCATGGATTCATTTTTGCTTATTTAAACACTTTTAATCACTTTATGTGTCAATATTACCATTGTATATTAAAGTTCACTCCCCGCACAATTGTTTACTTTTCCATGCTGATTCTGAGTATGTAAAAACTTTTTTTTTGAAAAGAAAAAAAATTGGGCATAACCCTGCCAAAATGCGATATCTCCGTATTTGATTGCTCGAAAACCTGACGTGATAGGCAAAAACTAAGGTGATTTTTTAAATCAGCACACCAAAGTTACCTAAAAACAGGTGTTAGAATTAAATCAGCAAAATTGGTGTTGGGCAGTGTTATCAGTATATTATACGCAAACGAAGTCATAGTGGAAATACAGCATACATTAATCTCAGGTATTATTATTGTTATTATTATTATTATTATTATTATTATTATTATTATAGATTTAAACAAATTCGGATAAAATCATTAAATGTTTGAGAAATGAAAGGGTAATAAACGAGTAATGTACATTTAATCCTAAATTAAACATTTAATCTTAGATTTTTATTAGTATTCCATTATTAATCGAGATTTCAACTTGGTTTTAAACGAATTTACATTCACAATATTTTTTATATCAACATTTAAATTATTCCATGGTTTCAGTCCAATAAAAAAGAGTAATTTTTGAGATGAAAACAATTTAAATTGAGGAATAACGCGCTTTTATCTGTTTCTAGTCTGAATATGATTGGATTTCTTGATGAGTTACAAAATATTTATTTACCCATTATAAGTTAGATTTTATTCTTAAACTCGTAAATAAAAATAAAATATGCCACTTTCATTACATCTTTGAGCTTTGATAGTTTTAGCTCTTTAAATAATGCGCTAAAATGAGCATAGAAATAGGTATTAGATAATAACCTTATCGCTCGTTTTTTGGATAACAAAAATATTGTTTAAAGCGTCGTTAGGAATTTCCCCAAACAAGGGTGCAGTACGTCATAAAAGGGAAAACAAGAGTATGATACAAAGGCAATAAATCCTGTTTAGCGACTACGTGTCAAAGTTTAAACATTATGGCAACACTCCTTGAAAGCTTTTTTGCGATATAATTTACACGATCATTCCAGTGCAAATTGTAAAGCCAATAACGATATAATTTGTTAAGTAGAATATTTTGGTATATTAAATCGAAAGACTAACTCAAATCCAGAAATAGAGAAATCGTTATTTCTTCGTTCTCTTTAGCTACATTCGCATTTTTCATAGGATTTAAATAGCTATTTCCTTTGTTTATGTTTGTCGATTTTTCCATTGTTTATTGTTTTTGTTTATTCCATTGGTTGTTGTTGTTTGCTTTATACCTCGAACTTTTTTAATTTCGAGGAAATGGTATTGACTCAGAAAAGAATTAAAATCGTTGCAAAAGCTGAAATACGCATTCTTTTAAATCTACATTATATAAACGTCAGAAAAGAAGAAAAACGTGCGAGAGAAATTCAGGAGCAGAAAATATGCCAAAATGAAAAATAATAAAATTTATTAAGATTTTAGCTCAGGGGAGATTAATACATTTTATCTTAATAATACCCTAATAAAAATATATAATTTTGTTACAGGCTTTCATATAGACCACCAATGCGATTATCAATTTTTTGCAGTTTTCCTCTATTATACGTAAATAATCCTTCAAACTATAAAGGAAAGTAATATATATATATATATATATATATATATATAATATATATATATATATATATATATATATAATATATATATATATAATAATATATATATATATATATATATATATATATATATATATTATATATATATATATATATAACAAGTCTGATGTGATACCTTGAATTAGTAAGTAAATTGAGTAAATAAAATATGGGTAGCATTCACCGTAGACTTAATAATAAATTGTATGTCAATTATACTGTGTTCAGGAAGTCTGTACTATCTAATTGAAATCCGTTTATTTATGGAACAGTATCATAAATTTTAAAAAGGGTCTGCACATGGTTCAAAATTCTTTAATGTAATTAATTAATGAAATTTATTAATTAATGTAATTCCCATTTCGTAGTTTCTTTAAAATTAGTATTTTATATGCAATATATTTTAAAGTCTACGGTAAATGCTACCCATATTGTATTTACTCGTAGCTTCAGGGTATCTTTCAAACTTGTAATAGCTCATATATATATATATATATATGTATATATATATATATATTATATATATATATATATATATATATATATATATATATATATATATATATATATATATATATATAATGTTATAATGTTATAATGTTATAATGTTTCAGACCAACAAAGACCCTAGGATCCACTCATGGCTGGTCTACCTAACTCTGTTCGTGTATTGTGTATGTCCTCCGTGGTGGCGGAGGGGACCTACAATTTTACGTGGGTTCCGAACCACAAGAACATAAGAAATTTATGTAAAAACTGCCGGTAAATTGGCAACGACCAATTTTTACGAAACTAAATAATTATCAATTTAAAACTAATTAATTATCGATTTAAAACTAGATAGAATCTCTGATCCAGAGGATCAAGTCATAATAGACTACTATCCACAAATATGTTACACTCTATATCTATTTATAAAGGACATGCAAATATATCGGTTCCAAAGAATCCAGTCAATTTCATTATGGTATCCATCAAGTCACGGTCCATATCGATAGCGGACCAAGTCAAAATTTACAATCATATACATTACAATATATACACTTACGAGAAAAAGAGTAGGTGTGGCTGTAAAGACTGTAAAGTAATGTAGAAATGTGTGTGCACCCATTTTGGGTTCCCATTTAAAGGTGTTTGTGGGGCAAGTGAAGATCATGAGTTTTTCAATACCTCACAGTACTATGGGGGGCACCGCTCGGCAGAGGAATCTCTTTAAATGGGGTGTGTAAGGACAGAGAGTATCCCCTAACCCAAGACGCTGCCTCCCTATATCCCACAACACTTGTGTTGAGCTGTGGGATCTATCCCCAGAAAGCCTTAATTTTACTACCTTAAACTATACCCTTTCGATCAACATATGCGTCTAATCGATTTTTAAACATGTTTATAGACGTGCTACTAATTACTTCTACCGGCAAACTATTCCAGCTATTTACTATTCTATGCGTAAAAAAGTTTTTCGCAACTGCTGTCTCGAACCTTCTACTTGTCAACTTACACCCGTTATTTCTAGTCCTATTATATTGAGATATTTTCTAAAAGCTATCTCTATCTACGTTATCGAACCCATTCATAATTTTGAAAACCTGGATTAGATCACCCCTTAACCTCCTGGTCTCGAGTGTTGTCAATTTTAACTCCTTAAGCCTATCCTCGTACGACTTTGACCTAAGAGACGGAATCATCTTAGTTGCTCGTCTTTGAACTCTTTCGATTTTGTCTATATCTTTGCGCATATACGGATTCCAAAATTGGACCGCGTACTCCAAATGGGGTCTAACTAATGATTTATAAAGTGGAACTATAATATCGCGCGATTTGTACTCAAAATTTCGAGCTATAAAACCTAACACTTTGTTCGCCTTATTGACCGCTGCTGTACTTTGTTTCGCTACTTTTAAATCACCAGTGACTATAACTCCTAAATCTTTTTCCTGCTCTACGCTTGTTAAATCTTTCCCTGACATACTATACGCAAATTTACCGTTACGCGAACCTATATGCAAAATTTTGCACTTATCAACGTTAAAATATGGGTAGCATTCAACGTAGACTTGATAATAAATTGTATGTCAATTATATTGTGTTCAGGAAATTTGTATCTAATTGAAATCCGTTTATTTATGGAACAGTATCATAAATGTCTGCACATGGTTCAAAATTCTTTAATGTAATTAATTATTGAAATTTATTAATTAATGTAATTCCCATTTGGTAGTTTCTTTAAAATTAGTATTTTATATGCAATATATTTAAAGTCTACGGTAAATGCTACCCATATTTTATTTACTCGTAGCTTCAGGGTATCTTCAAATTTGTAATAGCTCATATATATATATATATATATATATATATATATATATATATATATATATATATATATATATATATATATATATATATATATATATATATATATATATATAGTATAAATTTGTGTTACAAGAACCTGTTTCTGTGTTTCAGGAACGTGGTAGACCTACGTTGTAATTTATTAATTTCCAAACGCTCGCTTTTTTTTTTTTTTTGTTGTTGTTCAACTAATTAAAAGCATGGCACCCCCGTCAAGTACTTGCAGTCGCTGTGAAGGGAAATTTGCTGCTTACGCGTTTACAATGGCTAATAATAATGATCAGTTAGTTTGCAGGTGGTGCTCAAGCATGGAAGTGCTGAGGAACGAGTTAGAACGTGAGAGGGAGGCCAGGGTGAGACTTGAAGAAAGCGTGATGCTTTTGACGGCAAAATTAGAATCCCTTGAGACTCCAGTTACGACCACTCCTGCCTCAGTTTCTACTAATAATATAAATAGCCCTCTCTCTTCCCCTAGTTCCCAACCCTTCGTTCGAGTGCGAACTGGAGCCCCATTGAGAAAAGCAAAGACCTGTCTACCAGTAATAACAAGCAATAAGTTTTCTGTTTTAGGTTTCGAAGATGCTGATGAACCGGAAATACGACTCGTTGGCGATTCCATTGTTCGAGGGCAGCTCGAGGAATTCTGTGGGAGAAACCCTCGTCGTAGGCGCCGTTACTGCTACCTGGTGCAAGGGTGGAGGATATAACTAATAGTGTTGACCATTTTACAGACGGTACCACCGAGGACACAACGTATGTTATTCATGTCGGTACTAATAACGTTTTAAATTCTAGATCGGAAGAACTGCTGGCTAGGTACAGGGACTTATTAGAGCGATTAAAGGAGAAAACAAATAAGATTGTTTTAACAGGTATACTTCCTCGAATTATCCAACGAAGCGATTTCTACAGCAAGGCGACCTATATTAACAATAACCTAAAGTCTCTTTGCCAACAGGAAGGAGTGCATTTTGCAAATTTTTGGAACAGTTTCTACGGCAGGAGAGACTTGTTCCTCGAAGATGGACTTCATCTTAATGAAGTTGGAGCTGCGCGTTTAGGAAGACTATTTCATAATACTGTCTCTTCTTTTCAGGCTGCCGTAACCCGAACGGTCCCAGCGTAAATTCCACAAATTTCCCCCGCGCTCGCGAAGGTGTCGCAATTACAAACAATTTGAAGGTCTATCCTTAAATGCTCGTAGCCTACGAAATAAAATAAACGAATTTTTTTCTTTAATTGCTTGTAAAGACTATGATTTAATTGCGATAAATGAATCGTGGCTTAGCACTGAAACACGTGACTTTGTAGGGGAGTATCAAATTAAAGGTTATAGACTTTTTGTTAAAAACAGAATAGGTAGGCGAGGAGGCGGTGTTATGTTGTATATCAAAGATAATATTGCGAACGTTATAGAAGTAAAGCACTCAATTCCAGAACCGATAGATTCGACTATAGCAGAACTTAAATTGAACGATTTCAAACTTCTTGTTGCTGTTATATATAGGCCCCCAAATCAAACAGCTGATACGGACGAAGCGTTATATCGTGAACTAAAGAGAATAATCGGTAGTGAGCAGGCTTTAGTTATGGGTGACTTTAATTGCGCCAACGTGAATTACGATACAATGCAGGGAGACGCGGAAGGTAATCGCTTAGTTAATTTTCTCGAGGATAGCTTTCTTATTCAAAAGGTTGGGGAACCTACGAGGTTGGACAGTATTTTAGATTTAGTAATAACTATGGATGATAGGCTAATTACTGATCTTCAAGTAATAGAACCATTGAGCAATAACGATCACAATATGGTAGAGTTTGTCCTCTCAGTAAGTCACTCGAAACCAACTAACGTCAATTGGGAAAACGTAATGGGGAACTCCAACGCAAAACTAATGTGGGAATCGTTCGTAACGGTATTTAGGACTATAAATGAGGAATGTGTACCGTACAAAATTAAGCGTGCGAAAGTAAACAACAAGCCCTTGTGGTTTACGTGTAGAGTAGGAGACATTATAAAGAGTAGAGATAGGGCTTATTGGCTATATAAGTGCGATAAAGATAATCTGTTGTTACGAAACAACTACATATCTCTAAGGCGTGAAGCTAAAAGTGTAATAAAAAAGTCAAAACGCGAATTTGAAATCTCCATAGCACGTGACGGTAAAGAAAACCCCAAGCGATTCTTTCAATACGTCAATAATAGAAATCCAGTAAAAAGTGTCTTAGGTCCATTAAAAATGTAAATGGAGATCTAGTCTCTGAAAACAAAGAAATGGCTACCTTGCTAAACGAATTTTTTACGTCAGTTTTTACTATAGAAGATGTAACGAATATCCCTACGGTCATAGACATAATACCTTTTGATAATGGTAATATTTTGGATAATATTGTCGTTAGTGAAGGGGAAGTAATGCGCTATATTGATAAAATGAAAACGCGTAAATCACCGGGTCCGGATTCCATATATCCCATACAACTAAAAGAATTAAAAGATAGCATTGTTGTGCGCCTAACAAAGATTTTTAATGCGTCTATTTCTGAGGGGTGCGTACCAGATGATTTCAAGTTAGCAAACGTAACACCTATCTTTAAGAAAGGCGATAAAGGTGCGGCGGGAAATTATAGGCCAATCAGTTTAACGTCTGTTGTAGGTAAGCTTTTGGAATCAATAATTAGGGATCGTATAGTCGAACACTTAGAATACCATAAACTTGTTAGAAATACGCAGCACGGATTTAGGCGAAACAAATCTTGCTTAACTAATCTTTTAGAATTTTTCCAAAGCGTGGTTGACGTTTACGATAGACATCGGGCGGTTGATGTAGTGTATTTAGATTTTCAAAAAGCGTTTGACACCGTGCCGCACAAAAGACTCATTGAAAAAACTAAGGCTCATGGAATCAGGGGTGTAGTAATAAATTGGCTAGAAGAGTGGTTGCGAGGTAGGAAACAGAGGGTGGTCGTTGATGGAGCGGAGTCGTGTTGGGCTAATGTAGCGAGTGGCGTTCCTCAGGGTTCTGTATTGGGCCCCTTGCTTTTTCTTATATATATTAACGATTTAGATGTCGGCCTAGTCAGTACAGTTTCAAAGTTTGCGGATGACACGAAGCTGGGTGGTAGGGCGATTAATGACGAAGATAGAGGTAAAATCAGGAAGATCTGAATAAAATCGTTGATTGGTCAGTCACATGGCAAATGAGATTTAACGTTGATAAGTGCAAAATTTTGCATATAGGTTCGCGTAACGGTAATTTTGCGTATAGTATGTCAGGGAAAGATTTAACAAGCGTAGAGCAGGAAAAAGATTTAGGAGTTATAGTCACTGGTGATTTAAAAGTAGCGAAACAAAGTACAGCAGCGGTCAATAAGGCGAACAAAGTGTTAGGTTTTATAGCTCGAAATTTTGAGTACAAATCGCGCGATATTATAGTTCCTCTTTATAAATCATTAGTTAGACCCCATTTGGAGTACGCGGTCCAATTTTGGAATCCGCATATGCGCAAAGATATAGACAAAATCGAAAGAGTTCAAAGACGAGCAACTAAGATGATTCCGTCGCTTAGGTCAAAGTCGTACGAGGATAGGCTTAAGGAGTTAAAATTGACTACACTCGAGACTAGGAGGTTAAGGGGTGATCTAATCCAGGTTTTCAAAATTATGAATGGGTTCGATAACGTAGATAGAGATAGCTTTTTCGAAATATCTCAATATAATAGGACTAGAAATAACGGGTGTAAGTTGACAAGTAGAAGGTTCGAGACAGCAGTTGCAAAAACTTTTTTACGCATAGAATAGTAAATAGCTGGAATAGTTTGCCGGTAGAAGTAATTAGTAGCACGTCTATAAACATGTTTAAAAATCGATTAGACGCATATGTTGATAGAGGGTATAGTTTAAGGTAGTAAAATTAAGGCTTTGTGGGATAGATCCCACAGCTCAACACAAGTGTTGTGGGATATAGGGAGGCAGCGTCTTGGGTTAGGGGATACTCTCTGTCCTTACACACCCCATTTAAAGAGATTCCTCTGCCGAGCGGTGCCCCCCATAGTACTGTGAGGTATTGAAAAACTCATGATCTTCACTTGCCCCACAAACACCTTTAAATGGGAGACCCAAAATGGGTGCACACACATTTCTACATTACTGTACAGTCTTTACAGCCACACCTACACTTTTCCTCCTAAGTGTATATATTGTAATGTATATGGTTGTAAATTTTGACTTGGTCCGCAATCGATATGGACCGTGACTTGATGGATACCGTAATGAAATTGACTGGATTCTTTGGATCTGATATATTTGCATGTCCGTTATAAATAGATATAGAGTGTAACATATTTGTGGATAGTAGTCTATTATGACTTGATCCTCTGGATCCAGAGATTCTATCTTTAGTTTTAAATCGATAATTAATTAGTTTTAAATTGATAATTATTTAGTTTCGTAAAAATTGGTCGTTGCCAATTTACCGGCAGTTTTTACATAAATTTCTTATGTTCTTGTGGTTCGGAACCCACGTAAAATTGTAGGTCCCCTCCGCCACCACGGAGGACATACACAATACACGAACACAGTTAGGTAGACCAGCCATGAGTGGATCCTAGGGTCTTTGTTGGTCTGAAACATTATAACATTATAACATTATATATATATATATATATGATGAATAAAACCACGAAGGAAAGGAAACACAGAGTGGTGCTCAAGCGCTTTCGTCTAATGACATCCTCAGGAACACTGAAGTAAATAAAGAGTTGAAGACTATATACAGGTTACAAAATAAAAATATATATATATATATATATATATAATAAATATAGAAATACAAATTGTGGGAGGAGCATACAAATTTGTAAGGAAAACTACCAATTTTAGCAATTTGCCCGAATTCAACACAAGATCAAATGGATTGTTTAAAACCAATTTTATAGTTAAAGCCTGAATGATATATAGGTCACAAAAAATATTAATATATATATATATATATATATATATGTGGTGTGTGTGTGTGTATATATATATATATATATATATATATATATATATGAAAAGTATTTCACGAAATAAAAATTGTAAGAGGAGCATACAAATTTATAAGGGAAAACTACCCAAGTTTTAGCACTCTGCCCTTCTTGTCTAAATCCGTCCCGGACGAATTCAACACAAGATTAAATGGATTGTTTACAACCAATTTTATAGATAAGGCCTGAATGATATATAGGTCACAAAAAAAAAAAAAATATATAAAACTAAATTGAAAAATATAAATTGTAAGAGAAGCATACAAATTTAGAGGGAAACACTACCAAAGTTTTAGCACTCTACCCTTCTTGTCTAAGTCCGTTCTGAACGAATTCAAAACAACGGGATCGAATTGAAAAAGACCTTTGCTCATGACAAATGGACAAAAAGGGCACTGGACGACTGTCCCGTTCTAACGGAATGTTGATGCTGTTTTACACGCGTGTGCAAATCCTTTCCCGTCTGACCAATGTAAAAAGAATCACATTGTTTACAACCAATTTTATAGATAATGCCTGAATTATTGGTAGGGCTATTTTTTACTATGATATTTTTCACAATACAGGGTGTACATAAAGTCAGTATCTATTTTTGTGAAATAATTATTTTTTTCTATTTTTCTTTTCAGAAGCCCTTAGAATGAATACAGAAGAGCGTGTGGCAATAGTAATTTGGCGAATCGAGGGAAAGAAATACAATGACATCAGAGAAGTTTAGAAGGAGATTTCATAAGCCGGGGCCAATAGACAAGACAATACGAAAATTGGTGAACAAATTTAAACGAACGGGATCTGTAAATGATGAAGCAAGATCAGGACGACCGTGTATGTCAGATCTTACCGTGAATGCAGTACGCGGAATTATCACTGAGGAGCCAGGTAGAACAAATCTGGAGTGATAATTTAATGGACAACATTCTCTTTAGTGATGAAGCCACTTTCCATACGTGTGGAAAAGTAAATCGCCATAACTGTCGAATTTGGGCAGATGAAAGACCGAATAATTTCGTCCGAAATTGGAAAAGAGACTCACCTAAAGTTAATGTCTGGATGGGTTTAACAAAATCTAAGGTTTATGGTCCTTTTTTCTTTGCTGAAGCTACAGTTACGGGGCTTATTTATCTGGACATGTTGCAGCAATTCCTTGAACCTCAGCTGATTGGGGATAGGATTGTTAGTACCGTCGTCTATCAACATGATGGTGCTCCTTGTCACTATGCCAAAATTGTTCAGGATTATCTAAATGGACGTTTTCCAAATCGCTGGATCGGACGCGGAAGCAACAGACCTTGGCCAGCGAGATCACCAGATTTAACCCCTTTAGATTTCTTTGCATGGGGCTTTATCAAATCGCACGTCTATCAGACGAAGATTACGAGTCTTGAAAACTTACGTACACGTATACGAACTGCTGCAGATAACATAACCCCGCAAATGCTCCAGAATGTGTTTAGAAATGCTGCGGAACGATTTGAGCTGTGCAGGGATACTGATGGGCGTCCCGTCGAATCCTACTCTTAATTATTTAATAAATGTTACCACTTTATCATTTTATGATTGAATTCCATATAATTTCCAAGTGCTTCACAAAAATAGATCCTGACTTTATGTACACCCTGTATTGTTATATGAAAATACTACATTAATATCCAAAAGTTTAAGTACATTAGCAATGCCTAAAAATCCTGGGAAAAATGGAAGTACTAAAATATTCTTTGACAAAGTGCGAGTGTTATTATTCACACGATAGAAGGTTCGTTTTGCATTGTTAAGACAAGATTCCATAAACGCAGGTGGGTAGCACATCACTTCCAATACCGTTGATTTTTTCCAACTCGGCATCGATGTATTCCGGACTGGCGATCCTAAGAGCGCGGAGAAACATTGAAGAAAATATGACCTTCTTAATGGGGGTGTCATGTCCAGAGTAAAAGTGTACGTAGGACAAATTTTTTTTTTTTTTCCGATAGATACTAAACTTAAAACCTGGGCTTTCCCTATGTACACGCACATCCAAAAACGGGATAACACAGATCACTTCCAATACCGTTGATTTTTTCCAACTCGGCATCGATGTATTCCGGACTGGCGATCCGAAGAGCGCGGAGAAACATTGAAGAAAATATGGCCTTCTTAATGGGGGTGTCATTCTCCAGAGTAAAAGTGTACGTAGGACAAATTGTTTGTTTTTTCCGACAGATACTAAACTTAAAACCTGGGCTTTCCCTATGTACACGCACATCCAAAAACGGGATTGAGTTGTCTTGTTCCACTTCTAAAGTAAACTTAATGGAGGGGACTTGATCATTTAACTGAAGGAGGAAGTCATCCAGGTCACGATTCACGAGCCAGATACACAAAATATCGTCGACGTACCCCAACCGAGAATCCTGGGGGTTGGCATCCCATGGTTGCGGTACGTCGACGATATTTTGTGTATCTAGCCCATGAATCGTGACCTGGATGACTTCCTCCTTCAGTTAAATGATCAAGTCCCCTCCATTAAGTTTACTTTAGAAGTAGAACAAGACAACTCAATCCAGTTTTTGGATGTGCGTGAATATAGGGTAAGCCCAGGTTTTAAGTTTAGTATCTATCGGGAAAAAACAGCTTGTCCTACGTACACTTTTACTCTGGACATGACACCCCATTAAGAAGGCTATATTTTCTTCAGTGCTTCTCCGCGTTCTTAGGATCGCCAGTCCGGAATACATCGATGCCAAATTAGAAAGAATTAACGGTATTGGAAGTGATCTGTGCTACCCACCTGCGTTTATGGAATCTTGTTTTAACAAGGCAAAACGAACCTTCTATCGTGTGAATAATAACACTCGCACTTTGTCAAAGAATATTTTAGTACTTCCATTTTTCCCAGGCTTTTTAGGCATTGTTAATGTACTTAAACTTTTGGATATTAATGTACAGGGTGTCCCATAAGTCCGGCATCATAGGAGAAATTCATATTTTTCTATTTCTACAAACCATAATTCATATTTTTCTCTTTCTACAGGCCATAATGTCTGTGAGCAAGGAAGAACGAATCCAGATAATTCTACTCATAGGAAATCGGAGTCAAAGAGAGGCCGCTGCTGAATTTAACAGACTGCATCCAGACCGCGAGCCAATAACACAGAGTTGTGTTAGCAGACTTGTTGCAAAGTTTAAGGAAACAGGATCCATAGAAGATAAACCACGCAGTGAACCTTCAAGGAGGTCCACTGACGATGATACAGCGACTGCTATCCTGGTTCATTTTAACAGAAGTCCCAATAAGTCTCTTCGGCGATTGTCCGCCGAGACAGGAGTGTCGAAAAGTAGCATCCATCGCATTCTTCAGGCTCACAAATGGCATCCATATAAACTTCAGATCCTACAGAAATTAAGCGAAGATGATCCCGACCGGCGGATGGAATTTTGTGAATGGGCTACGGAACAATATGCTCGGGATGCCAATTTCCTGTCCACCATTCTGTTCAGTGACGAGGCTGTTTTTTATGGAAATGGTGAGGTAAATCGACAGAACACCCGCTACTGGTCTCAAAACAACCCTCACTGGTATACCTCTTCAAAGGAACAAGGTGCATCTCGGGTGATGGTATAATAATGTTATAATGTAATGTTATAATGTTTCAGACAACAAAGACCCTAGGATCCACTCATGGCTGGTCTACCTAACTGTGTTCGTGTATTGTGTATGTCCTCCGTGGTGGCGGACGGGACCTACAATTTTACGTGGGTTCCGAACCGCAAGAACATAAGAAATTTATGTAAAAACTGCCGGTAAATTGGCAACGACCAATTTTTACGAAACTAAATAATTATCAATTTAAAACTAATTAATTATCGATTTAAAACTAAAGATAGAATCTCTGATCCAGAGGATCAAGTCATAATAGACTACTATCCACAAATATGTTACACTCTATATCTATTTATAAGGGTCATGCAAATATATCGGATCCAAAGAATCCAGTCAATTTCATTACGATATCCATCAAGTCACGGTCCATATCGATAGCGGACCAAGTCAAAATTTACAATCATATACATTACAATATATACACTTACGAGAAAAAGAGTAGGTGTGGCTGTAAAGACTGTACAGTAATGTAGAAATGTGTGTGCACCCATTTTGGGTCTCCCATTTAAAGGTGTTTGTGGGGCAAGTGAAGATCATGAGTTTTTCAATACCTCACAGTACTATGGGGGGCACCGCTCGGCAGAGGAATCTCTTTAAATGGGGTGTGTAAGGACAGAGAGTATCCCCTAACCCAAGACGCTGCCTCCCTATATCCCACAACACTTGTGTTGAGCTGTGGGATCTATCCCCAGAAAGCCTTAATTTTACTACCTTAAACTATACCCTTTCTATCAACATGCGCGTCTAATCGATTTTTAAACATGTTTATAGACGTGCTACTAATTACTTCTCCCGGCAAACTATTCCAGCTATTTACTATTCTATGCGTAAAAAAGTTTTTCGCAACTGCTATCTCGAACCTTCTACTTGTCAACTTACACCCGTTATTTCTAGTCCTATTATATTGAGATATTTCGAAAAAGCTATCTCTATCTACGTTATCGAACCCATTCATAATTTTGAAAACCTGGATTAGATCACCCCTTAACCTCCTGGTCTCGAGTGTCAATTTTAACTCCTTAAGCCTATCCTCGTACGACTTTGACCTAAGCGACGGAATCATCTTAGTTGCTCGTCTTTGAACTCTTTCGATTTTGTCTATATCTTTGCGCATATACGGATTCCAAAATTGGACCGCGTACTCCAAATGGGGTCTAACTAATGATTTATAAAGTGGAACTATAATATCGCGCGATTTGTACTCAAAATTTCGAGCTATAAAACCTAACACTTTGTTCGCCTTATTGACCGCTGCTGTACTTTGTTTCGCTACTTTTAAATCACCAGTGACTATAACTCCTAAATCTTTTTCCTGCTCTACGCTTGTTAAATCTTTCCCTGACATACTATACGCAAATTTACCGTTACGCGAACCTATATGCAAAATTTTGCACTTATCAACGTTAAATCTCATTTGCCATGTGACTGACCAATCAACGATTTTATTCAGATCTTTCTGAATTTTACCTCTATCTTCGTCATTAATCGCCTACCACCCAGCTTCGTGTCATCCGCAAACTTTGAAACTGTACTGACTAGGCCGACATCTAAATCGTTAATATATATAAGAAAAAGCAATGGGCCCAATACAGAACTTGAGGAACGCCACTCGCTACATTAGCCCAGCACGACTCCGCTCCATCAACGACCACCCTCTGTTTCCTGCCTCGCAACCACTCTTCTAGCCAATTTATTACTACACCCTGATTCCATGAGCCTTAGTTTTTTCAATGAGTCTTTTGTGCGGCACGGTGTCAAACGCTTTTTGAAAATCTAAATAACTACATCAACCGCCCGATGTCTATCGTAAACGTCAACCACGCTTTGGAAAAATTCTAAAAGATTAGTTAAGCAAGATTTGTTTCGCCTAAATCCGTGCTGCGTATTTCTAACAAGTTTATGGTATTCTAAGTGTTCGACTATACGATCCCTAATTATTGATTCCAAAAGCTTACCTACAACAGACGTTAAACTGATTGGCCTATAATTTCCCGCCGCACCTTTATCGCCTTTCTTAAAGATAGGTGTTACGTTTGCTAACTTGAAATTATCTGGTACGCACCCCTCAGAAATAGACGCATTAAAAATCTTTGTTAGCGGCACGACAATGCTATCTTTTAATTCTTTTAGTTGTATGGGATATATGGAATCCGGATCCGGTGATTTACGCGTTTTCATTTTATCAATATAGCGCATTACTTCCCCTTCACTAACGACAATATTATCCAAAATATTACCATTATCAAAAGGTATTATGTCTATGACCGTAGGGATATTCGTTACATCTTCTATAGTAAAAACTGACGTAAAAAATTCATTTAGCAAGGTAGCCATTTCCTTGTTTTCAGAGACTAGATCTCCATTTACATTTTTTAATGGACCTAAGCCACTTTTTACTGGATTTCTATTATTGACGTATTGAAAGAATCGCTTGGGGTTTTCTTTACCGTCACGAGCTATGGAGATTTCAAATTCGCGTTTTGACTTTTTTATTACACTTTTAGCTTCACGCCTTAGAGATATGTAGTTGTTTCGTAACAACAGATTATCTTTATCGCACTTATATAGCCTATAAGCCCTATCTCTACTCTTTATAATGTCTCCTACTCTACAAGTAAACCACAAGGGCTTGTTGTTTACTTTCGCACGCTTAATTTTGTACGGTACACATTCCTCATTTATAGTCCTAAATACCGTTACGAACGATTCCCACATTAGTTTTGCGTTGGAGTTCCCCATTACGTTTTCCCAATTGACCTGTGAAAATTTATTTCGAAATTTACTAAAGTCTGCGTGCTGGAAGTTAGGAATTTTAGTCGAGTTAGTTGGCTTCGAGTGACTTACTGAGAGGACAAACTCTACCATATTGTGATCGCTATTGCTCAACGGTTCTATTACTTGAAGATCAGTAATTAGCCTATCATCCGTAGTTATTACTAAATCTAAAATACTGTCCAACCTCGTAGGTTCCCCAACCTTTTGAATAAGAAAGCTATCCTCGAGAAAATTAACTAAACGATTACCTTCCGCGTCTCCCTGCATTGTATCGTAATTCACGTTGGCGCAATTAAAGTCACCCATAACTAAAGCCTGCTCACTACCGATTATTCTCTTTAGTTCACGATATAACGCTTCGTCCGTAGCAGCTGTTTGATTTGGGGGCCTATATATAACCGCAACAAGAAGTTTGAAATCGTTCAATTTAAGTTCTGCTATAGTCGAATCTATCGGTTCTGGAATTGAGTGCTTTACTTCTACAGGGTGTCCCGTAAGTCTGGACCCATAGGGAAAAATAATAAAATTACAAAATAGTCCAAAAATTTATTTATAATATATTTTTTTATTTTTTTATTATTATTTTTATTATTTTTTTATTATGATCTTACTCCGCTGGAGTTTTATTTGTGGGGCCACTTGAAAGCCAAAGTGTACGAGGTCAAACTTCAGAACATTTTCCACCTTAAAGCACGCATTGTGGAGGCGTGTCAAGAAATTTCTGCGACTGTGATTCAGAAAGTGCTGTCGCAGTGGAGATTGCGTCTTCAACTATGTGTGCGACACAACGGCGGACACTTTGAACAGATTATGTAATAAATTTTTGGACTATTTTGTAATTTTATTATTTTTCCCTATGGGTCCAGACTTACGGGACACCCTGTATAACGTTCGCAATATTATCTTTGATATACAACATAACACCACCTCCTCGCCTACCTATTCTGTTTTTAACAAAAAGTCTATAACCTTTAATTTGATACTCCCCTACAAAGTGTGGCATTTGGAAGGATCGCATCATAGGCCCCCTCTTTTTCGATGAACATGTCACTGGAGGCACCTACCTACGTATGCTCAAGGAAGAAGCATTTCCCAGTGTCTTGATCGAAGAAGGAAATTTCCCAACATGGTTCCAACAAGACGGCGCTCCTGCACATTACATCACCCAAGTAAGGGAATACCTGTACCAACAATTCCCTGTCAATGGATAGGACATCGAGGGCCTGTGGAATGTCCAGCTAGAAGCCCGGATCTCACGCCACTAGATTTTTATCTCTGGGGCCACTTGAAAGCGCTAGTATACGCAGAGAAAATTAGGGGTGTTGAACATTTGCGGCAGCGCATTATTGGGGCATGAGACACCATTACTCCTGCCATCATTCACCGTGTGCTTGCTGACTGGGTATCACGTCTGAATTTGTGTATTGAAAACAATGGTGGACATATTGAGCACGTTCTGCAAATAAAATCTTTTGTTTTGCCTTTTTTTATTATTTTTCCTATGATGCCGAACTTATGGGACACCCTGTAGTATTTTCATATAGCAATATTGTGAAAAATATCATAATAAAAAATAGCCCTACCAATAATTCAGGCATTATCTATAAAATTGGTTGTAAACAATGTGATTCCTTTTACATTGGTCAGACGGGAAAGGATTTGCACACGCGTGTAAAACAGCATCAATATTCCGTTAGAACGGGACAGTCGTCCAGTGCCCTTTTTGTCCATTTGTCAGAGTTATCCCACTATATTGATTGGAATAATGCTTCAATTTTGTTTCACTCTAGCAACATTGTTAATAGAAATATTCTTGAGTCTGCTATTATCCAACTTACAAATAACTTTAACATGAGCAAAGGTCTTTTTCAACTCGATCCCGTTGTTTTGAATTCATTAAGAACGGATTTAGGCAAGAAGGGTAGAGTGCTAAAACTTTGGTAGTGTTTCCTTGTAAATTTGTATGCATCTCTTACAATTTTTATTTTTCAATTTAGTTTTATATATTTTTTTTTATTTTTTGTGACCTACATATCATTCAGGCCTTATCTATAAAATTGGTTATAAACAATCCATTTGATCTTGTGTTGAATTCGTTCAAAACGGATTTAGACAAGAAGGGCAGAGTGCTAAAACTTGGGTAGTTTTCCCTTATAAATTTGTATGCTCCTCTTACAATTTTTATTTTTCAATTTTAGTTTATATATATATATATATATATATATATTATATATATATATATATATATATATATATATAATACAGTGTATATATATATATATATATATATATATATATATATATATATAATATTTTTTTTGACCTATATATCATTCAGGCATTAACTATAAAATTGGTTGTAAACAATCCATTTGATCTTGTGTTGAATTCGGGCAAATTGCTAAAATTGGTAGTTTTCCTTACAAATTTTTATGCTCCTCCCACAATTTTTATTTCTATATTTATTACATATATATATATATATATATATTTTTTTTTTTAACTTGTATATAGTCTTGAACTCTTTATTTACTTCAGTGTTCCTGAAGATGTCATTAGACGAAAGCGCTTGAGCACCACTCTGTTTCCTTTCCTTCGTGGTTTTATTTATCATAAATATTTTTCACGTGTTACTTTCGTGAAATAATTTTCTTATATATATATATATATATATACGGGGAGCTATAAACCGGGAAGATGTTGCATCCAGTATGGAAGTAGTAGATTGGAAAACCATTTTTGAGGACAAGACAACGGAAGAGATGCTAATGACTTTAGAGGAGAAGACGTTGAAAATTGTGGAAAGACATGTCCCAAAAATACAACAAAGAGGAAAGAGAAGCAGGTTCGAAAGACAAAAGAGGTCATTGTTCCGAAAGAGAAAAAGAGTGAGTGCAAAATTAAGTAAATATAAAGATAACAACATCAGAAAAATATTAAATGATAAACTGCAGAGTATCGATTGCGTCATACAGAAACTAATTGAGAAGCATACAGAAAAAGAAGAAGGCGACGTCATAGAGGCAATAAAGGTTAACTCAAAGTACTTCTATAATTTTGCAAAATGGAAGTCGAAAATCTATTCGACTATCGGACCTTTGAAAAACGAAGACAGTGCTTTATCTAATGATCTAACAGAAATATCCGAAATATTAAGAGCTCAGTACGAATCATCTTTCAGTATCCCAAAAACTGACAAACTGATATGCGATAGAAACGCGTTCTTTGAAGAACAACTACAAGGGGAAAGTACAACGGACTTCAACTTTACAACAGATGATATTACACAAGCTATAGGAAAACTAGAAGCATACTCAGCGGCAGGACCGGACAAATGGAATGCCACACTGATCAAAAACTGCAAGAATGCAATCGTTGAGCTCCTATATTGGATATGGAGACGATCACTAGACACGGGAGAACTACGGGGCATCCTGAAGAGCGCGAACGTAGTCCCAATATATAAAGGAGGAGATCGATCCGAGGTCAAAAACTATAAGCCAGTGTCGCTTACATTTCATCTCACTAAAATATTTGAGAGAATAGTTAGACAGAAAATCTATGGCTCTTTGGAAACTCGGAGAAAAATTAAATGATAACCTACATGGGTTTCGGTCAGGCAGATCATGCCTATCACAATTTTGAAACACTTTGAAATTTGAAACACAAAATAAGATAGCAGTAAACAGAGCAAAGAGTATAACTGGGCAGGTACTGAGAACCTTTAAACGAAGGGATAGGCATATAGTGATTCCTCTACTGAAAACACTGATCATACCCAAATTGGAATACTGCTCGGTCCTAACATGCCCATATAAAAAAGAAGACATTAGACAACTAGAAGGGATTCAGAGAAGCTTCACAGCCAAGATCAAGGGTTGCAAAGAACTAAATTACTGGGAAAGGTTACGCGAATTATATCTATAGTCACTGGAAAAGAGGAAAGTGAGATAAAGGAAGATTGTGTCGTGTTCCCAAATTAAAGGCGAGACAGGGAACATCCTTAACTCTGAAAGAAAATAGTTTTGTTGTGAGAGGACAAAAGGTGTTTAATCAGCTACCCAAAGACCTAAGGAACACGAGTGGTGTTGCAGTGAACATCTTCAAAAGAAGATTAGACGCCTGGCTCAGAACAATCCCCGATGAGCCGGGCGTACCTGGCTATGTGAGGTGGAGAGTAAAAGAAACCAACTCACTACTTCACCAGGCCAACTCGAGAGGAGGGGCGACAAGCTTGACCTTCGTGAAATGAGGAATCATCGCGCGGAACATTTGAAAGGTTGAAAGGTATATACTGTGTATATATATATATATATATATATATATATATATTATAATATATATATATATATATGTGTGTGTGTGTGTGTGTGTGTGTGTGTGTGATGTCGAAGCCTTTGTGCTGAAGCGAATATGACTATAAGGAACTTTCGGTTCTGTACAAGTGAAGCTAAAGACACTCTCTTTCTTACTTTCTGCAGTAATATTTACGGCAGCAACTCTGGGTGAACTATAAAAAAGGTTCTGGCAGAACCCTAAATTTGCTGTATGACAGGGTCTTTTAGACTCTTACATAAATTACCCCCGAGATGCTCAGCTTCGCAAATGTTTGCTACTCGCAATGTCCCGAGCTTCCCGGAGGTAACAAGACGTGCTCAATACAGTCTGATGCAAAGAATTAAAAAATCAACCAACCCGATTATCCAAGCTATCCATGAGTCCTGCTATTTATCCTCTAAGCTATGGAATTCTTGTTACGAAAACGTATGTCTCTAGCTTCACTTAACTTCGACATTACTGTATTATTTCTAATCAACTGTATATATTTCTATCCTTAGTATATAAATTGTCATTGTATTAATAATATTTGTCATCTGGACTATTGTCTGCCAATAAACCTTTTCATTTTCATTTTCATATAAGAAAACTTATATAATAATGTTATAATGTTATAATGTTTCAGACCAACAAAGACCCTAGGATCCACTATATATATATATATATAATTCTCACTGTAAACTCATAGATAGGTATTATAGTAAGATAATATCCCTGTTAAGAGAAGCAGGAAGCTCCCTGATTAAATCTTACAACTATCATACTAAGATTATTCCTTATGGAATGATTTTATTGCCCCCCCTGAAGAGGGAATCGAAAGACGCCTATGATTTGTGGTGCTTTCATGGTAGACCCAGATTAGGACCAGTATACATGAATATGTGTAGAAGTCGGGGGTTAGTATAAGGCGGCCATAAGGCGATGTAAACAGGAAGAAGAGTCTTTTCGAGCATCAAAAGCCTGTGAAGCTCGCATAAATAACGATAATAAAAATTTTTGGAAATTTGTTAAGAATCAAACGGGTGTCAAAAATGTCCTCCCTCCGACAATCGATTGGGTGTCGGGGGAGGATGAAATTGCATAGATGTGGAAAATCTTAAGATAGGTTGCAGCGAAACGATTGTGGGAGGGACAAGGGAAAATACTTTGATATCATTTTCTGAAGTAAAGAGGTTAATTAAAGAGTTAAAGACTGGTTCTGCGTCAGGGGTAGATGACTTATCGAATGAGCACTTAAAATATGCCAATGACTTAGTATGTCTGCATATATCATTGCTCCTATCAGACATGCTTGCTCATAGCTATATCCCTGCAGAGTTCATGAGGGTATTATCTTGCCCCTGGTCAAAAATAAGTACGGAGACATTCTGTCCAGCAATAATTACAGGCCTATTGCTGTCGCTTCCTGCTTCTCGAAACTACTAGAAAAACTCTTGTTACTCCGATTAAATGATTACCTATGGACATCTAATCAGTTTGGCTTTAAAAGGTCCCACTCATCTGACCTGTGTACTTAAAGAAACAATATCTAAATACATTGACAGTAATTCAACTATTTATAGCTGTTTCCTAGATATAAGTAAGGCATAGGATAGGGTGAACCACAATATTTTATTTGCAAAACTAGAAGACAGGAAGGTTCCCATGTACATATTAAATTTATTGAAATTTTGGTATTCCCACCAATCTTTCACTGTTAGGTGGGGCAATGTACTATCCGAGTGTTTTGGCTCCTCTTGCGGGGTGAGACAAGGCTCCTTGCTCTCCCCTATGCTGTTTAATGTGTATATTGACGGATTAATTGCTTCACTTAATGAGGCAACAGTGGGATGTTGTATAGATAACACAAGGATAAATAACTTAGTTTATGCCGATGATATGGTGGTAATAAGTCCCTCTTTTAAAGGTCTGATCGGCTACTAAACGTCTGCGAGTGTATTCGCAGAAACATGATATTCTTTTTAATGTTACAAAAACTAAGGTTATGCAATTTCATCCTAAAAAGCTGTAATCAGCCAGCTGATATAAGGTTTAAAATGAATGGTGAAGTAATTGAGGAAGTACGAGAGTTTAAGTATTTGGGTCAAACTATTACCAGCTCCTTGGTGATGACTCGGATATAAGAAACAATCTCGAAGCCTGTGTGATAAAGCGAATATGACCATAAGGAACTTTCGATTCTGTACAAGTGAAGCTAAAGACACTCTCTTTCGTACTTTCTGCAGTAATATCTACGACAGCAACTCTGGGTGAATTATAAAAAAGGTTCTGGCAGAACTCTAAATTTGCTGTACAACAGGTCTTTTAGTCTCTTACATAAATTACCCCGAGATGCTCAGCTTCGCAAATGTTTGCTACCCGCAATGTCCCGAGCTTCCCGGAGGTAACAAGACGTGCTCAACACAGTCTAATGCAAAGAATTAAAAAATCAACCGACCCGATCATCCAAGCTATCTATGAGTCCTGCCATTTATTCTCTAAACTATGGACTTCTTGGTACGAAAACGTCTGTCTGTTGCTTCACTTAACTTCGACAGTGCAGTATTATTTCTAATCATTTGTATATATTTCTATCCTTAGTATATGAACTGTCATTGTATTAATAATATTTGCCATATGGACTATAGTCTGCCAATAAACCTTTTCATTTCATTTTCATATATGTTTGAAAGTACATAAAGAAGAAACAATGGAAGACCTCTTGATCCTTTGTTAGTTTCTCTGTTCGAATGCGATCATGCTTACGATACGAACAGTTTCAGTTACTATTTGTTATTTACTCTACCTGAAAAAACTAACGCTGGATATGGAAGCTCCAAATGCGATAAAAACGTGCTATTAGTATTATCTATCACTTAGCATTTCGGCTGAGATTCAAAAAGTAGCGTGGAAAGATCGACAAATGAAGGAAATAATTTGTTTTTATATTTCCCTCAGAATCACTTCCAAAAATTATCCGGGCACGACGAACGACAGATATCGCAGATGGGAACTTTCGGCTAAACCTTTTAACTGCAAGACTAAAAAATACACGAGTATTTAGTATTATTTACGCGAAACTGATAAAAATAATTTTTCGGATGACCGTCCACAGGGTATCGAAACACGCGATAGAGAAGGACAATGAATCTGAAATTCAAAAAAAAAGCAAAATGCCAAAGAAAAGATAAGGATAATCCAAGCAAACGAACAAGATTTAAAGCCAGAACGCTCTTAAATAAAGTTTTATGCCTGAAAGGAATTAAAGAAGAAATAAGAGCCGATTTCGCATGCCTCAATGAAACGCATCTTAAATATTGCGAAGAAAACTGTGACTATTGTATTGATAAAAAGAAATACGAGTCGACAAACTGTAATGTATTACAAACTGATAGAACAGAAAGACGAAAAGGAGCTGTGATAAGCATACACGAAAAAATTGCTGAAAAGATGGTAAATAAACCAAACAGTTACGTTGAACTTTTGCCAGCAAAAATGGAAAATTTAAACTTGATACTAATAATTTTATAATTAATTTCAAATACTGCATTTGAAAAATTCGGCCATGTCATAAGTGAGATAAAAAAATTTGTTAAGAGCCTTAAAATATCCAACTTCAATATTATATTTTGGGAAGATTTTAATTTCCCATTCATAAAATATAAAAATAGGGAAATTGTGTAGATCAACCGAGAGAAAAGAGGAACAGGGGAAGATGAAGAGCAATTACGTAGTAGTTTTTGACGGATGAATTTACGTCAACACAAGAAATAATTGAGAATGCCAGAAAAAAGTAATTGCCTACATCTGCACGTAATGTACATAATAGTATAAAATAAAACCATAAAATTATTTTCCCAACGTGTATAAGCCTCGGCCTCGAACGTTTGAATGCGTGTGTGCGTGTGTGTGTTTAAGCTGCAATGTTGCAGCATCTTCCATTTGCAACAGTGCAATGCTGCAAACTCATTTATGGACATGAACTGTCAACAAATTGTATTCACTCTTCCAAAACAGATACCATGCTACTAACATTTTTTGTTCAGGAAAATAAGTAGGTCAAAACTCTTCTAAACTAGTTTATACTAGAGAAATTCTGGCTAAGTTTATAAACATCAAAAATACTTAGAATTTATTTATGTAGGCTGGTCCAGTAACCTAAATCCCAAGTAAGAAAGCTTACACAAGCCCATAGGCGGATCCAGAAAGGGGGGCCCAGGGGACCTAATTGAAGCAACGGGGCATAATTGAAGCAACGTGGACATAAGCATTCAAACGTTTTACCTAATTTCGTTTAACCGGGATGTATAGGGTTCCCAAATTAAACCCCGTTGCTTAATTAAGCCACCTGGACGCCCTCTCACTGGCTCCGCCTATGCATAAGCTATGGCAGACTTCAGAAGCTTTATTGAAATGAAAAGGGTTTCTTTGTATTGAGAAATGAATGTAGTTGGAATGACAGTAATAATAATGGTTGGCGTTTGTCTAACTTCTTTCGTAACACCAAAATGTTCACGTGACTCAAGGGATTTAGAATTAGTTTCACGCGGGATCCGAGACACTTCGTGGTTAGAGAACTTCGTAGCGATAACATTGTTTACTCTTGGTATCGTGTACGTTGTTTATTCTTGAATCGTTTACAGTGTTTATTCTTGGTATCTTTTACGTCCTTTTTTATTGTTAGAAAACGATTATTCCATTATTATTTTTGTGGTCAAACCTTTGTGCCGTAAACCTTCGTGGTAAAATTATTATAATTCATCAAGTGCGGTTTGTACGAATTGGCTTTAGCCGTGTTTGAGTTCGTGTATAAGTCTAATATATTAGACTGTATTTAGAACATTCAGTTCAATATATCGTGACTGTCGTTTCTTTTTAGGCAATTAACAGATAATTAAGACTGTGTCTATTTAAAATTTCTTATTTATTTGATTTCTTGGTCGTATTTAAGTTATACGACAGGATAAATCAATTTCGCCATAGTATGTAATTAAACCTACGTACCCCCATTGTTATCAATCAATTTGTGTACTTGTTCGCGTGTATTTCATATTCATTTATAATAATAATATTGATAATCTTTATTGAGAAAGAACCCATTACATAAAGTATACATTACAGCCATATTTAGGTTTAAACAAAGTTGGCATTAACGTTTAATTTTGTATTTTTTAGTGACGAGTAGTTTAATTACAGTAATCTTACCTGAATATTCCGTTGGGAAGCGTGACAGCTTTTCAGGCAAGAATCATTGAGATTCATTTCTATCTTTACGAAGGAAAATAAGAAATAGAAAAAGAATTAGTAGAAAATAAAATAAAGTTGTATTTAGTTAATCCTGTTAATACGAACAAAAATTTAAATAATCTTGGAAATAATAGAAAAGGAAGTGGTAAAGAATACGGTAAAATGATGATAGAAATAATAATAGAAATAATAGAAAAGAAAAATCGTAAACAATATGGTAAACAGAACATGATGAAATATTGATAATAATTAATGTCTATTATTACAAATTAGAAATAATGATACAATCTTAAAGTTACAAAAATACGGATAAATGAGGCATATTATAACTATGGCGTAATATAATGGAAACTTTTAACATATAATTTATATAACTTGGGATTGCACTCACTTTAAGATTGTGAATTTTGCATATATACATGTAATAGGTGATTTTCTTTGTTTTGTAATATTTACAAGTTGCAGTATGTATATATATATATAATATATATATATATATATATATATATATATATATATATATGATGAATAAAACCACGAAGGAAAGGAAACACAAAACGGTGCTCAAGCGCTTTCGTCTAATGACATCCTGAGGATGTCATTAGACGAAAGCGCTTGAGCACCGTTTTGTGTTTCCTTTCCTTCGTGGTTTTATTCATCATAAATATTTTTACGTGTTACTTTCGTGAAATAATTTTCATATATATACCGGGGTATATATATAATATATATATATTATATATATATATATAATATATTATATATATATATATATATATATATATATATATATATATACACACACACACACATTACTAGGAGTTAATTAAGTATTTCTTTAGTGATTTGCGAAAAGAAATTAATAATGGTGCTTCTCTGATATTTGTAGGTATAGCGCTGCAGATATCTGCCTCTTTGTAGGGAAGAGTATTTCCTGCAGTTTGCATTAAATAACTTGGTTTATGTATGAAATCATTGGGAAGCCTCGTATTATGATTATGGTTGGTCTGATGAGGATAATCGACCTGTGAATGGGCGAATTATAGTTTCTATTATAAGCAACTTTGTGTATATACTGATACCGACACTAAGTTTATACGAGTCATTTAGTTTTTTAATATTTAAATTTCTGAACATTGGAGTGGTATGAGATTGCTGTTATCATTGTCTGAGAAAGTTCGTAAGCATTTTTTGTGGATTACTTCTGTGGATATCGTATATAATTATTTGTACTACCCCATACTGTAATTCCATATTGGAAGTGTGGATGAATAAATGAGTAATACAGCGTAAGGAGAACATTTTGGGGAATTGTTTTTTGAGTTTGAATATTATGTAGAGAAATCTAGATATTTTCGATTTGATATGTTGTGTGTGGCTTTTGAAATTTAATTTGTCATCTAACTTGATGCCAAGAATTTTAACTTCATTTACTTTCGCAAGAGGAGTCTTTCCAATTATTAATGGAGTGTGCACGATTGCAGTTTTTTTTTTTTTTTTGTTACAATCATATATGATGATTTTGTCAAGTTTAGTAAAAGCCTATTTGTACACAATCATTTATAGACATGATCTAATTGCCTGTTCACTTCGTTCATTACGGGAGTTGATATCGTGGTGTGTAGAAGCGAGTGTTGTATAGTCTGCATGCTGAATACAGTTTAACGTTGTTGATCGATAAAAATCATTTACATGCATTAAGAAAAGTAAGGGTCCAAGGATACATCCTTGCGGCACCCCACTTTCCAATACAGCCTATTCTGATGAAATGTCATTTACTTTAACATACTCGTGACGATTAGAGAGACATGACTTAAACCAATTTAGCATATTTCCCCTTATGTGTTTAATTTATCTTAGTAAGATATCATGTGAAAGCGTATGAAAGGCTTTCGACAGGTTGAGGAAAACTAAGATTGTGCCTTTTTTATAATTTAGGTTTTATTGACATTTTCTAATATCATGTTCATAGCGTCTTCAGTGGTGTGGCCTTCTGTAAACCCAAATCGCGTTTTTGCTAGGATGTATTTAGCTAAGAATTTGATTAGTCTAACTATTGTATACGATTCTTTCAAATAATTTACTTGAAGTTGGTATGATGGAGATTGGCCGGTAATTGGATGGGGAATCAGAGCTGCCTGATTTGAATACTGGAGAAACCCTGGCTATCTTCAGGTGATCAGGAATACTCCTTGTACTATTGACTCATTCATAAGTCTCATGAGTGGGGTTGCTATATCATCTATAGCTTCATCTATATCATTTATAACTTAGGTTAATAGTTTAGACCAGTGGTGCACAAACTTTTTTGATGCGAGGGCCAAGCGAAGAAAATAACTAAATGTATTAGCCTACTTACTTTCCATCTAAGTCATAAATTGGGTCACTTTTATATTCTAACTTTTTCATTGAATTGAAAAGACCCGTGGGGCCACTGAAAAGACCCGTGGGGGACACAGTTGGCCCGCGGGCCAGGGTTTGTGCATCACTGGTTTAGACGATGTTTACAGTGCGTTATTCACTGGAGTATTGTAAGGCAGTGGTCTCCAAAGTGGGGTGCGCCTGCCGATCTAGGGGGTGCGCGAAGAAAATTTGATGATTCTGATTTATCATTGCATTTTCATAGAAAGTTTTTGAATTTCAAGAAGATGACCGAGAAAGAAAATACTCGCTAACACACAGTCATTCCTAGGAATTTGCGAGATAGTATCCGCGATATCGCTTACTCGCGATTAAAATTTAGCAAACTAAATATCACAATTCGAGATCGCCGCATTATTTTGTAAAATAACGGTTGATTGACATCAGGGA
This sequence comes from Bathynomus jamesi, assembly GCA_023014485.1. Taxonomy (NCBI): domain Eukaryota; kingdom Metazoa; phylum Arthropoda; class Malacostraca; order Isopoda; family Cirolanidae; genus Bathynomus; species Bathynomus jamesi. Next base: position 85,360 of record JAJOZX010000535.1, read on the forward strand.
AGATAAAAGTTACGAACCGAATTTCAACAGAAAACTGCGCACAATTGGTGGATTGGATTAAAAAATGAGTACCCAGGTTTAGTAAGCGCAGCGAACGATGCGCTCCTTCCATTTGGATCTACATATCTGCGTGAGGTGTCTTTTTCTGCTATGATAGGTATTAAAACCAAGAATCGAAATAAACTGAACTTGGAACCGGACCTTCGAATCGCTGTATCACAAAGTGTCAAACCAAGATTTCAGAAATTATGAAGCACAGTCAGCCACATTGTTCTCATTAAATTATAGTGGTAAGTATATCTTCACCCTATCGTATTTCTGTTGTATACTATTAACTTACTAGTAAATAATGAAAGGATATATATATATATATATATATATTATATATATATATATATATAATATATATTATATATATATATATATATATATATATATATATATACAGTGTGTATATATATATATATATATATATATATATATATATATATATATATATATATATAATCTTCATGTTCATTAGGGGTGCGTGTTATTTATTTTTGCTGATTAAAGGGTGCGTGATCAAAAAGGTTTGGAGACCACTGTTGTAAGGTTGTAGCTACACTGAGGATATTACTTTATTTTATAACGGAAGGACGCGTAAAAATAACTAGGTTTAGTTAAGTTTTACCTAAAGCTTCGCATTTCTTATAAACCCAAAATGAACGAGTTAGATTTTAGTATTTAATCTATATTAGGGCCAACTTTTAAATAAAATAATCTCGGCTAAATAATCCCGTAATCCCGATGATGATAATCCTTATCCTTAAAAAATTAACAAATCTCATTTAGTTAACCGCCACCACGGGGCTACGAGATGATGATAACAACGGCTTCGAACCAGTAGTGCCTAAAGCTGCGTTGTCTAGTTTAATAAAGGTTTAAATATTATTTTTTAGTTTCATTAGGAATTATAATGAAGGAATTCAGTTTTTTTATAGTTTAGTTAATTCTACGCTAATGAAAAGTTTATGATACCTTTTTACACTGTAATATTTTGTTATTCACTTCTGATAATTGTTAATGCTGTTTGGGACATATAGTCGAATGGTTCCAACCGATTAATATTTAACCAAGAATGCCGCTTACGTATTTTTTATTCTACGAGTACAGGGTGTACAGGAATTATCTTTACAACTTCTCTCTCAATAAAAATATTAGAAAAAGAGGAACGCATACCGTTTTTGTGCCATCTGTGAGAGATAGTAATAAAGTTTCACATAACCTCAAACACATTCAACATGGGCACCATTTGTCACACGTAAGACGTCCATGGGCCCCCTACGGCCAATCCACCGATTTGGAAATGCGTGTTAAGGGAATTTCGTGAGGGGGAGGGCCCATCTCTTGGCCGGCCAGATCACCAACCATAACACCCTGTGACTTTTCTCTATGGGGTTATGTAAAAGACTGCGTGTACACAACTCCAGTGGCCAACATCGACGATTTAAAGACCAGAATTGCTGCTGCTGTTGCGAGTGTTGACGTTGAAATGTTGCAGCGTACATGAATGGAGACAGAATACCGTTTGGACGCCTTACGTGTGACAAATGGTGCTTATGTTGAATGTGTTTAAGGTTATGTGAAACTTTATAACTTTCTCTAACAGATGGCGTAAAAACGGTATGTGTATCGCGTTTCCTTTTAATATTTTTATTTGAGAGGGAAGTTGTAAAGATAATATGTGTACACCCTGTATATTTTTCATGTATAGGAAAATATTTGAAATATTTTCTGATTTAGAAAACACTATATATATGTGTGTGTGTATATATATATATATATATATATATATATATATATATATATAAACAAACAATTATTTTGTCGTACATCTCTGCAGATTAAATCAGATTTACACTTCACACACCTCACAAGATTTTTTTAATCATTGACATTAGTCATTAACTGATTGCATCGAAGGTTTTTGCAAAATATGCCCTACATTTCACGCATCCTTTGTATCAAACGAATCCTATGGGAATTAAATTTAAATATCTTCAGTCTTATACAACATTTTTACAGAAATTGTAAAGTGTAATCCGTCATATATATATATATATATATATATATATATATATATAGAGAGAGAGAGAGAGAGAGAGGAGAGAGAGAGAGAGAGAGAGAGAGAGAGATCTTCATACCTGTAGTTACTGATAGAAATACATTTCAAAAGTAGGAAAATTACATGCTATGAGTTTTTACTTTCAACTTATAAAAAATCTATGGGAATGAAACGTAATATTTAAAATAAATACTCTTAGTTGGGAAATGTAATTGGTTATCGAATACAGGAGCTTTCCGAGAAACGACCTTTTCGCCCCAAAAATATACAACAAATTAAACAATACTAAACCGTTTCCCCACTGTTTGCATAATTGATACTACAAATTACTCCGGAAGGAACAAAGGAAATATAAGTTAAACTAATATTTAAATATCTGCGTGTGTTATAGGAATTTAGTTAAAACAAGGAAGCCTTAACCTTCTCAATAAATAAATAAACCTTCGCTACGGCTTTCATTTTATTAGTACTGGTATTTATCCTATGTATGAACATTGGTATTTGTCCTATGTACGACCACTGGTATACCTTCTTTCACTCAAAAAATTTAACGTGGCGAAATATAACTAATAAAACGTAGCAGCAGCGATTTGAAAACAAAAAATGTCTATTTTTTGCTGTACCGCTATTATAAAGATATGAAAAACAACGCAGTAGGCCTATACTTAAAATTTTAAGTTACAATAGGATTATAATACAGTAAATCCTGTATAATTCGTTCTAACTGGGGTGAGAAGGTAGTCCGAGAAATAGAGGATTCCGTCTTATAGAGATAAAATTTAAAGTATTGTCAAAAACCCTATTTTAAAGTGAATAAATCAGTAAAGTGTACTAAAACTATATATATATATATATAATATATATAATATATATATATATATATATATATATATATATATATGTGTGTGTGTGTGTGTGTGTGAATAATCTAGAGTAAAATGTAATGAAAATATTTTAATAAAGTATGTAAAAATATTTCATATGCCTATTTTTCAATACCTTACCCGTACCATTATACAGGGTGTCCCAAAAAAACTATATACTCTTTATAGCATCATATATTTTATAATTTAAAAAAAAACCAAACAATATATTGTTATAGCAATAGCCAATGAAAGGTACATTAGTAATCTAAGTGATCAAAATGTTATAGCGAGTTGTTTGCATATAAAATTTAATTAACTACGCCAAGTGCTCAAAATGTTCTTCGGCGGCATGAATGCACTTTTGAATGCGTCGACTAACTGATTCGCAGACATGGACTAATGTGGATGCTGTGATGGTCCCGCACTTTTCCCTAATTGCATCCTTAAGGTGTTCGAGTGTTGCGGGTCTTGTACCATAAACTGCATCCTTCAGGTAGCCCCACAAGTAAAAATCAATTGGAGTCAAGTCCGGTGAACGTGGAGGATACTCAACGCTTCCTCTTCGTCCTATCCAACGGTTAGGCAACGTTTCATCGAGGTACCTTCTGACATCACAATGATAATGAGGGGGGGCTCCATCTTGTTGAAAGTAAAAGTCGTCGTTTCCAAACAACTTCCGAACTGCAGGTATAATTTCTGTCCGCAGCATGTCGAGATATGCGGCACCGGTAACTGTCCCATTAAAGAAAAATGGTCCAACCAAACCCCTGGATGATAAACCACACCATGCTGTTAATCCTGGTAAATTAACATGTTTATCCACATAAACGTGTGGATTATCAAGTGACCAGTACCTGCAGTTGTGTCGATTTACTGTGCCATTTAGCTTGAAGGTAGCTTCATCAGACCACACGATTTTGTTGTATTGAAAGTGCATTCATGCCGCCGGAGAACATTTTGAGCACTTGGCGTAGTTAATTAAATTTTATATGCAAACAACTCACTAACATTTTGATCACTTAGATTACTAATTTACCTTTCATTGGCAATTGCTATAACAATATATTGTTTGGTTTTTTTTAAATTATAAAATATATGATGCTATAAAGAGTATATAGTTTTTTTTGGGACACCCTCTACAGTAATAAAAGACAAAAAATACAGTATATACCAGGGAGTGTAGCACGTGGTCACCTCAGACTTTACCTGTACAACTTGAACAAATTCCGAGTAAGACGGATTTTTTCGAGGAGATTTTTTTCCCGTTCATACAGGATTCCGACTTATTCAGAATCCGAGTTGCGGGTTTTACTGTATTGAGAAGGAAAGTTGTTTAAAATATTGCGTGCTAAATCAGGTGGATCTTTTCGGTTTTAGGTTCTGAATTGGATTTTTTTTCATATTTTTTGCATAGACGTAGATTTTTACGCTGATTCCATTTCCGCAATCCGTTTCTTGGAGAAATAAACACGAAAAAAGTTATGTGCAAGTTTATTACGTTTACAGGTTTCCAGAACACAGAACGGAACACAAACCAAAGTTTGCTACTTGCCAAACTGCACAATATCGTTCAGCATTTGGCGCACTAGATCTTTGCCTGCGTGTCGGCGACGCCAGAGAAACTCGCAGAGATACGAGTCGATCAGGGAACGGTGCGTACCACACCGCTTGTTACCGCGTTTGAGTTGGTTCCACGTCGACTCTATCCGTTGCGTGTGTGCTCCAGTTGAAGGGTCCACGAAGTTTTCGCTGTGGTTCACTGTTTTGTGACTGAAGCTGTACCCTTCGAACTGTTCGATGCGTTCATACGCTTTCCATTTGTCGCTCATTATCGTCGCTCCCGGTCGAATGCATGCTTTGATGCATGCCTCCAGCGTTTGACGCGAACGATTCGGAACAGCGTATATAAATACTTCATTGGTCTTGCGGCATACTCCGCCGAACAGCCATTGTTCAGGAAACTGCCTTGCAGCGTGGTTTTTTTCGCCGCGCGAACATAGTTTCGTCGATTTCTACAGTGTGCTCTGGCCCACCAATAGTGACTGGCTGCTTCAACAGCGAGTCAGCACAAACTTCGCGCATAGAGTTGTTGTAGTCGACGATCGTTTCGTGATTGATGCCAAGCTCGCTCTCACAGAACTCGATGCTGGTGTATTCATAAAACCAGCAATAACAAAACAGAGCCACTTTCTTCAGCGGAAGCTTGGAATCTTCGAGCCATGTTCCAGTCCGCACCGAGACCTGCTCGTCGCACGACCGTTTCATGCAGCGCCAAATGACGTTGCCGTTATTCCCGCGGTAGGACAGCGTCATGTCGTGCTTCTTCTTACACAATTTTTGGCGTGGACATCGTTGTCTTGAAAGAACGTAACAGCATCTTTCTCGCTGTTCAAATTCGTAAACAACCACTTCAAATTTATTTCCGACATAGTGCACAATATGAAATCTGAAAAATATGAAAAAACATATGAATATACAAACAGAAGTAGGTTAGGTTAGGTTTGGGTAGGTTAGGTTAGGTTAGGGTTGGGTAGGTTAGGTTAGGTTAAGTATAGATGGATATTTGAATACAAGTTTTGGGCCATAACTTTTTTCGTGTTTATTTCTCCAAGAAACGGATTGCAGAAATGGGATCAGCGTAAAAATCTACGTCTATACCAAAAACATGGAAAAAATCCAATGCCGGACCTAAAACCGAAAAGACCCAATCGGTTTAGGGAAATATTATCGAAATATTATTCTTGTCTCTGAAAAGCGTAAAGTGCATAACATTTTTAAAGGTTTTGCTAAAGTACGAAACTATTGAATATGGATTCGCAAGCAAATTCGCATTTCTCTGATTAATATGCTGTAAAAATAACTCCATAGATCAAAGTTAAAAAATATCTCATCCTTTTGGATATAAATTTTAAAATGTTTATTCGTAAGGGTATCTATTTTACTTAATCGCCTTTATTATTAGTAAATTCATAAAGTAATATAGAAATGCGTATAGAATATAGAAATTCAAATTTAGTGTTGTTCAAAAGATAAGCGCGGAGGATATACGAGTACAATTTTCTGTCCAATAAAGACATTGAATTTCAAATACTACTGTATATCTACAAAAGTGCTGCGTACGAGGTCACGAGAGTTGCTTTTCACGGTAATACCTACTGTATACGCGTGCGTAGATTAATTTCAATTCTCTTCTTGTTTTAGGAATGAATATGAAAAAACAAACTACTGACAAAATATTAGAATGCTTTTGGAATCGGACAAAAGTCCTCATTATCCTCATAAGGATAATACGTTTGCCAATCGCTATTATAAATAATGTTATAATGTTATAATGTTTCAGACCGACAAAGACCCTAGGATCCACTCATGGCTGGTCTACCTAACTGTGTTAGTAATTGTGTATTGTGCATGTCCTCCGTGGTGGCGGAGGGGACCTACAATTTTACGTGGGTTCCGAACCACAAAGAACATAAGAACATATGAAATTTTTATAGTGGGCACACTAGGGGCCACTTCGGCCCATCGAGGCGGCTCCACGACGCAAAAACCGCCTGTACATTGGCAACAATCAATTTTTACAAAACTAAATAATTATCAATTTAAAACTAATTAATTATCAATTTAAAACTAAAGATAGAATCTCTGGATTCAGAGGATCAAGTCATAATAGATTACTATCCACAAATATGTTACACTCTATATCTATTTATAACCGACATGCAAATATATCAGATCCAAAGAATCCAGTCAATTTCATTAGGTATCCATCAATACCAGTACCTTGCCAACCAAAAATAAGTCACGGTCCATATCAATTGCGGACCAAGTCACAATTTACAACCATATACATTTGTAGTAATGCTTAGTTAAGAATATAAATTTCTGTTTTGTTTAATTAAGATAATGTTTAATGTAAATCATTTACTAATAATTATGAGATTACGAGAAGCATGTTTGTTAGATTGTAAATTGTTTAAAATGGGTAGGGTTGGTAATCCTGAATAGGCCCAGAGAGTGGACTACCCTATAACGGTTCAGTCTTGAGGCAACGCGTTACACGATAGGTTGACAAATGTAACGTAAAATTAATTTAGCGAGTGTCCCTCTCCGACCTAAATTATATATATAAATTTCATACTCGCATACCCCTAATTAACTAAACCATTTCGAAATTAATAAAACGTAATAAGTGTTAATAAAGAGTATTAATATACCTCCCCTCCCCCCTTCGTTTTGTAACGGTTTCAGTCTAGGCGCGCTACCATGATATATATACGATACGGCAAAAAGAGTGTAGAGAAACAAAGTGATAAATGAAAGAAAGAGCCGATCGAGAATAAATAGAGAAATAGTAAAGTAGAAAGAAGCGTAAATAATGAAGATAATAAATAATAAAACCTATTCACTACATCTGGTGGCGAGCGGTGGTCTTACATCATATTTTGTGAGGCTTACCCACGTGACTAGGATTTCGATTAAAATTCTTCAAACCCGGTATATTAGCCAATAGCGTTAATGAATATTTTATTTCGATTAAAATATCTAAATGCAAAGTTTATCCCGCTTGCAGGCAAATTTCGATTTTCATTCCTTAAAATTCATTATAAATGAAAATTCAAAATGGCGCGCCCATTGTTTTCCAAATTATTCCGAGTCACGTCGCTTCAAAAAGTTTGCGCGTCAAAATTGGTTGTTTGAGATTGAGTCTAGTGACTCAAAAACTTATTTTAGTCGTTAGAGTCGGTAGAAAAACTTGTCCGACTCAATATTGCGAGTCATTATTACGTTAAATTTCGTTCATTCGGTCGGAGAGGATATAGTTTGAAAATTATCGTGCTGCCTGAAGACTCAATTTTTTCTTTTCGTCTCTTCCACTCTATGCTGTTTCAGCTTACCTTTTTACTTTTGTTTAAAACTTTTGGAATTAGTAGTAATTGTAATAATCATAATAATAAGAAAACGATTTGTACGTAAGTGAATTGTTAGTTTAAATACAGTATGATACACATTTTATATGGTCCTTTCAAAATGTTTTAGCGAAAATTTGTGAGAAATTTTCTGGGTTTCATTAGCAGATTTTTGATTATATTTCGATTGCCTGTATATAATAATAGGATTATTTTGTTTATATAGATTTACGGGCTTTTTGCTTCGCTCGCTTCGCGCTATATAGGTTAAGTTACAGTTAATTGACAGTCGAAAGGTAATCTTAAACATATTAAATTTGTCAGATTATAAGTCGCCGTATAGGATTGTGTTAAATTTCAAAATAAGCAGAATTCGTTTAACTGAAATAGAGAAATTGTGTTGTGAAATTTTTATAAGTTTTTTTGGATTTTTTATATACTCATTAATTATATACTCATTAATTATATACTTACTTATTAACTAATACGTATTTATTAGTTATATATATAATTACATATATTTATATACTCATAAACTTTGGTAGGTAAGCTGATTATTTTTTTTCTCCTCTCTTCTTTCGTTCATTTCACGACAATTCCGACATATTTGGTAAATGGCTATTGTATTGTACGAGGATTTCTTGTAGGCCTATCGTAAAATATTGTTCGGAGATTAACCGTTTACGGTATGTCTATTGAGTAGTAAATTCTTAGTTATTTAACAAAATTTTAATTGGTTTAACATAAATAAGCATAGGATTTTTCTTTAATAAGCACAAATGTTATGCATAAAATTCTAAATTGTCTTTCCGCGCATAACATTGAATTTATTAAATATAGGCCTAAAAGTGCAGCAGTAAATTTTATTTTTATTTTGCGGCCAATGTGAGTTACGGTACACATTTTACTAAATCTGGATATTATAATTTTTTTGAATTACAGAAATTTGTGTAGAAATTCTTTTCATATATTTTTACGTTTTATAAATTCATTCAATAATCAATTTTATTTGTACAGGTAGGCCGATTTTTATTTTTCTTTCCAGTTCAATGACAATGGTAAAATTTTTAGTTCAAATTTAGATTGTATTCTAAAAAGGATGTTTTAATTTGATATTTTAATTTGGTATTAGAAATGAAAAATGTCTTTTTTTTAGTTCGAGCGTTTGCATGGAAAATATTACGAAATTATGTTAGGATATAATGCAAGTTTCATTCGGTTAGGGATATTTGTATAGAGGTTCGCTTACAAACAAAGCGACCGCTCTTAATTATGAAGTGTTTTTTGTTTACAGTGGATTGCGTGTATTTTTTTAGTGCATATGATCTATTCTTATTTAGTATAACTATGCAAATTTGTAGTTTCACTTGGAAACGATAAATTACTGAGATTTTTGTGATTTGCAAACCATACTGGGGTTTCTGTTGAAGGAGAGAGTTGTATCTCAGATGTAATTTGCTAATTGCGAGTTCAATTCGTATGAAATTTGACGTTTCAAGTTGGAATTACTGTATTAAAATAATTTTTGGTAGTAATATTTAAATTTTTTTACTTTTTAATAACTGTTTAGAAAATTATTATTGTTTAAACCTTCAGTCGGAGTTAACTAATGCATTTGAAACATTGACTCAAGTGTACACTCGGAAATGGAGCCTTATAGATAGCCAGTAACGTTTTTGTGGCGTCTTTGTGTGCTCCTCCTCAAAGCAAGAGGGTTCATGATTGTCAGAGAATGGATGACATGAAGTTTCTGGGGTTCATTTTTGTCTTTTGTATTTAGAGGTATTGAGGTGATTTCTGACGATAGTTTGAACAATAATAATTCTTAAATTATACTAACAGTTACTATGTATGGGCGCTTTTATATTTATACTGTACAATTTTGTTTAGCGTTTTATGACTTTTTTTATCTTCTCTGCTGTAACTGCCATAAGTGACCTTATTGGTAGCTAGATTTGATTAAATTTTTGCGAAATTTTTTATATTTTTCCGTGAATTTGGCCAGAGCAAATGTGTAGTTATTTTCGAAGTGAACTGTCGAGAAAATTCGATAAATTAAAAATGAAATGATAAGCAGTACAGAAACGTTTCGAATAAACTTTTTTTTTCAAAATTGCAAAGGCTCGGTTTGGGAGTCAACCAAGTTGAATCCGAGTTCCATCAAGTGAGTTTAGTCGACCGGATAGGTGATCGATCACCAATGAGAGAGAGAGAAGAGAAACCAAATGCGCATGGACTTGGCGCAGGATGGTTTCGGAAGAGAAGAGACAGAAGAGAGGAACCGAATGCGCATGGACTTGGCGCAGGACAGTTTCGGAAGAGAAGAGAAATTTACGTGTGCAGGGTCTTGGCACACGAAAGTTTCGATCGAAGATGGTCTACTGGTATTTTTCGGGCAGTAGCTGGTCACGCTGCTCGAATGCTTCGCTAAATATGTGTCACAGCGCGCGGTAGACAAGCCACGAGAGCTTGAACGGGTGCCTACGACTGTACTGTCCATACAGACATACAGTAGGTTCGTTGGGAAACGGCCTACGGCGGAGTCATCGTTTGATTGTTGCCAGTAGAAGAGTCTTTCAGCTGGACGTAGGAAGAGCAGCGTTCACCGACAAAAGTGGAGATGAGACAAGGCGAGTTTCTTCATCGACTTCTAGAATTGCAAATTCCGTCCAATTCCAGCGCGTGGTCCCGCTTTCAGATATCTCCCCCCCTGATCCTTTTAGAATTGGACGTCTCTTGTTTTTTTTTTCGCCATTGGAGAGAGAGCGGAACCATTATAGCGTGCTGCCCTGTTGCATTGATTGATGCAATCCCTTGCATTCTAGCGAAGTGAGCAGGAGAGCTGCGATTGAAAATTGAAATCCGTTGTCAGCGTGCGGAGTGTCATCTAAACAACGTCCAGCAAAAATGTACTGATTATTATGTAATGAAATTATAAGTGAAAAGGGTGCGATTATTGCCCATATTGTTGTTTTTCGTGAAATAGTATGTGCGCTCTTGGTCAGTATTTTATGTAAACTTTTTCTTATTTTTTCTATGTTGCCCTGATAGTAACTGTATAACTATACAAATAATTGTTTCAAATGTAAAGCGATCGTTGATGAGAAATCGCGGGAATAGATTGTGAACTTGAGATTTGTGTAGCCACTGTAAGAAAATTTTCCGTTATTTTTTTTGGCATGTATAGATTAGTTACAGGTTGTAATTTAATTATTAGAGTGAAATGTTATTTTATGCAAATGTGAAAATTATAAAGTTTTCGGTTTTTATAATATGATACAATATATGTATGGAATTGTCATTCTATTATTTCTTGTCTATTTCTAAACTTGAATTGTTAAAGAAAAAAAAAAAAAAAAAAAAATTGCAAAATATGTAAGTTTGTTGAATAAATTTATTGAATTGTTAAACGATATTAATAAGTTTTCTAATGAAAAACTTATTTTCAAGGGGGTGATGCGAGTGTAGTAATGCTTAGTTAAGAATATTAATTTCTGTTGTTTAATTAAGATAATGTTTAATGTAAATTTACTAAAATTGTGATGATTACGATAAAGCATGTTTGTTAGATTTAAATTGTTTAAAATGGGTAGTTGGTAGTCCTGAAAGGCCCAAGAGCGGACTACCCATAACGTCAGTCTTGAGGCAACGCGTTACGCGTAGGTTGACGAAATGTAACGTAAAATTAATTAGTGGTGTCCCTCTCCGACCTAAATTATATATATAGAAATTTCATACTCGCATACCCCTAATTAACTAAACCATTTTCGAAATTAATAAAACGTAATAAGTGTTAAAAAGAGTATTAATATACCCCCCTTCCCCCTTTGTTTTGTAACGGTTTCAGTCTAGGCGCGCTACCATGATTTATACGATACGGCAAAAAGAGTGTAGAGAAACAAAGTGATAAATGAAAGAAAGAGCCGATCGAGAATAAATAGAGAAATAGTAAAGTAGAAAGAAGCGTAAATAATGAAGATAATAAATAATAAAACCTATTCACTACACATTACAATATATATACTTAGAAGGAAAAGTGTAGGTGTGGCTGTAAAGACTGTACAGTAATGTAGAAATGTGTGTGCACCCATTATGGGTCTTCCATTTAAAGGTGTTTATGGGGCAAGTGAAGATCATGAGTTTTTCAATACCTCACAGTACTATGGGGGGCACCGCTCGGCAGAGGAATCTCTTTAAATGGGGTGTGTAAGGACAGAGAGTATCCCCTAACCCAAGATGCTGCCTCCCTATATCCCACAACACTTGTAAAACTATGTTTTCTTAAATTTGTTCTACATCTTGACTTAAATAATTTCATACTATGACCTCTGGTCTGGTTATTGTGATCTTTAATGAAAAGAGAATCAAAATCTATCTTATCCAACCCTTAATTTTACTACCTTAAACTATACCCAATCTATTAACATATGCGTCTAATCGATTTTTAAACATGTTTATAGACGTGCTACTAATTACTTCTGCCGGCAAACTATTCCAGCTAATTACTATTCTATGCGTAAAAAAGTTTTTGGCAACTGCTGTCTCGAACCTTCTACTTGTTAACCTACACCCGTTATTTCTAGTCCTATTATATTGAGATACTGTATTTCGAAAAAGCTATGTCTACGTTATCTAACCCATTCATAATTTCGAAAACCTGGATTAGATCACCCCTTAGCCTCCTAGTCTCGAGTGTAGTCAATTTTAACTCCTTAAGCCTATCCTCGTACGACTTTGACCTAAGCGACGGAATCATCTTAGTTGCTCGCCTTTGAACTCTTTCGAGTTTGTCTATATCTTTTCGCATATGCGGATTCAAAAATTGGATCGCGTACTCCAAATGGGGTCTAACTAATGATTTATAAAGAGGAACTATAATATCGCGCGATTTGTACTCAAAATTCCGAGCTATAAAACCTAACACTTTGTTCACTTTATTGACCGCTGCTGTACTTTGTTTCGCTACTTTTAAATGACCATTGACTATAACTCCGTAGTAAAATAAGTAATAGTGAGGTAACTAAATATATATTTTGTTCAAAAACCAACGTAACAAAGTGAAAAGTGGTGATGAAAGAGCGGAAAAAAATAACCTAATACGTATTTCATGAATGCGTCATATCTAATTATACTCGTAGGATCGTAATATCATTCGTATTAAGCGGAGAAACGGATTCACTCAACATTGTACCATCTATATATATTTATATGATCATTATCTCGATGTTTTCTATTTCCATTTTTAAATGGTCTCAGTATCAATGTTATATATATATATTAGTTGTCATTTACCCTGATCTGTGCGTAACATAAAAGTATCTCAGGGGACCATTCTGAGTTGGAGTATATAATATACTGTATATATTGCGAAATCGTGAAAAGCAATTTAATCGCCAGTATGAGCATAACATAAATGTAAGTATAAATGTAAGCATAAATGTCATGTAAACTCGCTTCCTAATCTAGTTAAGAAATCCGACCTACCTCGTTATTCCGACGTTGAAACATAAAAAATCGAAGCTTAATAATTTTCTTTTATGTAAAATGAAACGAAACTCATAACCTCCATTTGTGTTCTTGCCTCCTTAGCTCATTTTCTCAGATCTCTCAAACCGTATTTTCACTTTTTGCTCTCTCATTTTATGTTCAGTAATTTCAAAGTTTTTATTGGTCAGTTCCGGTGTTACTTCCTCCCGCATTGTTCATTCTGACGAAGCTCGAGTTTTTCGCCCTACTTTGGACTTACTACTTAACGTGGAATTTGAACCACGACCTACTAAGGAACTCTCAACCCTTTAAGGGCCATAACTATTTTTTGTATTTCTTCATATATTTAGTTTCAAATACTTTACATAAACGTGAAATAGCTTCTGATAAAAAAAAAATTTAATTAAAATTAAATTTGAGAATTTCGCTTTTATGTTTAACTTAAATTGTATTGTTAAAATGTGTTCCCAAATAGGACACTGGCGGTTAATGGATTAAATTACAAAGTCCTCGCCCGGACTTCATCTCAGGACCCCCCGATCAGCACCTTAGCGTCTTTATCACCAGAATACCCAAGAGGGTATTATTTACCTCTCGGTGAATAATTGCCGTGGTATTTCCTTTTTTATTAATCTAAGCGTTTGGAACGAAATTTTTTAGCCAATTAACAAAATCTTTTTTCCGCCTCATAGTTCCTCCATCCGATGTCAGAATAATCACGGATGACGGATTAGAAGGCCGTGACGTCATTGGACCTTACGTTGAAAAAACGTCTCTGACGCTTCATTGCACCGTTGATGGAGGTAAGCATCAAATTTTGTATTCTGCTTAAATGTTGGAGGTGAATAATTTTTAGTAGTAATTATTACGTCTCAATGTTAGCGTGACATAATATTTGTACGATGCGTGACACGTGACATATCATATACATGATATGGTATATCATACAAAATATATAGTTAAATGTTTGCCACTCAGGTGCAGCGGTAAATATTTAACTCGTGTATGTATTTTAATTTATTAATTATTTGCGCGCGGTTTTGGCGCGAAGGACAGTGTTAGCCATTTATCCATGTATTAAATGTTTTTATTCCAAATTGCAGTGGTAGTAATATTTTTAGTAAATTTTAAAATTCACTTTCCTATTATGGTATGACCGTATGAGGCAAGTAATGGCATAATACCATTGTTTTCTATTTATGAAAGTTATATAATTCCATTTTATTATGGCAGTTAAATGAACGAACGTAAATATAATGTTTATTTTATATTTA
>JAJOZX010000535.1:102500-105000 GCA_023014485.1 Bathynomus jamesi
GAGAAAGGCGCACCTCCAGTTGGAGTTGAGTGCTGCCAATATACGCAGCCTTACAGCTGTCGCACGTGTATTTGTAAACAACATTGGGGCATACAGTTTTGGGGAATTCATCTTTGAACTTTAAAAAATTTGATAATTTAAGTGGGTTGACGAAGGCGAATCTAAAATTTATTTGGGGATAACTAGACTTGAGTAGTTTGGACAATTCACCTCGAATACGCAATGATAAATAACCATAAAAAGGTAATTTAATATATCTGGTTTCTTTTGTACTGTAGTTACGGGGAGTTTAGTATCAAAAGTGTTATTTAAAAATTTCTTTAATTGGTTATCGAATAGATGGAGAAGGGTAGTAATTGTTAATAAAGTACTGTTTTAAAAATTTAAATTCTTCGTTTAACGAAAAGTAATCCGAACAAATACGGTAACTTCTTGTTAATAATGTTACTATAGCACTAATCTTATATTTATAAAACATACAACTTAAATAATTGGTTCCCAAGCCAGTAAAAGTTTGTTTCCGAAATAGTGAAGTATGGAACTTATTATGGGCCCGTTTAACTAAAACATCCAGGAAAGGTAAACTATTATTTGTTTCGTTTTCACACGTGTACTTAATATTACTATGTTGTTTAAAGATAATCAAGAAAAAGTTTTACGTGTGAAGGATGGTTAAATATTAAGAAAGTGTCATCCACGTATCTTCTGTAATATATGGGTTTAAAACTACTAGGACAATTTTTCAACCAAATTTCTTCGTAATGGCAAAGAAATGCATTTGCTAGTGTTGGGCTTAACGGGGAACCCATAGCTACCCCATCAATTTGGCTGTAAAGGTTGCTATTAAATAAGAAAAGATTATCAAAACACACTATTTCGAGAAGGTTTTTAAATTGAGTCTGAGTGAGGCCATTAATAAGAGTATTATCAGTAGTGAATAACTTATTTAGTATGATATTTAATGTTTCTTTTAACGGGACATTAGTAAACAATGACGAGACATCAAAACTGGCCATAGTAAGAGAATCGGCATGATTGATCTCTTTTATCTCTTAGCAAAATCAAACGAGTTGTTAATAGAATAATCATTAAAGGTGAGTTTTGAAAGCAAGGGAACGAAGAATTTGGCTAAATTATAATTGAATGTACCACATGCCGAAAGAATAGGTCTTAGTGGGAAATTTGGCTTGTGGACTTTAGGTAAACCATATAGAATTCCTGGATTAGAACCAGAAGCAAATAAAAAATTGTATGTATTGTCAGCAATAATATTACTATTTTTTAATTTACGCAAACACCTATTAAGTTATCTTCGAGTTTTAGTAATTTAGACAGAACATTCTCTTTTACCCTTTTAAATTTAGACGTATCCGACAAAATTGTCTCCATTCTATTTATGTAAACTGTTGAATCAATCAGCACTACTCCTTTACCCTTATCCGGTTTTGTAATGATGACAGAGTTATCCTTTTTCAAATTATTAAGAATGTTAAAATCTTGCTTATTAAAGAGGGGAGAAACACCTTATGGGGTTTAAAATTATAAAAATTCTTAAAAGAGATGCTCTCCACTTGTTTTACCAAGTTATGAAACGAGAAATTTTGTCGGATCTCACAATTCTTAATATTCAATAGAAGATTTTCAAAGCCAGAGAAAAATTTATAAAAATTTAGTTTATAATGCGGTAGATCAAAATTTAAGCCTAACGACAATATTTCTTTCTCTCTAATACTTAAAACTCTATTAGAGAAATTAAAAATAAAATTATCTGGATTATTAAAAAACGACCGAGTGATTCCCAATTTTTCCAATTTGGCAGCATGTATCCTTTTATGTCTGTTGACAATTTTATCACAGCAAGTTTGAAATTTAATAACTAAACAATGATAATCAATATAAGACACCCTAGATTTTAGACCAAACTCGTTTGATTTTGCTAAAGAGATAAAAGAGATCAATCATGCCGATTCTCTTACTATGGCCAGTTTTGATGTCTCGTCATTGTTTACTAATGTCCCGTTAAAAGAAACATTAAATATCATACTAAATAAGTTATTCACTACTGATAATACTCTTATTAATGGCCTCACTCAGACTCAATTTAAAAACCTTCTCGAAATAGTGTGTTTTGATAATCTTTTCTTATTTAATAGCAACCTTTACAGCCAAATTGATGGGGTAGCTATGGGTTCCCCGTTAAGCCCAACACTAGCAAATGCATTTCTTTGCCATTACGAAGAAATTTGGTTGAAAAATTGTCCTAGTAGTTTTAAACCCATATATTACAGAAGATACGTGGATGACACTTTCTTAATATTTAACCATCCTTCACACGTAAAACTTTTTCTTGATTATCTTAATAAAACAACATAGTAATATTAAGTACACGTGTGAAAACGAAACAAATAATAGTTTACCTTTCCTGGATGTTTTAGTTAAACAGGCCCATAATAAGTTCCATACTTCACTATTTCGGAAACAAACTTTTACTGGCTTGGGA
>JAJOZX010000535.1:112500-142500 GCA_023014485.1 Bathynomus jamesi
GAGAGCTGTAGCTATAATGTAGTATAATTGATTAATTGTACAATAATTGCTGTACTTTTCTCTGAACATATAAAATAATATCAAGCATCTAACTAATATAGAAATCAATTAGTGAATTCGTCTGCAAATAAATTCGTTATATTTTGTTGAGTTTCAGCCACAATTAGAAACCATAATTGTGTTACCAGGATGCGGGACGTGAACCCAACTCAAATGCACCCCACCGACCTCTTTCCCCAACCTCCACCCTTATAGAAAGAGATCTTTAATTAGCTTGATAACTATTTATATTAAGTTTAAAGTTTTATTAGGCATATTTATAAATGAGTAATTAAAATAAAGTAAACTAAGATGTTCATCGTTTAATGTTCAAACTTAATTATAGGAAGGTTATGCTTAAGGAACATTAATTTTTCTGCCTTTTCTGCTGCCAGTCTGTTTCTCTTTTCATCATATATTAATCCAGCACTGCTAAATAATCTCTCGCTTGGTACATTTGTTGGAGGACAGGCTAAATGTTTCCTTGCAAGTTTACTCAAGTATGGATAGATATTCTGCGTATTTTTCCACCAACTAATAGGATTGTCACATGCAACCAGGCGTTTTTCTTGGTGATAGCTCTCGATCATTTTTACTACATCTTTTGACATCGCGTAGGTCTCGTCATTGCTGCTTGACTCAAGAAACTGAGAGACAGATTCTGTGATAGATTTGCTTGTTGAAGGTGTTGGTTCTGTCACTGAAACTTTTATTCTTTTGGTGGGTGGCGAAGCGACAGATTCAAGAGATTGAAGCTCTTCAACTGCTTTGCCAAGTGATGATTTAACTTGTTCTAATGTACTAGGTGAAAATAACTTAGCTTTGTAACGTGGATCTAAGTAGGTTGCAAGAGAGTAACTTCATACAAGAGCAGCCTCTCGTCTTGTCGCTTGCATCACTTTTGCGCACAATGAACTAGTTCTATTAATATAGTAGAATTTGATAATTTCCGCTTATTAATGACATTTTATCTCAACGGTCCACATCCGCACGACAGTCCAAAGTGCGGATGCGGACGCGGATGCGGATGCGAGAAAATGTGCGGATGTTCCGCGGATGCGGATGTGACCTACATCACTAATATATATATATATATATATATAATGTTAATTTGATACTTGTGGCTTTTGTGGATACTCATGATCAAACCTTCCAAGCATATATATATACTGTATAATTTTATATTTGTTTCACTGTGATATGTATTATGTATGATAATATGATAATTGGAATATTTTTAACTGGCATAAATTTAGGAAATAAAACATCGCCTTATCTTATTTATTTATACATGAACTCCAATCTTCTTGGTTTTAACGCAAATTGTTCAATTACTTTGTCGTACAACATTTTATTCTTCTCTAGCGATATTATAATTTCTTTCTCTATGGCAATTCTTGCTAAACTAGACAGCCTTTCCTTTGACATGGTATTCCGTAGGTACGTCTTTATTCTGTTAAGCGTTGAAAAACTTCTTTCCGTTGGCACACTGGTTACGGAGATTGTCAAAAGGAGCCGAATTAATTTGATCGTTTCGGGTAAGGCTGGTGTAAGTCCAAAGTCAAGACGAAGCTTTAAAATTTCTTTTGTGTGTTTGCACTGACAAAAATCGGAGTCCTGATAGATGTATTTCAATTCTGACGTTAAGACTTTTATGTTAAATAGATTACTGTACTTATATTCAAATGCTTCTATTAAGTTTTTGGGGAAATTTTCTTTATATACTGCAAACATTAATGAATTCAACAGCTCAAAAAGTGAGAACTCCTGAATGCATCCAAATCGTTCCTTCAAGGCTGTTAAAGAGGTATTCAGAATGCTAAAGTAAATTTCTTTAAAGTCTGTCACTTTTCCTGAGTCGCTTAGTAAGGGAAGAATGGTTGGACAACTTACTATGTCACGTGTCTTTTTTAAGAATTTCATTATAACTTTTGTCATTGATTTTTCCTTCTAGAAAACTAATAAAATCATTAATTTTCTTTTTGGCAAATTCTATGTCCACTATCCTGCACTGTAAAACATCAAATAGTTTTTCAGCATTGCTAAGTAATTCTTGGAGCTATTGAAGAATAGGGACCCCAGCCTTCTTTAGTTAGGCTTATAAAGCTAACTAACGAAAATATCACGACCTAACCTAACCAATCGTTAGGTTAACTGTACGCCCTTGACGATTGGTTAGGTTAAGTCATGATATTTTCGTTAGTTAGCCTTATAAAGCTAACTAAAGAAGGCTGGGGTCCCTATTCTTCAATAGCTCCTAATTCTTCAAAGCAGCAAATATAAAACATAAATAAAAAGTCATCTAGTTTTGCGTAAAGGTTTTTAGCCTGGTTTAAACTATCTTCATCCCACGAGATTTCATCATTCAAAATGTCGTACCACATCGACCGCAACGGGTTGACGTTACCACGTGACGTCATACCAATAGCTCTGTTTCGATGCAGATGTGACAGATTTTATATAAAATATATAGACATACCCAACTGTCAGTATGATATGTAAATATTGCTTTTAAATGTTTAATAATTCAAGATAATAACGTATATTTGGCACAGCAGCAAGTCATCAGGCAGATGGAAATTTGCCTGACTTCGAACATTAAAAACTTGGTTATTCGATGAATACAAAGTAATAAATCAATTAAAATACTAATTAAGTTTACGTATAGTGAATATCCAAATGAATTTATAACATTATAAGTAAATCAAAAGAATTACATCATAACATGTTTCAAAGAGACAAGACTCCAGTGGAATTGTGCATTTTTATGCCCGTTGTAAGGCTTTGTTATTTGAGAAGATGCATAATAACAGAAATGATTAATGCAAAACAAACTTCACTTTTTTCTACGTGAAGGTCAAAATATGATAATAAAAACCCACTCTAATAGACAGAGTTTATTTCCACAACAGTTTCGATGCCCACTGGCATCCTCTTCGGGTGGATACAGAAAAACGAATTTATCCACCCGAAGAGGATGCCAGTGGGCATCGAAACTGTTGTGGAAATAAACTCTGTCTATTAGAGTGGGTTTTTATTATCAAGTAATGATTAACTTTATGTACAGTCACAGTGTATATGCAAATAGCTATATAACCTTATTTATAAATCTTAACATGGTCAATATAACATGTTTTATAAAGTAAAGATATCTGACTCAAAATTTTTAGCCACATATCTCTTCCCTCTCTTCCCGCGTCTCTCTCCCCACCCTCACTGGGGAAATGGGGTTTAGATGATAGATGGATGGATGGAAATTTTTAGCCTGACAACTTGATAGGAGATGGGATTGTGTATTGTTAGTTTTTTTAAGTCCCTAGCAGGAGAAA
The DNA here is from genome assembly GCA_023014485.1 of Bathynomus jamesi. Classification (NCBI taxonomy): domain Eukaryota; kingdom Metazoa; phylum Arthropoda; class Malacostraca; order Isopoda; family Cirolanidae; genus Bathynomus; species Bathynomus jamesi. The sequence goes on from JAJOZX010000535.1 coordinate 115,869, forward strand.
TAACAGGTCAGGCTCAGCCTGACCTGCCTGACCCCCTCCGTCGCCACTGATATATATATATATATATATATTAGGGTGTCTCTTATTGGGTAGTCAAAAATTGAAATGTTGAATTATTTTATCTGCGCCCCCTAAAATAGTTCCATTTAGCATAAAAACTAAAACTTGAAAGATTGATACAAATTGGCTCATATTTAGGGGTCGCCCCCGGCTAATAAAAATGGTGACCATATGGCATAATAGCTCAAGACATATGATTATGCTCATCATACACATAATTCCTTCCTTCTTTTTTAGTTTGATTCGTTTTTATAAGTATAGGCCTTCTTATTTATCATTGATCCTTTTCTAACCTATCCTTGATGTTGTTATAATCCATCCTTTGGTCCTCAATCCTTCTTTATCCCAATCCTTTTTCTCCTATCCAAAATCCTTGCTGGCTCTTTTTTTATATACAATCAGCAATGAAGCATTGCTACAAAAAAAAACCATTAGTTTATTATATAGAGGTAAATTCAAAATGCCAGTGCTATTTACATACTTTAATTACTTTAATTAGCATTATTTCCTTATACAACATTTATTTAATATACAATGATACAATATGGTGTATTTTAAGGTGCGACCTCATTGATGGTTATTTTTTTAGAAGAACAGTTTTTGATGGAACTGGGTGACTCTGGCGGTGTTTTGCAACAATTTGGAGCAGGAACTGGAGCTGCTCTTCCCCCACTGTCAATTTCTTATTCAGCTCTTGAACTAAAGCTACTGCACGTTCTGCCCGGTCATTTACAACAGATAGAGCTGCAACAATAGCTCTGGCCCTTAAATATTCACAGTTGGATGTCCAAGTGCTGGGTGCCTTGTTCAGAAATCCTTCTGGCAAATTCAGCTTAGTAAAGAATTCTCTAGTATTTCTTGTAACAAGTTGGTGTAGTCCTTCACCAGAGCAGAAGGTCGATTCAGGAATCCGAGGACGCTTGGGTGGTCTATCAGTAGACTCATCTTCTAATGCCTTTACCATGCGTTTCTTTACATCTGTAGTAATTCGCTCATCAAAGAAAGCAAGACCAACTGCTTCTTCAGACAGGTACCATAAGTGGTTAGAGAGCTTTTTTTTAGTTGCATCAGAAATCTTTTTGTTAGGATAATTAATCAATGACCTCATAAGGAGCCAGTCATTAAATGGGGTTTCAATAGGGAGTGAGGGTGTTGTCCAAGCCTTCATATAGATGAGAACAGAAAAAGGGAAAGATCTCGAATTCCTCGTTCTTCAGTCTTAGTCATCTTGAACTGGTTTCGAAAAAGCCACATCTTGATAGAATAGAGCGCTTTGGACATCCAGCGAGCTCGATGCATGGCACCTGGTGCACGAAACTTGATGCCTTTATTGGGGACATCTCCAAGAAAGATGATGGACAGATCCAAAAGTTCTTGATAGTCATCCCGTAGCATAGGTGCCTGGGATCTAGCAAACTGAATTAGTTCAGTTTTAGACTGGATAATTGCTTCTTTAGTAATCGTGTCTGTCTCACCTGTTTGGAACTGGCTTTGATCAACAGAAGTTCAATTGTCACGAAAACGCTTAAAGATCAATATCTCTGGACCAGCTGATGTAGATCCCAATGTTGCTTCAAATGCAGCTCCCAACAATAAATCTAAAACACAGATCATGAAACACATGTCAGGTAAAATTTCCATTGAACTAAATTAAATTCTTTGTGACAAATAGCAACATTGTTTAAAACTTCATAATATGTGTATAAGAGCATAAATTCTAATTTTTTCATTAAATTCATTAAATTTTTTTCAAACACTAATAACAAAATCAGTATAAATAATTGTGAAAAATATAAATAACATAGTTTATATTCTGATAATAGCAAAAAAGAAGTATAGTGATACACAGTTACACACCTTTTACTTATGACTGCAGAACACTGAATGATGACAAATAAACAATTGCAACATAATCTGGAGCATTCTTGATGAAACATATTTAAACAGGTTGATCTTGTCTTATGAAGCAATATTTTCAGCTACAAACTTGACAGTTATCTCTAATATATTCATTTAATTCAATTCATCATAAATATGATGATTACTTAATTAAAAACATATGTTTAGTATACTTGACAACTGCTAGTAATTTCAAATATTAATTACATAAATAATAGCTATATTTTATGAACTTTAATAAGCGTGGGCGACCTCTAAAAATTGTTCAATCCAAACAAAATTTTAAATGTGATGTTTTTTCAACGAATGGAACTGGTTGAGGGGGCGCAACCTAAAAAAATCAACACTTCGAAAATAAGAGACACCCTATATATATATATATATATATATATATATATATATATATATATATCGGCGCAACAAGAGTAATTAAGAAAGGTGTTGCGAAGGTTCAAGTAGGGAGGATTGGTAAAAGTAAATGGACACCAACGATGATTGTCATCAAGAACAAAGGGCAAAACTCATCAATGGAATGCCAGAACGTTTGTCAGCTTTACATGATGGAAAGGGAAAAGTAGCACGATCCTGAATATATTGATTCAATAAGTCTATTATTATTTATTGACCTTTATTATCAAATCAAAAACTGGAAAAAAATGAAGATATTTATTTACTTTTGGCAACCTTCTGTATAGTTACTGGAGTTTTACAGCTGCAGCAAAAACCGATGTCGACAAACAATACAAGATATCGGAAGAGTTTTGCGCGTCATCTCGAATTGGTAACGATGACCAATTGACCAGGAGGGATCACGGATGGAAGCTTCGGATCAGGGAAATACTCACCGGAGCAGCACTTCCAAAGGTTTCCCCGAAAGAACGTCAGAAGAACAACGAGCGCAGAGTCCACAAACTGAGCATCTCTCTCTTCATCAGTCTTCGCCAAGCCCTCGCATTGAGGACACTTCATAATAGTCTCACTGTTTCATCTTCGCGAACCATTCCTTCGTTAGTACATCTCTGATCGCGTCCTTGCCTTTCGCTTATTTCGCCCGCAATTTCGTGTCGTGTATATCTTATATATTTCGTATGTTTTGCTCAGCCCAATTCTCTGTAATTACCTTGCAATTTTTTTTTTATTAACATTAATTTGTATTATTAACTGTTACTGCAAGAATTGTTATGAGTTGTGCCGATTAAATTTAATGACATAAATAGTAAGAACATCACCCGTCAATTTTCCTCCGAACATCAAATATTGACAAAAATTATGGCAATGCTGCTATATATACAGTATATCGGGTGGCCCAAAAAAAACGCCTTGAGATTTGAACATCACTAACTTCAAAAATATGCAGTTCACACTTCCAAAATTTACGTAACTTTTACAACAATCTATTGATAAGCCATCATAAAAATTTCAGACTTCTACATAAAATATTTTTTTCACAGCTGAGGGAACAATGTGGTATGGTGAAAAAAACGAATATCATAAATCCTAAATGTGTATAGCTGTACCTGGCAACTATTCTAATACTTGTAGTAGTTTTCTTAGCAGATGGATAATCTGTTAGTCTCTGAAAAATGTCAGATGATATAGGCTACGCCTATCTTGAATACTGTTTTTTAAACTTACCCTTCAAATTATGGTTCTATCTAACAGTGAAAAAGCGGTGATTGAAAAATGTTTCTTGGAAAAAAAGATGGACTGGGGCAAGAATTTTGAGGGAATTTCTAGGAATAACTTGTAATGTTACGTCTGTGAATAGAATAATTATAAAACTTAAAGCAACCAGTTTGACGGCACGGAAGCGTGGAAATGGTCGGCCTAAAACAGTTTACACTCAAGACAATATAGCATGATCGAAATGATGAGCCTATCTCAAGAGGATCGACCTTGGTCACACTGCTCTCAGAGGAAAATTACAAGAAATTTAGGTATCAGTCGAAGTTTCATGCAAAGAATGCAGAGAACGGTAGGACTTAAAGCATTTAAAAGGATCCGTGTTTCAAGACGTGACAGCAATGTAAGAGCTAAAAGAAAAATTCGTTGTAGAAAATTGCTTGATAGATTTTCGTCCAATGATGTTAAAACAATAGTTTTTACAGATGAAAAAGATTTCACCATCGAGATTGCTCGAAACTCCCTGAACGATGTTATTTATGGTCGGCGTAAGAACGACATTCCTCTATCGAGACTTTACCACCAGACAAGTCGGTTTTCCAAAAAATCATGGTATTAGCAGGTGTATCGTGGAATGGAAAGACGAAAATTCATTTCATTTCAGAAAATAAAAATAATTAATTCAGAAACCTTGTAAATCTCTTAGAGGAGAATCTTTTGCCTGATTGTCCGCGTCTGTATTACGGAAACGATTTCATACTCCAACAAAATGGTGCTACAGCTCATACTAGCAAGTTCACACAGGATTATCTACAACAGAATGTAGTCAACTTCATTGGAAAAAACAACTGGCCCCCGTAATCACTTGATAGCAATCCCATGGATTATTGCATATGGAACACACTAGCAGAGAAAATTTACGAAGGCCAAACAGAAAAGTTTACAGAAATGCAATTAAAGAAAAAAATACTCGAATGTTGGGACAAAATAACATTAGCAGAAATCAGAAAATGTATCATGTCGTGGAAGAAAAGGTTAAGAGTAATTTGTAAGCAGGACGGCGGACATATTGATCATATTTGTTCATAAGATGTGAATAATAAAATTTTTTCAGTTTATGATATTCGTTTTTTTCACCATACCTCATTGTTTCCTCAACTGTGGAAAAAGTATTTTATGTTGAGGTCTGAAATTTTTATGATGGTTTATCAATAGATTGAAGTAAACGTTATGTAAATTATGGAAGTGTGAACTGCATATTTTTGAAGTTATTGATGTTCAAATCTCAAGGCGTTTTATTGGGGCCACCCGATATATATATATATATAATATATAAAATATCTTTTGAGCGGTATATTTACCTCCATTGAATTCCATTTGTGAAGGTTAAGGAGAGAAATGTAGCGACATCAAGACGAGTGTTTGCGCATTCTTGAAGGAGCGCTTTTCTATGGAGGAAGCCGTCGAGGCATTTACGCTATAGATGGTATTCGAAGCGGCTCTTTCGTGACCAAAGGACGTAACCCGCTAAGCTCCTTTTCGATATTGAACAGCATTCATTGTAAACAAACGCTCGCTCCTTACATACTTCTTTTTTAATGTTCTCTCCGACTTGATCTGTACGAACTTTATGAAGGGATGAAGTGTACATGCAATATCTACATGGAACCGGAGTAGAAAGGAGAAAGTTTTGCCTTCCTCCCAGAGTAATAACCGTAGGAAGAAAAATTAGGAAAACTAGCGGGATTACACCTCGTTTTCGACGATTGGATTTTGTCAATTGATGAAACCTCATTTGCCCCTTCAGTCACATCAGGAACTCCGTTTTGCCACTTATTGAGGATATATTTTGGACTCACTCACTGCAGCCCAGCTTTATTTTATCATTTATTGATTTTGCCGTTAGTGTAACTCGCTTCTTAATAGCAAATTGCAATTTCTTTTTATGTAGAAAGAGAGGTGAAAGAGGAGCTCTCGCAAAAATGATCTCCTATATACCAAGCTTATCCAAGATAATGAACAAAAAACCCACATTTCATTCATTTTTAGAAAAAGTAAAATTAACAACAAATGATATATATATATATATATATATTATATATATATATATATATATATACAGGGTGTCCGAGAATTATCTGTACAATTTTTGGCTGTTATTAAAAGTCAACCATGAAGTGTAGAAATTCCAGTGTTGTCCCATTTTACAGAGAATCTCATTAAGTTTTTTCTGATACCAAGTTTTGACAAGTTTTTTAGAAATTCCAGTGTGTCCGAACATTATCTGTACAATTTCATCTTTTAATAAAATTCTTGATAACACACGTAAAATTCTTAAACAAGATTATTTAGAATCTGTATTTTCAAAAGTTTCTTTTATTAAAGTAACGTTGTTACAAACATTCGATATGTGCACCATTAGTGATTCGCAAAACATCCAATCGATACTCCAAATGTTGCCATGTACGCTGCAGCATATCCACATCAATTCGCTCAATAGCAGCTGTGATTCTTGCTTTTAAATCATTAATGTCTGTCACCCGCGTACATTTCTAAAAAACTTGTCAAAACGTGGTATCAGAAAAAATGTAATGAGATTCTCTGTAAAATGGGACAACACTGGAATTTCTACACTTCATGGTTGACTTTTAATAACAGCCAAAAATTGTACAGATAATTCTCGGACACCCTGTATATACAGTATATATACACGAGGGTAATTCAATAAGTATCCGCACTTTAAATTTTCACAATTTTATTTTCACATCTGATAGATTATAAACACATCACTTCTCAACATAATCTCCCTGTTTCTTAATACACTTAGTCCAGCGATCTACAAGCTTCCTAATGCCATCACAAAATAATGTTTTTGGCTGTGTGCGTAGCCAATCATGCACCGCCTCCTTCAGGTCATCATCGCCTTGGAATCGTTGACCTCTCAAAGCGTCATTTAGTGGTCCAAACAGTAAAAATCCGAAGGTGCCAGGTCTGGACTGTAGGCTGGATGGTCGAGAAGTTCAAATTTAAGTTCTTGAAGGCATTTTCTAGTCTGTGCAGCGGTATGAGGGCGCGCATTGTCGTGTAACAGAATAACACCTTCCGACAATCTCCCTCTCCGTTTTGTGCGAATTGCTTGCTTTAACTCATTCCGAAGCATATCAGAATATGATGCACTTGTTACTGTAGTTCGACGCTCTAGATAATGTTCAAGGTTATCATTATCATTATTCGTACTCTGACATGCTTCGGAATAAGTTAAAGCAAGCAATTCGCACAAAACGGAGAGGGAGATTGTCAGAAGGTGTTATTCTGTTACACGACAATACGCGCCCTCATACCGCTGCACAGACTAGAAAATGCCTTCAAGAACTTAAATTTGAACTTCTCGACCATCCAGCCTACAGTCCAGACCTGGCACCTTCGGAGTTTTTACCTGTTTGGACCACTAAATGACGCTTTGAGAGGTCAGCGATTCCAAGGCGATGATGACCTGAAGGAGGCGGTACATGACTGGCTACGCACACAGCCAAAAACATTCTTTTGTGATGGCATTAGGAAGCTTGTAGATCGCTGGACTAAGTGTATTGAGAAACAGAGACACTATGTTGAGAAGTGATGTGTTTATAATCATCAGATGTGAAAATAAAATTGTGAAAATAAAAAGTGCGGATACTTATTGAATTACCCTCGTGTGTGTGGTGTGTGTGTGTATATATATATATATATATATATGCACTAAAATCACAAAATAACACGTGATCTTATTAATAAGCAAACAACCACAGGGAAAAGGAAACACGAAGTCCGAGCGCTTTCGTGATATATTCACATTATTCACATTATTTTCTGTTCCTCCTTGATAATGTGAATATATCACGAAAGCGCTCGGACTTCGTGTTTCCTTTTCCCTGTGGTTGTTTGCTTATATATATATATATATATATATATATATATATATATATAGAGTGTGTTTCAGGTCGATCCTAGAAATATGAAAATTGGCGGAATTTGGTATTTGGTATTTTGAAGTTTGTCATAGTAATTCCTACCTACTTGCTACAAATTCCGCCAATTTCCATATTTCTAGGGTCGACCTGAAATATCCTGGAAAGACAACATCTTCAGGTATTGCTCATCGTTGTTAGACAGCTTTTTGGGTCTTCCAGTCCTGGGTTTGTCAATTGCAGATGGTGTTTATCCGTATTTATTGATAATGCTTCGGATATCACCTTGAAAATCAGTGATGCGAACTATTTCACTCAATGTTTTAGCTTTTTTATATAAAAACACAATTCTATGGCGGTCTCCAACTGAAGTTTTAGCATTCTGTTCAAACCAAACAGATGATCCTGGTAGATCTTTATTTTGCAGTACGAAAAGTAACCCCGAAGGTTAATTGCTTTATAGAGAGGAAAAAATTGATTTAGTAACATGTAAACATTACAATAATTTCATTAATTATATTTGAATGTTAAATGTGAGGGATTAACTACTACAATACTTAATATTAGCTGCTCATTGTATTGTTTGTTTGAATTGTTGTGATCAAAATGTTTTCAAGATTGTGATTAATGTGAATTAAAGGTTGCTATAGTCTATATGAAGGTATATTCCATATAAATATGGTTATTTCAATTTGATTCATTGAAAGTGTATTTACAGTTAATACAAAGTCTGTTTCCTTTTGCATGACAGTGGAAAAATATAAAATATTTAAGACTTTTGCACATCCCATAAAAAGGGATGGGATGTGACGACCCTACTTTCTGCCGAAAGATGCGGCTAACTCCGCATCTCCCGCGGTACAGGAGAGTAGTATAGCCGCAAAAGGGGAGAGTGCAAGAATGTTGCAAGTGATGACGTAATGTTGCAAAGGGGGTGGGGGGTGTTGCAGAGGGGTGGGGGGTGGGGGTTGAAGAAGAAAGAAAAAAAGAAAGAAAAAAAGAGTACTGGCCTTTGTTGCCAACCTAGGTTGCAAGGGGCATCCAACTTGGGGGCCTCCCCAAAGCTATTCCCCCCAAAGGGCCAGAGAGAAAGGAGGAGAGGTCTTCACCTGGCAGGAGCCAAGTGCATATTAAGACTTCAGCCGAGTAGGCGTTGTTTTATAGGCTCCTAATCAGCCAGAATCAGCCAGTTGGCTGAATCAGCCAGTTGACTGAGCCAAGGGGGAGGGGTACACCTGAAGGAGAGAGAGACACCTGAAGAAGAGAGAGACGCCTGAAGGAGAGAGAGACGCCTGTAGGAGAGAGAGACGCCTGTAGGAGAGAGAGAGAGAGAGAGACGCCTGTAGGAGAGAGAGAGAGAGAGAGAGACGCCTGTAGGAGAGAGAGAGACACCTGAAGGAGAGAGAGGAGTTCTCCCCCAAGTTATTTTCGTTTTCCTAACCTAAGAGGCCACTAAGGGATTTTACCAAAGGGCCTGAAAGAGAAGGACCAGAGGTCCTTGCTCGGCTGGGAGCCGAGCTTGAATGAGTCTTTCACCAACTTCTCGGTCTTTTATAAGCCTCTATTCTGGCTGAGTTGCCAGATAGCGCAATGTGTTCAGTTGCCAGATAGCGACATGTATCCCAGAAATATTAATCATCCATTGTGTAACACAATATGACGACAGTTATTCCAATTAAATTCTGTTTATTAAATAAATACACACTCATTCTTTATTAATTGCATACCTTTCCAGTTTTTTGCAATGATCGGATTGCTCTTGCTAGATAATATTATTATGCTATATATATATATATATATATATATATATATATATATATATATATATATATACATTCTTTTAAACATCTTATGTTAGGTATATATATATATATATATATATATATATATATATATATATTTTTATTTTTCATATAGCATTTAATTTTAGTTTAACGTTTAGAAGCAAATTTAACATTAACTTGAACTTCATTGAACTTGAAGTTAAACTTTTCGAAACAAATAACAGTTTACCACACATAATTCGAAACTTCATAATAGAAAATAATTAATTTTATGGTTAACTAGTTTATTTCGTTTACTATAATTATATATATATACAGTCTTTTAAACAGCTTATGATATATAATATATATATATATATATAATATATATATATCTGAACTCTTTCAGCTAAAGAAGCCTTATGTATAGAATTGGTTGTGTAATAGCTGATATTAAACTCTATCTACATGTTCTGAAAAGCACGGCGTATAAATTCCTTCCCCATATCCGTACAAAAATAGCTATATATATATATATATAATAATGAACAGGAACACCAGAGAAAATACAAACATCCTTCAAGGTTTAATAGTACCAACGTTTCGGAATGCACTAATTCCATCTTCAGGGCTAAAACAATAAAATTCCAAATCACATACAAAATTACAAAATACAAATTGCTTAATAACAATTTAAAATAAACTTAAATCGATAGATCTGCTATGTTTTGGTTAAGGTACTAGTTTATTTTATTTACATTTCAGTTTTAATGCTTTTACTTTTTATAATTTTAACTTTTTAACTTCACATTTATTTACCTTTTAGTTTTAATGTTTTACATTTTCTTAGCTACTTTTTATAATTTTTTTAATTTTTTTTTTTTTTTTTTTAAGTTTATTTTAAATTGTTATTAAGCAATTTGTATTTTGTAATTTTGTATGTGATTTGGAATTTTATTGTTTTAGCCCTGAAGATGGAATTAGTGCATTCCGAAACGTTGGTACTATTAAACCTTGAAAGATGTTTGTATTTTCTCTGGTGTTCCTGTTCATTATTAAACTGCGTTTTCCACGCCACCAATCAATAGCCGATATATATATATATATATATATATATATATATATATAGTGTTTCACTATAGATGTATAGATGTATATAGGGTTTTACAATAGATGTATATAGTGTTTAACGATTAGAATCAAATATAACATTAACTTGAACTTCATTAAACTTATTAAACTTTTCGAATGTTCTGAAAAGCACGGCTTATAATTTCCTTCCCCATATCCGTACAAAAATAGCACTTCAAGACATTATTGTATAGAAATAAGGTAACACAAGTACTACAAGAAATAAATAAAAGAAGTACCCACAAACAAATCTGTAGTGAAACAAAAAAAAAAAGCAAAACAGGCCGCGTGACCCTGAACATTTTAATGAGAAAGAAATGTACCTTTAATATTAAATTCTCCTAAAATAATTATATAAGACCGAAGTAATGGTCTGACGTGGGGTGAATCCAATTAAATTCTGTTTATCAAATAAATAATTTTACACACTCAATTTTCATTATAAACATTCGAATATCAGTGGGGAAAAACGAACGGAAATGAAAATTTATGAAACAATTCGACGATCGTCATTCCCCAAACCCGTATATATATATATATATATATATATATATATATATATATATATATATAATATCTAAGTTGTATCGAGATGAAAATTTACGAACACACGAGTCTCATCCATGCGAAAAAAATTGAAACAATATGAAAATTTACGAAACAATTCAATTAAAAGTTGAAATTAACCAAAACACAATTCGCTAGAGGAAAGGAATTCCGAGAATCTGCCCAACTCGATTGACCATAATGACCTTTCTCCTAGACAGCTTGAACAAAACCTCTCTCGACTCCATTTCTTAGATATGCCCACAACTATATATATATATATATATATATATATATATATATAGAGAGAGAGAGAGAGAGAGAGAGAGAGAGAGAGAGAGAGTTTTGTTCAAATAACGGGATATGCTTGTATCTTTTGCCATTGTGTTCGAACACAATTGTTCGAGCACAATTGTTCGAAAAACAGTTGTTCGAATTATTCGACGTTATATTGAATTGGAAAGGTTTTCACCCCACCTTAGACCCACAGTTTAACATTAGAAAATTCTGAAACCTGACTCAGTGCCAAAAGTTTTATAAGAAACACCAAATAATTTTCGTTGTCCCCTAGCGCAATTGGAAAGGTTTTCACCCCACCTTAGACCCACAGTTTAACATTAGAAAATTCTGAAACCTGACTCAGTGCCAAAAGTTTTATAAGAAACACCAAATAATTTTCGTTGTCCCCTAGCGCAATTGGAAAGGTTTTCACCCCACCTTAGACCCACAGTTTAACATTAGAAAATTCTGAAACCTGACTCAGTGCCAAAAGTTTTATAAGAAACACCAAATAATTTTCGTTGTCCCCTAGCGCAATTGGAAAGGTTTTCACCCCACCTTAGACCCACAGTTTAACATTAGAAAATTCTGAAACCTGACTCAGTGCCAAAAGTTTTATAAGAAACACCAAATAATTTTCGTCGTCCCCTAGCGCAATTGGAAAGGTTTTCACCCCACCTTAGACCCACAGTTTAACGTTGAAACCGAATGTTCTTTTAAAATATAATTAGGATATATTTCTTTATATCCTCTCGATTACATTAGTGACTAATGATGCGGGAAACTCTGAGTAAATATTTTCTCGAAAACTATGGGTGATAGAAAAATTCTGAAACCATATTTGGAATCAGTATCAAAAGTTCTATACGAATCACCAAATAATTTTCAAAGGAGAATACGAGCATTAAATCTATTGGTGAAAATATATATATGTTACTCGTCCGGTCCCGTTATAGCGGATTGGTACACGTCATAGCTCCACCCAGCTACATCGGCAGCCAATCACTACGAACATCTGGTCTTTTGGGGCGGAGCTTGGCGATTGTGCATATAAAAGGGGATATTTTTCAGTTTGGAGTAACAGTAGCTATTTTCGCGTCAGTGAATAATCATTCCCTCCACCATGGACCTGTACGTCTCCCCAGACTTGTATGAAGAGAGTGATACTGCAGCATTAACGACAATTAGCCTTTTTAATGCGGTTGACCGTGATGAATTATTTACAACGCAAACCGTAGAAGATATGTGCAGTGACGCTCCTTACAATCCGACGCAAGGGACTACCATAGAAATGTAAGTGTCTATAATTAGAATTTATATATATATATATGGATGGGGTGTAGTATCTCGTCAAATAGATACTCGCCAAAAATGTCAATCAATGTTATTTTGTTACCCCATTATGCTAAAATCGAAATTTTATGGCATTCAATGTTATTCCTCGAACCAAAGATATCTTCACATAATGGGGATCTGTCTGTATACTCTGTATATGTTTTAAAAGCATTATTCCTTTAAGGTCCGATGAGGATTTGACACGTGTTATACAATCTTTTGAAGAATCTCGGAATACGGGGGATATACTGAACAGTCAACAATGTCACACATCCTCCACCATGGACCTGTACGTCTCCCCGGAATTGTATGAAGAACGTGATACTGCAGCATTAACCGCAATTAGTCTTTTCAATGCGATTGACCGTGGCGAATTATTTTCAACGCAAACCGTAGAAGATATTTGCAGTGACGCTCCTTACAATCCGACGCAAGGGACTACCATAGAAATGTAAGTGTCTATAATTAGAAATTTTATATATATATATGGAGAGTTGTAGTATCTCGTCAAATAGATACTCGCCAAAAATGTCAATCAATGTTATTTGGTTATCCCCATTATGCTAAAATCGAAATTTTTATGGCATTCAATGTTATTCCTCGAACCAAAGATATCTTCACATAATGGGGATCTGTCTGTATACTCTGTATATGTTTTAAAAGCATTATTCCTTTAAGGTCCGATGAGGATTTGACACGTGTTATACAATCTTTTGAAGAATCTCGGAATAGGGAGGATATACTGATCAGTCAACAATGTCACACCGAAATAATGTAAGTGTTTTTCGATCTTTTTGGGATAAGAAGACACAATATATTTTCATAAATTTATTAAATGAAAGAAATCAGTACAATAAACAACTACAGAATATATCGTTACAAATATACGAACAAAAACATTATAATATACAACGAGTACGTACAATTGGAAAACGGTTTTTTATCTGTCTGCATACCATTTCATCGTTTCGGCGAGTGTGACACGGGTCAAATAAATTTAAAAAATTTATAAATTCTTTATCATTTGACATATGCATGAGAAATGAGACGCAGTACATTCCGCAAACATTAGTAAAATATCCTTGCATGCGAAATGGGGTCCACACAACTTCGGGAATATGTAACTGAGCGAGAAATTTTACAATAATAGGGTCACTCCAGGGTTGAGTACCGAGTGAATCAAAATAGTACAGGCGCTGTCTATTTTTAAAATAGACAGCGATCCAGTGAATCCCTTCATTACCGATGATGTCTGTGTTCACAATAAGACTACCGCATTCTCGCGTACTTGGCAAACTCAATGTTTCATTCTTCGCAAACACGCCGATAAATTTGGAACGTGTGACTCGCTCCATTACTTTCTGAAGTGTATTAGCATCCATTTTAAAAGTCAGTGATAACGCTTCTAAATCTATCTACTTCTATTAGGGCTTGCGATTCGAGATATACTAGTACACTAATAGGAGCGTCTATAGGCTTGGCGAATTCCAGCCGCACTGAGATGTTTCCGCTCTGCTGTGGGGTTAAATGGGTATTTACGCTAGCAGATAAGTCAGGTGTAATGTCAAACGGATAAAGGTTAAATTGATCAATGAATTCTTCCTGCGTTACCCCATTACCAAGCTCATCACAATCACCTGCAATATGGGTCAGATTACTATAGGCTCTGGCACAAAGAGGTAACACAGCGTCTGATGAATAGTCCGTACCCATTGTTCCACCCAAAGCAGTGCCATTAACGTATAGAGTTATATTTTTAAGTCCGAAATTCTCGAATTTAAAGGCACTCTTTTTATATTTTCCATTCACCGAAGCGTGGTCCTGCATGCCGATTAATATCCTTTTAGGAAGATTTCCCAGGGCAATGTTTTCTATCTGCTTCGATGCCAACCCTGCAGGAACCGTATATAGTTTGATCTGCACTCTGTTAATAGGATATTTCACTGTAGCGTTTAGTAAATTTTTCTCAATTTCTAGTTGTTTTGGTGAACTTAATTTCACTCGCCGTACGCGGAGGTATGTGTCCATAATGTGAACCACAACGGGCTTTGCACCCTCTTCTTGATTCGCATCCAGATTTAAGCAGATCTCAGGACTCGTGCGGGTGAGCTTTATTTTCATATCCACCCCGTTCACAAGCAACTTCTCCTGGAAAGTGAAATCTGTGTGCAACCGTCCAAAACACTCGTATATTTTCTTTTTAGAATTTTTAAATTTGTCCTTTATACTATTTTCATCTTTAGTTTGATAATATCCCTCCGCACTTAAAAAGGTAGCCTTCGCTTCTTTGGAAAAGTTGAGGACATTTTCCAAATAGGCTCGTAGATGATAGTACCCCGTGCCTGCCGATATGTTGGTCTGATTTAAATATACGTCACACTGGTTGAATATGGCGTGCAGAAAGTTTGTTTCAGGGTATACAGCATATTTGTCATCGCAGACCGTTCCATCAGAATGGGCTATACGTAGCTTAGCGTACATGTGCACACAGCTTGGATCAAAAAAGTAAGGACCTGAGCTGGGTATCACGAATTCTATAGGTGCACTCGGGGAACTAATTGTGTTTAAAGGGTTAATTGTAATAAAGTCACTGTGCTCAATAGAAACTTGGGTTGGCGGGAGCTCAAAAAGGGACAGCTCCGATTTACAGCATTGTGAACTACATGGGTGGATGAAGCGTGCCATGGCGAAATAGTGACTCCTCTCTCGACAAGTGGTAAACAAACTATGATTCATGAGATCAATGTCCTTAGCTTATATCAGTCAAAAAAGTGGTCAACCATAGGTTTCATTCGCTTACAGCACTTCTTTTTTGATAGCCTTTTACGTTTAATACCACGTGACCCTCTTCTTCTTCCCGCCACCACGCATTTTTCTCTTTGCATCTTTGATGATTTCGTCCCGTGTACGCTTTAAATGTTTTTTTAGAGCTTCTTTAGGTTTAGCCCCGGCCAATATGTCTTCTGCAGTGTTAAGGCCTGATTGTAGCGCTTTCCTTCCAAGGTATCTGGCACCCCTCTTCAGCAAAGGAACAGCCGTACGTAGTATGGATGAAAAAATGGATCCAAGTCCACTACCGCGCTGGTATCGCATCCCTCGATAGACGGTGAAAGGCTTTCTATCCATTATAACTCAGTGCGTCGAAAGTGTAGCTTCACTGTTAAGCTCCCGTTACCGAATGGGAAGTTTTCCCTCAATCGTTCTTATATATATTGTGATATTGGTTATTAAATTAGTTGCGACATTCACATAATGGGGTCTGTCATATGTAATACTCAAACTCCTTCCTCTATGGTTGGGGATGTGAGCAATGCGCAGCAGGCGTGCCTGGGTATCCCCAACAAACTGGTGCTCCACTATATTACTGTAAATATAGCACATGTCTGGGGACCTTTCAGCCAATTTCTCCATCTTCAATTGATACATTAATCTGGACAAGTATACTGTGTCTCGTGAAATGTGTCTCTTTGGAAGGCTGCGCTATATCGGCCATTGGTTAGAATTTGAACTTTCTATGTCTTTAAGACGTCTGTTAGTCTTTGATTTTAGGATTAGTGTATGTGCAGGGTTGTTTACGATTTCGTATACTAAATCATTCGTAAGGTTTGAGTTTCTTAAACTTACGTTTAAGCCTCTCACAACATCCTCGGCCGAACCATATTGACCCGGCCCTAGTCTTACTTCTGTACTGTAATACCGTGCAATCTTAGTCCGAGCGATGCGCATAGTTTCATCCATAGCTACCCCAGCTTTTTCACACTCGTCAATGTCTCTAAGAATCGTAAAAACGGTTTCTTTATGTTCAATATTTAAAAAGACGGTGTCCAGCTGAATTTCGCATATCCCCACCTCATACGAATCACGACCCAATTCAATGTGCCCATGGAGTTCTGTTACAAAGTTGGCTAGTGTGTTGTTAGGGTGTACAGACAGGGACGAGGAGGACGGGAGTGTGACGTAGAAATGGTTAGGAGCCATGTTGCATACTATTTAAGCTTCATTATTGCATCAGCTTTTATATAGGTGTTGAAGCTTTCTGGGTACCCTAGCCATTTCACCAGGTACATTTTTCTCCTTCCTGAACCTTTGCTTCCTAAAATTTTCTCAATTTTAAACACATTTTTTTCTAAATTAAACGCAACTTTCTGCAATTCCTCGCGGTAAAAGCCTCCTGAGATTTCTTCCCCATTCAAATCTTCAATGTAATACATCATTATCTCACCTTTAGGTCTCACAGCCCTAACTTTAAAAATCTCGCGTGTCCATCCTTGCTCAAAACCCTTTGCGAATTTATTCCCCGAACGCGACAGCCTTACATAATCATTGATTTTGAAGCGCGCAGAGTGTGGTGGTGGTGGTGATCCATCTCTTCTCGGGAGCGTACCTCTTTCTAAAACTTCGTTAGGTGTTGTCCCAATCGTGCGATGGTGTGAGCGGTTGTAGGATGATGCCAATGATTCCAGAATGTCTAGAAATCTGTATGTGTTTTTATGTGTAAAATAACGGTGCATGCGTTCCTTTATGGTGCGCTGAACTCTTTCAGCTAAAGAAGCCTTATGTATAGAATTGGTTGTGTAATAGCTGATATTAAACTCTGTCAACATGTTCTGAAAAGCACGGCCTATAAATTCCTTCCCCATATCCGTACAAAAATAGCCAGGAACCCTGTTTTCTTTTAACATTAGCGTTTTGGTGGCTTTAGCAACTGTTTCAGGTGATTTATTTTTCAGAGGAACTAGCCACAGATATCTAGAGAATACGTCTATTATGAATAGAATGTAGCGGTAACCATCGTTATACACAGAATATCTTTGCATGTCTGTTAAATCTGCTTGCCAAATAGAATCAATCGAGGAAGCCGTTGTCTTGGCTGTTTTAAACCTTTTTCTCACAGGCTTATGAAGCGTATAAGCGTCCTGCTCCCTCAAAAATCTTTCAACATCTTTTTTTCCTACTCCGTAAACACTTCTGTACAGTCTATCTACGCCGCCGTAAGAGGATGGGGTAGAAATGTCATAATAGCGTTTAGTTAATACGTTAGCCATTTGCGTATTTTAGAGGCACGTGGGTAGGGTTGGTTTAACCTCTTCTTGCTCCTCTTCAAAGGTGTTACCGCCGGGGGTGACGGCGCCTTCAATTGTGTCACAGGCGTTGCATGTTCCAAGTCTTTTAACCTGTTCAGATTTCCTATCAACGTTTTAGGGACATTTATTTGTTGTAGTCTTGCTTTAATATGCTTCCATCCTGATGGTGATGGCCTATCCCACTTTCTCACCAGATCATGGACAATGTCTACGATATTCGATCCCTGTACCTTTGATCCTTCCACAATGATCTCCCCTGTATCGGTCCATTGTATGGCGGGATCCTCATTCAATAGATTATAAAGACTTAAGCCTTTACTCCTCAATGTAAGTGGGAGGGTATTTTTTAATACATGTTCGATATGTTGTGTGGCTAATCTTTTTGGTTGGTCAGCTGTGTCGTCGGGCACAGATCCTATGTCGCCATCGTCCCCCGTGCTGTGCCTAATAACCACAGGAATCTCTGTAGGGCTCTTATAATTTTCGTACTCGTGAAGAAATTTCTGCAGAGCTTCTTGGTATAAGATTCTTTTCTCATCAGGTGTTTTTTCACTGTTTAATAGGGCTAACAATTCGCTTTCCATTCTTTTAAGTCTGCTTTTACGGGGATCTAGATACGTGTCTGGATTCCTTTGCAGTGAGCGTACACCTCGTGGGGAATCACTACCACTTTCTTCATTATATTAATCTAGTCAGTAAAGGACCCAAAACTGAAAATAAGATGGGGAGAAATGACCCTCCTGTTTGTACAATAATTCGTTTTTTCTTCGCTACAGTTTGGCTTTTACGAGCGAGTGCACGTATTA
The DNA here is from genome assembly GCA_023014485.1 of Bathynomus jamesi. Taxonomy (NCBI): domain Eukaryota; kingdom Metazoa; phylum Arthropoda; class Malacostraca; order Isopoda; family Cirolanidae; genus Bathynomus; species Bathynomus jamesi. The sequence goes on from JAJOZX010000535.1 coordinate 134,342, forward strand.
TGTTCTTGTAGCGGCGTAGGCGAGCCTTCTGATGGGTTTTCATTGATACATTGCAATTTATAACGTTAAGACAGATTTCACAGATGCATTTTAAAAAGTCGGCATCGATATTTTTAATAAACATCTGCTGCATTGCCCGGGGCAGTCGATGATAGATTTTTATTAATTCACGGTATTTCTTTAGTCTCTTTGTCATTCTGGAATATACACCGTTTCAGGCTCGTTTGGAAATATATTCGTTCGCAGAAGCACTCTAAACGTGTTTCGCGGATGAAGGTCGCAAAGCAAATATCCGTAACGCGTGCTTGTAGCTTCTTTATAAACTTCCAAAAACTCCTTACGCTGATTCGGGAACATTTGATTGGCTAATACCCCAATTTGTGATACATCTCTACGTTGCGCGAATAAGACTAGATATTGCGTATTTAACGACACATCGCGCATGTATCTATTTTTGAAAAATAGATTCTGATTGATGAAGAACACGCTTATGTTAAGATGGTGGGAGAATACTGTAAATGTCTCGGCAAACGTTTTATCCATCTCCAACATGAGATCGTCAATTACAATGATTGTATGTTCATTTCCCTTTAACGAATTAACGTCATATACGCCTTTGTGGAACAAAATATCATCTTGGTACTCGTTGAACACGATTGATACGTCGAATAGCACCATATAACTTTATGCACAAATTTCGAGAACATCTCCCCCTTTTCTTTAATGATTTTAAGCATAAACACAGTTTTACCACATCCTGTAGGTCCAGATATAATACATGTGGATGGGCTCGTGAATCTGAATTTTTCTACAGAGTCCATTTCTAACACGTCACACTCCTAAGTGGGTCATTTACAAAATATTACAAATTTTGAGTGCTGTTCCTTATATTTCTTCTCCCACAGAACCGTGAATGACGATGAGGTAGAGCAGCCCATCATTACGGATGACCTCGACGACAGTGTAGTTGTGATCTCCTCCCCTGAACCCTCACAGCGATACCGGTAACACGTCCAAAGCGGAGGTATGAAACCCGCGTCAGGTATAAAGCGACCGAAATACGCGCCTGTTGCAGCGGTAATAGATCCCCAACCCTCAACCTCTTACGCAACAAGCCCCCCAGCAGCACCTAATATATCCCCTTATTCATCCGCCGCCCCCCGTTCTGTTAAGTCTACAATAATAGAGCCCCAACCATCAACCTCCTACGCAACAGGCCCCCCATCAGCAGCACCTTCCGCTAATATACCCCCTAATTCATCCGCCGCCCCCCGTTCTGTTGAGGAAGATATAACGCTCGAATTGGTGCGCTCCGCAGCCCCCACCCCAGCCTTGACTAGAAATCGGTATAGAGTCAGGGTCGACCCTAGAGTCATGTATAGCAATGGTATTGAGCGCGGACTACGCCGGGTTGTAGAGCGTATTATAGAGTTTGCTCTTCAGAATCGCGACGAGCGTGAAGTCAGGACGAGTCTGTCCTTTGGATTCGGGTCAGATGACGGTGATGTAGACGATTATTGGGTGATAGTGCCATTTAGACGTTTGGCGGCTGAAGATGTAGAATATATATTAGGACGTATAATGCAAGCCGCCCAAAGTAGTATAGCCTTCAATATGGACAACTTCACGGTAAATATTGACCATGTATACCGTGTTGCGGGTCATAGTGCCATACCGTATACTCTTAACCTCAATTCTCAAGCTATTTATAGACGGCATATAAACGTCGATCGTGGTTGCGGCTTTATAGCAGTACTCTTAGCACGTATGTTTACTGTACAAAATACACGAACTCAAAAAATTTGGTTGCCTACAGTCGTGGAGCGTGCCCGTAAACTAGCTGTAGACTGTGAACTTGAATTTGACTGTAATATGGGTCCTGAAGAGCTGAGAAGGGTAGAACAGGAAATGAATGTCCGCATAGTTGTGTTTGGGTTGGATGATCGTCGTAGGACTGTGTATGTTTTTAAAAGCTGTGTGAGAGATCGTACAAGGCCCCTACTTATTTTAGGATTGTCAGGGACAACGTATCTCCCCATCCGTAATATAAGGTGGCTTTACGCGAGTTATGACAAAAGTCGAAAATATGGGAGACATCATGATTTGTGTAAGGGGTGCCTCGAGTTTGCGGATGATATAGTGAGACATTGTAAAGAATGTCACATGGTATGTGAGCAGTGTAAAAGCACCAAATGTGAAAGCCGTGTAGTTGAAGCTGAGAAGAGAGACTGTGATGTGTGTAGACGCACATTTTTCAATAATAGCTGTTTTGATTTCCATAAATCAATTGGCACGTGCAGGAAAATGAGAATCTGTGAATGTGGTATGTTTCACACAATGGATAATTGGGGAAAATTTAAGCACAAGTGTGACGTAATTCACTGTCCTACATGCCAGGAGGAATATAAGGCGGATGGAGTAAAGCATGTATGTTATATGAAAGATGCTAAGCCTAAAAATAACCCTTGTATAACTGTATACTACGATATAGAAACATATACGAACGCTGAAACCAAAGAGGTAATTCCACATTTACTTGTGAGCCAGACTATCTGTGATGAGTGTATGGATATCGAATGTGACGAGTGCCCCAAATGTGGTAAACGGACAAACGTTTTTAAAACGAATGTCAGCGATAGTCCTGTGAAACTATTTGTGTCCTATATTGTCAAGTTAGCCGACAAGTTCAAAAAAATGACTGTGTATATTCTCGCCCATAACGGGGCAAAGTTTGACACGCAGTTCCTTTATAAGGAGTTGCTTGAACACGAATCCTCTGAGATATTTACAGGTGATCCATTGAAAAGAGGCAACAAATTAATACAGATGCAGATAAGAGGCAATGTACAATTTAAAGATACTTTATTATTCACACCTTGTAAATTAGCAAAGCTACCCAAGGTGATGGGAGTAGCAGCTGAAGTTTCCAAAGGATACTTCCCTTACACTTTCCTCACCAGCGAGACTTTAAACTACGTAGGCCCACCACCCCCCAAACATTATTTTGACTGTATGGATGAACGTGAAGACTTTGATCGATACTACGACAGTTTTAATGAAAGTAACCCTTATAATATAGCTGATGAATGTGAGCGTTATTGCGTGAATGATGTGCGCGTGCTTAGAGTATGTTTCCAGGCCTTTAGAAGGATGTACATAGCCCGTTTCAAATGCGATCCACTGCAAGTCGCAACCACCATCGCATCATTATGTTTTACGGTGTTCAAGAATAACTTCATGCCGAAAGACACCTTAGCCATTATTCACCGAAACAATCCCCGCAGTTACGGGCACAAGGCTATTTACTGGCTCATACACCTACAGCAACAGACAGGTGTATACATAAAGCACGCCCGCAACACGGGTGAAGTACCCATTAAGATTAATGGACGTGTTTTTTGGGTTGATGGGTTAAGTGAAAACCGTGTCACTGGTGTGAAGACTGTGTACTCCTTTAACGGTTGCTGGTGGCATGGATGCCCCCGTCCTGAGTGCGGAATCACCGGAGATATCCACGGTAGGTCTCCTGCCGACTGTCTTGCATCGACCCGCACCCGCGATCAACTTATAGGATCACAGTTCACTCACAAAGTCTTGTGGGAGCATGAATATGATGCACGGATGGAGACAGACGAGGTGTACCGTGAGGAAATAAAAACGATCAAGCGTTCAATGGTGCTGGATCCTCTCAAATGTGGTGATAGCTTGTTTGGAGGACGTACAAATCCTTTCAGACTATACTTCCACCTACGGAGGGCGTGAAGCTCCATTACTACGATTTCTGTTCTTTATACCCATACGTGATGAAGAGCAATCCGTACCCCGTGGGCGCTCCTGAGAAACTGGTGGGACCTAGCCTACCCTCCATCAATGAATTTTCAAAAAATTTGAATGATCGTTACTTTGGGCTCTCTTTCGTAGACGTACTCCCCCCACGCAATTTATGGATGCCGATCTTACCTGTCGTTATCGACGACAAGCTCATGTTTCCCCTGTGCGTGAAGTGCGCGGAAGAGGATAACGGCGAATGTAACCATATACCCCACCAGCGTAAGATCAGAGGCGTATATACAAGTCCTGAGTTGGCCCTAGCCGTGCGCCATGGTTATAGAATACTGAAGATACATGAGGTGTGGAGGTTTCAGAAGCTACCCAACCTTTTCACACCATATATAAACACCTTTTTGAAGGATAAGGTTGAGGCATCAGGGTATCCGCGAGGAGTTGATACCGAAGATGAAAAGTCTGCCTATATTCAACGTTACCGCGACCGCGAAGGTATACAACTTGATCGTGTCCAAATTGTAAAGAATCCTGGCAAGCGCTTTAGTGCAAAGTTGTGTCTAAACAGTCTATGGGGAAAATTTGCGCAGAATACCGGCAGAGGGAGCATTCATTTGGCACAAAGTTATAGCGATGTCTGGGATTATGCCAATGCCCCCGATAAAGAGGTCATGGAGATCGTAAATGTAGGTAATACTTACGTAATAAAGTACAACAACACTGAATTTGCCACAGATACCTCAAGGGTTACAAACATACCTGTGGCCAGCTTCACAACAGCCTACGCCCGTATAAAACTTTGGGGTCTATTGCATTCTCTTGGGCGGAGAGTATTGTATGCCGATACAGATAGCGTGATATTCACAGAGAGGGAGGGTGAATACATGCCCACTATTGGGGAGTTCCTCGGCGAGCTCACTGATGAGATCAAGGATGAGTATGGGGACAACGCATACGCCGACTCTTTTGCCTCAACAGGACCTAAGACTTATGGGGTACGGGTCAGGGTGGGGGAGGAAATGAAATATATCGTGAAGGCAAAGGGTATTACGCTCAACCATGCGAATCGGGAGGTTGTTAACTTTGAGTCGTTGAAGGATCTAGTATGTTTGGACGATGATGAACAACCTCCCCAACTAATTGTAGGCACCCACAATTTTCGGGCGCAGAAGCTGGGGGGCGTGAAGGAACTTAGGGGTACGATGGTGTGCCGTAACACCTATAGGAAACGTTACCAGTTACCTGGTACCTATGATACCGTACCCTTTGGATACCAATGATGCTTCTAACTCACACGTCTTGTATATAATCGTATCTATTTGTAATATATATATATATATATATATATAACTTGATATCTCGTTTATTAAATCGTATTTGTAAATATATATAACTTGAATATCTCGTTTTAAATAAATCATGTTTCAAATAGCGTTTCACTTTCCCTTTGTGTGTGTGTGTGTGTGTGTGTGTGTGTGTGTGTAGGTGAAAGTTCTAAGCTCCGCCCACTGTAAGACCGTGAGTCATGCTACTATCTGGGAGTCTCTGCGTGGTCAGTCGACCGCAGTAAGCCCGAGAGATCAGACGTGTATTCAGATCAGACGTGTATTCAAATGGCTACCTTTAATATTGCTTGTACAACGTTTACGAAATGGTATTCAGTAAAGTGCCAGGATGTGGTGGATACCGAAAAACTTCCTATTCCTCCCTCCTATGCCTCTTTTAAAAACACATTGGATTGTGCGAAGTTCCAAGATGTACAAATACTCTACGGATGTTCTGGTGAGACCGTTGAAGGCTTTCGTTGCACAGACGATGTGCTGAAGTATACTGCAGAGCTAAACTTTATAAAGTCTCACATACACCGTGAAGTAAAAGAAACAACGCGTGCAGAAGAGAAGCAGCAGGTATGGATAATGAGTCTTGCTGATGGGTGGTGTGACAAGCGGTATTACGTCATGCTACACCATGTCGATTACTCATACCCTACGACTGAAAATGTGAATCTCGTGATCATGGACAATCTTAAGTATTTTTATCACTATATTAACGTATATCATGATGAGGTTCGTAGTGAGGTTGTGGCTAGTGCCCTGCGTGAATTTTTAACAGAGTTTAGAGACGAGTATCGTTTGATGGGCAGAAAGGAAAAATATGAACATATGTTCCTCTCAAATAGTGCGCCGGAGTGTGGAGATGTTTAGTAAAACATAAAATGTTCCTAGTTCTTATCCAAACTGTCTGGTGCGTAGGCTGGTAGTGATATTCTTGTACCGAAATATGTACAACAATTCGACTCGCGGTCATACGAACAAGCCCATTCACGTATCATCGAGTCAGCCGCCCGTCGAACCATTCCTGCCTACCTGCGTGCCTCACACGGCTCATAGTTATCTCAGAGCTTGAGCCGAGTGGACGTGCGCTCCTCGAATACGATGGAACTTCCTTTGAGCAGCATTCTCAACGCCTCGTACGATGTGTCCGTGACGAAATCGTTGCGCGTGTTCAGGCGTAATTCCGGTACCATTAGCTATGTACTGGAAACGGAATGTAGACCGACAAACAAACGGGTTTATTTAAGTATCGAGGAGATGAATAGAATCTTTGTGATAGTTGAGAAGTGGAGTGAAGATCGTTATAAAATACCTGCTAACGTAGGTACAAGAAGAGAGCAGATTAGTGACGCACCCTCATACGCCGTTGTATGTACGTTGTGTATAAATAACGATCGGCCGTGCATTGATATACGGCTGATGTGGAAGAATGCTTCTGATAATAACGCTCTTGTTCCTACGCGAAACCGTTTCATCCTCGACAGAATGTTTGAAATCGTCGGATTCCGTAACTGAAACCTATATTAGACGCGCGTGTTACGGACATGCTTTATTTTGATACAGTACTTGAATACGCCTACACCGCTCTGCTCGATGGGTTTACCGAGTGTAGGGCTGGTGAGAATGGTCTAGAGCTGGACGTTTATTTAAAAAGTTTAGACTCTTTGAAATACCATGAACTTTGGTACAAAGCAATTGATCGGTACAAGGCTGAGCTCACCTACACCGTTCACCCTGAAGAACTATTTCTTTATATAACGCGCAGTTGTCGTAACGATTTAGAAGATTATTTCAATTGCCGCTATGTTGAGTGAGTTCACGATTGAAAAGCTCGAGTCGGTAGAAATAAACCCTCGATTGGAAAAGCGTGTTTATAAACTTGTGTTTAATAATGTAGCTAACGATGAACTCTTTGTGCGTGCTTTTGATTGTATTCTAGACGTGTTTAAAGATGACTTACCAACCGGTTGTAAAGTGGGAACAAAAATAGTACTGAACGATATGAAAGCCCTTCATATCGAATACAGGTTTCCCTATACTTTAAGCGGTGAAATATTATTAAGCCGCATATACTGCGTAATGCAGAGCAATAATGATGTAATTGTAAACTCGATTAAGACCGAGTTTAGTATTTTGAAAAAAAGTGAATTGTATTTATATATATATTTTGCTTGACATTTCTCCTGTACTGATTATACGCATATTTCTATTGATTTGTATTTATATATATATTTTGCGTGATATTTCTCCTGTACTGTTATGTACATATTTCTATTGAAGTGTATATTTATTTGAAATGTATATTTTATTTTTATATATCCATAATTGTGTGTATATATTTCCTGTACTGTTATATGCATATTCCTCAATTGAAATGTATATTTATTTTCTATATATTTATAATAAACAGAATGATGCAATGTTGTTTTACTTAATTGTTACGCCTTCTAAACCTACTACCGGTATTCTTTTAAGAAATATAATAATGCATACAACGGTATTGCGGTATCTGGCAATATTTAAGCCTTCTAAGCCAACTGGCTGATTAGGAGTCTATAATAATGTATACAATGGTATCTGGCAACTCAGTCTTCGATTAGAGAATACATGGCGCTATCTGGCAACTCAAGCCATTTACAGCCAACTGGCTGATTAGGAGTCTATAATAATGTATACAATGGTATCGCGGTATCTGGCAACTCAAGCCATTTACAGCCAACTGGCTGATTAGGAGTCTATAATAATGTATACAATGGTATCTGGCAACTCAAGCCATTTACAGCCAACTGGCTGATTAGGAGTCTATAATAATGTATACAATGGTATCTGGCATCTGTCTTCGATTAGAGAATACATGGCGCTATCTGGCAACTCAAGCCATTTACGCCAACTGGCTGATTAGGAGCCTATAAAACAACGCCTACTCGGCTGAAGTCTTAATGTGCACTTGGCTCGTGCCAGGTGAACACCTCTCCTCCTCCTTTCTCTCCTTCTCTCTCCTTTTTCTCTTGGGGGATAACGCCGCCTCCAAGTTTTCCTTGT
>JAJOZX010000535.1:147500-352500 GCA_023014485.1 Bathynomus jamesi
CCCTGTTCGCCGACCACTGCTCTAGGGGGTGGAGGGGCAACGTTTTGTGGACGTTCGACCTTGGCCTCTCCATCCTGCATAAAAAAATACAGGGTAATTACAAAGTTCTTGTGCAACTTTAAACTTTAATAACTTTTTATATACATATGATAGATACAAACTGTAAATGGCATATGAAAGCATAATTATTGAAGTTTTTAACACACTACATTACAAATTTCTAGGCCTCAATATAACCGCCATCTATTTGGATACATCGTTCAGTCCAATTTTCCAAAGACCTGAAAACATTTTCCAGTTGCTATTGAGTGATTTCAAGCTCTTATTCCTGAGAATACGTATGTCTTGGACCGCATGGGCTCGAAAATCAAGCATAGCTTTACATTAGTGGATGCGTTAATTCCCAAAGTATATGAATATCGGCAAAAGAAAACCAACCTGTTCTCCATGCATCATCACCTTTGCAGTATAGGGAAAGTGGTATGTGATGTGCAGTAAGATGACATAGATTGTTAGACCAATTTTCTTTCAGGGAACTGTTAACGCATATCGCTACATTCCATTTATGATAAGTTGGACTTGCATAGAACTCTACTTCCAACAAGACTGTGAATTATGCCACCCATCACAGTGGGCATGGGTCCATATTCAGTCCTTTTTTGGCGAACGAATTATTTCGAAAAATCTATGACCACCATTATTCCTGAACTATTACCACCAGATTTCTTTCTTTGGGTTATTTGAAGGAACAAATTTACTGGAAAATAGTTACCCTGACTGTAACTTAGTAATCCTTATTTCTTTGGAAGAAAGAAGAAAAAATTTTATTGATAAAATAAATATTATATAATAATTTTCACGTGCAACATACAAATGTTGGACTGTCGATATTTATTTTATTAGCTTTAGACTTTACCGGACTTTGAAGAAGAGTCGAATAAAATGCTTGAAATGAATAATAAGCGCCAATGAATTTTTCAAAGAACCTCCATATGATGAACGGTACTAAAAATTTAAAAACTTATACAAAATACACAAATTATAGTCGGTGAGAATCGAAGTTCGGAACTTGTAAAAGAACGAGCTATAGAAACTACAGAACCAACAAAGTTGTCTCGGAGACAAAAAAAAAAGGATAAAATAAGGAGAGAAAATGCAAACAGACGAATTAAGGTACAAAAAGATGAAGTTCGCGTAAGTACGCGACAATTAAAGGAAAAAGCTGTACAGATGATATTTACAGAAATAGGAGAAAAGGAGAGCGCAAACGAGCAAAGAGAAAGAAAATCGTCATTAGAGAATAAACAAAGATGTTAAACAGAACAAGGATCAGAAACGGATCTTCCTCTTTCTTACAAGAAAAGAGTGCGAACGAAGAGGAAAAACAAAAAGTAACTTATTTTACGAGATGTGCAAAGTCATTCGATAAAGTATAGATAAGAGGGCTCCAGTACTATTCTACATTTCTATGGATTTAAATTTAAACTTCCCTGCAATATACTGTACAACTTAAATTTTTATTGAAAAGAATATTGTACAATTATTTGATGGAAAGGCAGGCATTAAATCAGTAAAGATTAGATAAGTCCGCGGAGCCTTCCACAGTTTGGTTACCCAACTCTATATTTTATCTTTGTAAATGATTTATAGAGAATGAATAACTTTAATTGAATAAACAAGATCTACCGGGTACGACTCTCTGAAAAAAGGGGGTAACTAAAGGGACTGCTTTATTTTTGGCAAATTCTTACCAAACTCGCAGCGTGGCTGGATTTTGGGGATTAAATTAATAACGTATTAAAATTTCTGGGATAAAACTTTTCCTGACGGAGGGGAAACTATTTTAGTGTTTTTACATATGGTTGAAGACAACATGTTTTGTGTTTGGTGGATTTTAACTAAATTTATAGGATTATTAGACCTTTATATGCGCTGTAAGAAATCCTGCTACTTTTCTCTAAATTCACTCTAGGTAATTACAGGTTCATAACTTTAACAAACCTGCGGAGTTTCTCTCAATAGGTTTGCATCAAATTTTGAAAAGCAGTAATTTAGACACTTTAGTTAAATACCAAAAGTGTATTGCATCCGAGGGTTCCTGATAGAGGGATAATTAAGGGTCGTGCTATCGTTTAAGATACAGGGTTCCCCACTAAGCCTATAAAACATAGATATGCGGGAGGTGTGTCATTGGAGGTCTAGATGGGGACTTCACACGATTGTGCAGATGCCATTATTCACAACGGAATGGTAACTCCCTTTATATTTCAGAGTTAGAAATAAGTACCTTAAAATTAAAATTTGCTAATAACGAGAACAATAGATTTTAACCAAATTTTCATACAAATAGAAATTCGTAGTAACATTAAATTTCTCATGAGTCATGCCTGTGGGTTCAAATGGAATCATGAATTTTACAGGGCACTTTAATCATTATCTAATAATAACTTGGGCGATTTTTACGTTGCTTGTCACCACCTAAATAGAAAATATAACACAAACATATTTTCTTCAGCAGAGGGAAGTGTTTTGTGCTTATGCAGCTGTGAGTTGTTTTTTTTTTGTAATACAGTATTCGTAAAATCGAGGTAAAATTAATTTATAAGTTCACAACGATAGTAAAGGTGCATATGACTAAATAAATTACATGAAATACGTGTACAATTAGTATAAAGTTCATACATACCCTCGTACGCTATCATAAAAAGGCACGTTGTTTCTCAGTGTTTAGATGGATGTGTTTGATTCGAAAACCCTCAGATGGCGACACCTCGGAAACCTCGCAAACAGCAAACCGCTGACGTCACACGTTTCTGGTGTGTGGCCAAAATGGTGAACGTGAGAGTGGCCTTTCATACTGAAGTGATCCTGGAAATTTGAGAATGTAGCAGATGCTCAACGCGCGTGAAAATGCGAGTAGGATGACGTATTTATAACTCCCGTATTATACCTTTAAATATGTAATAGATCCGAAGGTCCAGTCGAGTTATCTCCCGAATTCAGATGCTTTTTTTGGTGGATACCATTTCTTTAATGGATCTATACAACTGCATTATATTCTATTTAGGTTTACTCCTTTCTAACTATAAATATGAAACATTAATATTCAGTATTCATTTCATTTCGTAATTATTGTATTTATCCTTCGAACGTCCAAATCACATTTTTGTTTCACTTTTCCTATTTTGAAATATCTCAGATGGTTAATTCGCATCTTTGCATTTATACTGTTAAAATATATAAAATATAATATATCAAATTTCTTTACGACTGCGAATGACAATGCGGAAATAATACATGAAGGAGTGAGTGAGTAAAAGAAAGAAAAATTGTATTCGATACAAAATATAATCCCCATTAAAATCATAAAATAATTTTCAGCACTACAAAATTTAATATACCAACATTTCCCCATTTAAAGCCAATAATTTTTTTATTTGAATTTTAGTGAATTATAAAAGTCACGAATGATTTAATGTTCACTATTAAATATTAACATTAAAAGCATTTACTCTTCTTCCCACAAAATATTTATGGATATACCCTGAACGTAACGGGAGTAGTTTGTATATTTATGAAAAAGTCAAGTTTAATCTAAAATCGTATTAGCGGGACTACGTAGAAAGACGCAATAGACATCAATCGACGGGAAATTTAATCTTTTAACATCTTTTCGGGGATTTAGGGTAAGAAATGAATAATTTAGGTAGGAAACAGCGTAAACTAAAAACTATTAAAAAACCAAAACCAACCTGAGTTCGGTCCTCGTTCGTGAAATTAAATTTTTTATTAAATAAATATACGAGGACGCTCACAGGCATAGGCACACTAGGCACGTGCCTATAGTTGATATTTTGAATAAACTATAATAATGAGTGGATTGTGTAAATAAATTGTATGCTAGCAGCTTTATAATGATAATAATAATTATTGTTCAAATTAATCCTTAGTGCTTTATTACATTTACGGCCAATTTATATACAGGGTACGTGATGCGATCTATCGAGTTTGAGTGAAGATATGAATAAACTGTGTTATCATATTTACCGTTGTTTTCAATATCTGAATTACATACGTAGTGATTATGATACACTGGGAAATGTACGTGGCAAAAATAACGAGTTAGTAAGAGATATTAATCATAATATTGAACAGTTATATATTTTGTACTTTGGTAGTGCCTATAATGGCCTGTCAGGCTGCGGACGGCCTTGATATATCATTTAAAGTACTAAAGATAATCCCTCTAGCTAACATATATTTGGAAATCAAAGTTACTCGTAAATCACAAAACTAAAAAGCGAGCTTTAAAAATACGCAAAGTTCACTATCGTCCACCCTTTTTATTGGTATGCAATTGACAATTGATGACGTAATTGGTCTGGAACCGTTAAATAAAGGTCAAACTTTGAGAGCAGTAATTGTGCATATTGACCAATGAACAACACGCTGTTAGAAAATCTAGAATTGGAAAAACAGTCGTTATTCCAAGGCGATATGATAACTAGGCTGATTAATATCGCATTATTTGCATATAGTAGGTTTATTTTACATAGTTCGTCTCATAAGTTTCAAGTTAGTGAATAATTGTCGTTTACAGTTTGACCTAAACTGGTGGTTCTCGTTTTTTGAGTTTCATTCCTTTTATGGCAGTACTATCGGACGCTCATGCGCTCTCTTTATTGGGCTTGGGCGACGTTGAACCGGTCAGATATATGTTAGGGCTCGCTCTCACTTTTCGGTGACGCATTTGGTTGTCTAGAAGTAAAGTTGTTTCTTCAGAGCTAGTTAGTTCGTTGATGCAAATTCTATTCTGCTTTAAATTTATAGTTTTATTTTGCTCAGGCCTAACGAGCGTGGTCAGGTAAGATAAAAGGCCCCAAAGTCTGGTAGCGGCGTTCCTCAGGGTTCTGTATTGGGCCCCTTGCTTTTTCTTATATATATTAACGATTTAGATGTTGGCCTAGTCAGTACAGTTTCAAAGTTTGCGGATGACACGAAGCTGGGTGGTAGGGTGATTAATGACGAAGATAGAGGTAAAATCGAGGAAGATCTGAATAAAATCGTTGATTGGCCAGTCACATGGCAAATGAGATTTAACGTCGATAAGTGCAAAATTTTACATATAGGTTCGCGTAACGGTAATTTTGCGTATAGTATGTCAGGGAAGGAGTTAGCAAGCGTAGAGCAGGAAAAAGATTTAGGAGTTATAGTCAATGGTGATTTAAAAGTGGCGAAACAAAGTACAGCAGCGGTCAATAAAGCGAACAAAGTGAAAGAGTTCAAAGACGAGCAACTAAGATGATTCCGTCGCTTAGGTCAAAGTCGTACGAGGATAGGCTTAAGGAGTTAAAATTGACTACACTCGAGACTAGTCAAGGCTAAGGGGTGATCTAATCCAGGTTTTCAAAATTATGAATGGGTTCGATAACGTAGATAGAGATAGCTTTTTCGAAATATCTCAATATAATAGGACTAGAAATAACGGGTGTAAGTTGACAAGTAGAAGGTTCGAGACAGCAGTTGCCAAAAACCTTTTTACGCATAGAATAGTAATAGCTGGAATAGTTTGCCGGTAGAAGTAATTAGTAGCACGTCTATAAACATGTTTAAAAATCGATTAGACGCATATGTTGATAGACTGGGTAAAATTAATGCTTTGTTGTTCGGAACCCACGTAAAATTGTAGGTCCCCTCTGCCACCACGGAGGACATGCACAATACACAATTACGAACACAGTTAGGTAGACCAGCCATGAGTGGATCCTAGGGTCTTTGTTGGTCTGAAACATTATAACATTACAACATTATATTAAAATATAAAGACTAGGTACAAATATAAAAAATCTAAAAAAATTTCTACACGAAAATATAAAAGTTAGCAGATATTATGAAAAGAAAAGTTCTCTTGTTTTTTCTCTTTGAATATTGAACAAAACAAAAACTAACAATTTTAGGGTAAGTTTAGCTGTATAGCTCGATATAATTGGAAACGCACAGTAGCTATATCTGAGGAAACAAATGTTCTTTTCTTTGTTTGTTCCACCAAATTATGCAAAAAATAGTCCAATATAATTGTATTAATAAAACACGAGGTGAAAACGCCTTTTTTTTTATTTTTGCAAATGTAAAGCCCGTTCATCAATTGGTCTTAATTCTGAGCGCGCGTGGGAAAGGTTTACTGCCATATTTGTTTGTATTGAAAAATACGACGCTAGCTAGGAAAACATTAACGCGCAACTTATATCCATAAGCAGGCTGAAAGATTAGGCCAATCATTACGCCGCTTTGTTTTGAGCAATCGTGTTTGTTTAGAATGTGAAGTGCAGCGAGCAATTGGTTTCTATTATATGTGAGTATAATACTTGTTACTAATAGGAGGAGGCTACATCGTGGTCAGGGTCGTAACACCACCACTTCCTGTCGATCAGCGAAGTTAAGTGATATTTAGGTATGGAAAATGGTTCGATAGGAGACCGTCCTCGGCGTCCAGATTACGGAGTGAAACGTGGTTCGAATCCCACGTAAAGCTGTAGGTCCCCCCACCTTGCGTCATATGACCTTAGATGTTGCGAAGGAGGTTGAACAACCGCATCAAAACAGAATACTTAGGTGGTGAAGCAGAAGAAAATTCCAGTAAATGACTACTGCAATTTTGTCCATCTCTTTCTACCTCATACTATTCCTATTACCGTTTTAGGATTTCCCACTTCGGTCATAGGCTAGAATAACCTTGGTTACGTTAGATTAAAGTTAATTTATGTTAAATTTGCAAGTTCTCAGTTCGAACACACTCGCTTTCTGACCTCGAATGACAATTGTAAAGGCATTGAAGAGAGCAGTAATTCTCTCTCTTTCTCAGTTCGCTCGCTCCCGTTCTTCTCAGTTGCTGCTTCCAATCCAATCCACTTTTACTCTGCTTCTCTCTCTCTCTCTCTCTCTCTCTCTCTCTCTCTCTCTCTCTCTCTCTCTCTCTCTCTCTCTCTCTCTCTCCAAAACTAAAAAATGAAGAAAAATTCAAAATACACGAGAGTTTGCTTTTAAAAATTATGACTGGATGCCACGCTCCACATTTGTGAAGGGTATATTGGGAGAAGTGACCCAGGTGCATACAGGGAATCTCTTACAAACTGAATAGTTTTTTTTTTATTAAAACCGGGAATTGGAAACAAGATTATTTATGATGGGATTACTGGCGACACCAAACGAATCATTAAACTTAAAACTTTATTCCATTAATCTAATTTTATTCCCCGCCATATTATTGGATTTATAAAGGTAAAAACTGGATTGTACTGTAATTTAAAACTTCTTTTTAGATATATTTTACATAAAATAACCAGAGTTACACGATTGAAATTACCACACACACACCAACCATATATATGTATATATATATATATGTGTGTATATATATATATGGGAATTATTTTTTTATGCAGGAAGGAGGGGACATGGTGAATGCCGCGAAAACACCCCTCGCATAGAAGAAGAGCCGAAATCAAGGTCCAATTTTTTTTAGATGCCTGAACACTGTTTAATGTATACTATGCAATTTACTCTATGTAAGAAGTTTGAAGTCAATTCAAGTTTGGGTTAAAAGTTTTTCTTTTATTTTTTTTATTTTTATTATTTTTATTCCTTTTAGCTTTTCTCAGTTTGGAAATGTCATTAGATGTGAAATTCAAACTTTCAAGGAATGCATTAATAAACAAACAAAAAAATTATTTTCTTTTAAGATGATGATGAATTTTTAATTTCCCAACGGGCGTTTATGAACACCACCTACCCAAATCCTTTCAAATCTATCATTACAAATTTCTACGAGGCTCGGTATTCATTCCTTTGAGCACTTTCGCCGCTAAAGGAATTGAGAAATACTTACGCGGACATTTCTTTTACGAATGGCAGTTTTACCATGGAGGGATTAGTATAACCATTCGCTCGAGCCCCGTTTCACTAAAGGAATGGTATCCGTCTCTCTCTAAGCAAATTAGCAAAACTATTCCTTTTTCAAACTTTTTCCGAAACGAAATGGTGTTTGTTTAGGCTCTTATTCCGTCTCTATTCTTTTATGCAATTCCTTGAGTCTCTTAATTAGCATTAGTTTTATTCCCGTCTTCGTTAAACTCGACCTTGTGGTAAAAACACTGAATTATTACAACAATAAAGGCAATTATAAATATACTATTATGCTCTACATATTAAGATTCCTTCTACACTAGTTTTATGCTTCACATATGAGGTATAAAAAACAAGCAAATTACTTTCGCTATATATACAGAGACATGCAAGTAAATAGACACCCTTAATTTTATGGTAAAATGTATGCATCCATTTTTTTGCCATTATTATGACTAATATTCGTTTCCTACATTTCTATCCTTGAAGAAGGACTTATGCCAATATTCTCAAGTGGTCAAATTGAAAAAGACAGCTGCCTGTTCATGGAAGATGGCCCCCATGCCACACTGCAAAAAAGACGAAAGAATGGGAGGAGCGAAATGGTATCAAACGACTTCCTTGGCCGAGTCAGTCCCCTGACATGAACCCATAGAACACGTGTGGGCAATACTAGACAAGACTTTACGTAAAAAGCCCAAAAAACCAGCAACACGATCAGAATTGTTGAATCTTTTACGCCAAATTGTTACAGCAAAATCTGGGCTGTCTATTTACTTCTTACATGACTCTGTATATATATATATATATATAATATATATATATATATATTATATATATATATATATATATATATATATATATATTACGTATATATATATATATATATATATATATATATATATATATATACTGTATATATATATATATATATATATGTGTAAAAATGAAATAGCTACACCTTTATACTGGATATGGAGAAGATCCCTAGACACGGGAAATACCGAGCATCTTGAAAAGAGCAAACATTGTCCCTATATATAAAGGAGGGGACAGATCTCAAGCAAAGAACTATAGACCAGTGTCATTGACGTCCCACCTCACCAAAGTATTTGAAAGAATAGTTAGACAGAAAATTTATGATTTCCTGGAGACACGGGAAAGATTCAACGAAAATCAGCATGGATTCCGATCAGGTAGATCATGCCTATCACAACTAATAGAGCACTACAACAATATCCTAGATGCATTGGAAGGCAATGACAACTACGATGTTATATACACAGATTTTGCTAAAGCTTTCGATAAATGTGACCATGGTATAATAGGACATAAAATTAAAGACATGGGAATAACAGGCAAAGTGGGAAAAATGGATCTACAACTTCCTTAGTGATCGTCTGCAGGTCGTCAAAATTCAAGGTATATCATCATCAGAATCGGAAGTACGCAGCTCAGTACCACAAGGGACAGTACTGGCCCCACTCCTGTTCATTATCATGCTAACAGACATAGACAGCGGAGTAAACAGCAATAGTATAGTAACATCCTTTGCAGACGATACAAAGATCAGCAGAAAAATCAGCGATGTACATGACGTGGAGGCCTTGCAGAGGGACACGAACAAAATATACAAATGGTCAGAAGACAACAACATGTCATTCAACGCCGAGAAATTTCAGCTCTTGAGATATGGTAGAAAAGAAGAACTTAAACAGACTGCATATTATGCTCCAGATAGACAGGAAATTCAGAGAAGCATGAAAGCGATTGATCTCGGGATAATAATGACAGATGATGCGAAATTCGAAACACAAAATCAGATAGCGATAAATAAAGCAAAAAGAGTCGCCGGACAGGTTCTAAGAACGTTCAAGAGAAGGGACAGGACAGTAATGATTCCCCTGCTAAAAACACTGATTATACCAAAACTTGGTGAGTGGCATCCAGCCACTCACGGACAACAAGAGCGAAGTGCGGAGGGGCGCCATCTTGCATAAATATCAGATCGTCGATGTTCTCCCATGTGCTGACAACCGGCCAGACCTCGTTTCGCAACATAGCAAGGTACCGCTCAGCATTCATGGTGTTGCGCAGAAGGAACGGGCCCACAACCTGATCTGAGGTCATACCACACCACACCGTTACACTGAACCGATTCTGCCATTTTTCAGCGGTAACCGTGCGACTTCTTTCTTTGGGGGTGGGTAAAGGAAGAAGTCTACCGCACCAAACCGAGGACATTGGAAGAACTGGAGGACCGAATTCGGGAAGTCATGTCCTCCATCCCGCCGGAGTTCCTGCTAAAGTCAGTGGACGCCATTCCTGGGCGGCTCCAGAAGCTGGTGGAAAGAGTTGGAGCCCACATTGAATTTTAGAGAAAACCTACCATGTATGCCTACCTTTTCATATTATTTCTTCTGAAATAAATGGATAATATACGTATTTTTTTACCAATCCAAAATAGGGAGCTACTTTCCGCCCACCCTGTATATATAATCGGGACGTATGGTAGGCCTACCTGTAGAAAAAGTGTAAACTTATAAATTGCATTCTTAATTCCAATTTTTAAGCGTAACATTTAACTCAAAATAATTTGGATCACCTGAAGATCAGAGCCCGCAGCCTTCTTTAGTTAGCCTTGTTAGGCTAATTAACGAAAATATCACGACTTAACCAAACCATTCATTAGGTCAACTGTACGCCCTTGACGATTGGTTAGGTTAGGTCGTAATATTTTCGTAAGTTAGCCTTATAAAGCTAACCAAAGAAGGCTGGGGGCCCTGATCTTCAGGTGATCCAATAATTTCATGTTAACTGTAAATTCAGCGAATAAATTAGTAAATATTACTAACTCTTCAGATGTTTACCATTATTTCATAACCTGGGTATAATATACCTTTGGAATAGTTTACCATGGTTATGAAATAAAGGTTAAGGTTTATTTATTTAAATATTGACAGATTCCCTCCTGACGTATCCCTCCCTATTTACCAGATTTCAAAGACCAAAATAAACAGCCACTGCATTCTTTTTGGCTTCTGAGATATATATATATATATATATGCACCTTATGATGGTTTCGAACCACAGTTCAGGATCGACCTGCAGTCGACTCCTCTACAACACTTAATTATTTTATTGGTCGGACAGACTCTTCCACAATTTGAGCATGATGTTTGCTTTCTTGATGTGGAAGCTCCTCCAGATGATTCCCATTATTTTTCTAGATGTTGTAATTTAATATTATAGTGCTCTCTGAATTCTGTTACGTGTTTGGCTGGCAAGTACCCTTCTGTTGCACTTTGTTGTTACCATATCTTAGAAATTGGAATTTTTCTTCGTTGAACTTCAAATTGTTGTTTTCCGCCACTTCAGTAATGTTTGTCATTTTGTAATTTTTTTTTGCAACCTTGTTTCATATCTCCTTGCATATATTTGTATATATATATATATATATATATATATATATATATATATATATATATATATATATATGTCTGTGTGTGTGTGTGTGTATATATATATATATATATATTAGTGATGTAGGTCACATCCGCATCCGCATCCGCGGAACATCCGCCATTTTCTCGCATCCGCATTCGCGTCCGCATCCGCACTTTGGACTGCGGATGTCGTGCGGATGTGGACCGTTGAGATAAAACGTCATTAATAAGCGGAAATTATCAAATTCTACTATATTAATAGAATTAGTTCATTGTGCGCAAAAGTGATGCAAGCGACAAGACGAGAGGCTGTTCTTGTATGAAGTTACTCTCTTGCAACCTACTTAGATCCACGTTACAAAGCTAAGTTTTTTCACCTAGTACATTAGAACGAGTTAAATCATCACTTGGCAAAGCAGTTGAAGAGCTTCAATCTCTTGAATCTGTCGCTTCGCCACCCACCAAAAGAATAAAAGTTTCAGTGACAGAACCAACACCTTCAACAAGCAAATCTATTACAGAATCTGTCTCTCAGTTTCTTGAGTCAAGCAGCAATGACGAGACCTACGCGATGTCAAAAGATGTAGTAAAAATGATCGAGAGCTATCACCAAGAAAAACGCCTGGCTGCATGTGACAATCCTATTAGTTGGTGGAAAAATACGCAGAATATCTATCCATACTTGAGTAAACTTGCAAGGAAACATTTAGCCTGTCCTCCAACAAACGTACCAAGCGAGAGATTATTTAGCAGTGCTGGATTAATATATGATGAAAAGAGAAACAGACTGGCAGCAGAAAAGGCAGAAAAATTAATGTTCCTTAAGCATAACCTTCCTATAATTAAGTTTGAACATTAAACGATGAACATCTTAGTTTACTTTATTTTAATTACTCATTTATAAATATGCCTAATAAAACTTTAAACTTAATATAAATAGTTATCAAGCTAATTAAAGATCTCTTTCTATAAGGGTGGAGGAGGTTGGGGAAAGAGGTCGGTGGGGTGCATTTGAGTTGGGTTCACGTCCCGCATCCTGGTAACACAATTATGGTTTCTAATTGTGGCTGAAACTCAACAAAATATAACGAATTTATTTGCAGACGAATTCACTAATTGATTTCTATATTAGTTAGATGCTTGATATTATTTTATATGTTCAGAGAAAAGTACAGCAATTATTGTACAATTAATCAATTATACTACTTATAGCTACAGCTCTCTCTATATAATAACTTATTATATACGTTAAACACAACAAATCTCGAATATATCCTAAAAAATAACGAAAATGTAGACATCTGCATCCGCATCCGCGGATGTTGAAATCAAACATCCTCATCCGCATCCGCGGATGTGAAAAAAATGACATCCGCTACATCACTAATATATATATATATATAATATATATATATATATATGATGAATAAAACCACGAAGGAAAGGAAACACAAAACGGTGCTCAAGCGCTTTCGTCTAATGAGGATGTCATTAGACGAAAGCGCTTGAGCACCGTTTTGTGTTTCCTTTCCTTCGTGGTTTTATTCATCATAAATATTTTCACGTGTTACTTTCGTGAAATAATTTTCATATATATATATTAGTGATGGGACGATTGTCATATTTCATACAATCGCTGTTGCGATTGCGATTGCGATTGTCAGAATTTGAAAATCGCGCGATTGCGATGTTTTAGCTTTAGCCTCACATAACGCTCATTTATGCTTTAAATATACCTAAACGCGTTACCTACCATAGGGTTAGCTTGATTTTTTAACATTCCAATTTTACATAGAGCAAATAAAGAGGTGTACTTATTGTTATTATTGAACCAATTTTTTATTCTGTTTTCAACTAATTCGCAACCCGTTTTCATTTCTGTTTTTGACTTATTTATTATTTATTTATTATTCCGTATTGTTGTTAGATAAACTTTCCTTTAAGTACGCATGAAAGAGCAGCTTTCATAGCAACTTTTGTAGAGATTTAAATCTTTTGTTCACAATCGCAACAATCGCACTCATTAAATGCGATTGCAATTGCGATTGCGATTGTAAAAAATGTGCGATTGTATCGCGATTGCGATTGCGATTGCGATGCATCGTCCCATCACTAATATATATATATATATATATAAAAGGATTAAGTTGGTTTCATTTATTTTCAGTCATTTTTATCTTCTTTGACAGTATATTATTTCTAAATATCACTGGAAACAGTGGAGTGTTCTGACTTTCCAACCGATTATACAAGAACCTTGAAATGGGTCGTGTTGTCTCTGATAACGCTGAATTGCCATGCCAAGGACATGTCCGGACAAAGTCGCGAGATTACTGAACAGTCGTATGAGTGTTACATTCTCTCTCTCTCTCTCTCTCTCTCTCTCTCTCTCTCTCTCTCTCTCTCTCTCTCTCTCTCTCTCTCTCTCTCTCTCTCTCTCTCACCGACATTGAGGCGATCACAGATGTATATGGGATATACTGGGCATGTTATTTAAACAACTGTTCTATGGGCAGATTTTGCAGATATGCTAATGAAAGTGAAGAGAGTTCAGAAAATTGAGATAATATTCGTTTTAACACCACTCCAAACCATTAAAAAATACTAATATATTCTGAATTCTCATTAAAAATTACTAAAGAAAATGACCTTCTTTTCTCGTCAAATCAAATAAAAAAGTACAAAATTAATGAAAATAACGTCATCCTTATGCCATCTAGGTCCAGCCAATGACGCCATAGTTATGACGTCATCAAGCCCTTTATAAACGGATGACTGCGAAACAAAGACCTTTTATATTAATTGCGTTTCCTCCTATAAGGATGCGTGATTCGTGTAGCTTAGATTTTGAAGAAGTCATCAGACGCGTTGGCTTAGAGCTTCAGACGATAGCGAAGCTTTGAAACTTTTTTCTGATCATGGTGTAATTCCTACATCCTTAAAATGTCCAAAGTGCAATAGTGACTGTATTTTCAAGAAGATCAGAACATTACCAACAAGGTTGGGTTGGGTTAGGTTGGGTTAGGTTTTTTAATATAATTAAGTACTTTTTAAGGTAATTTTGATTTGATATGCACGAATTTGACTCGTGTTTTGTGCGCAAATGTATTTTCCGGCATATAAGGCACACGAGCATATAAAACGCACCCCAATTTTGGCAGGCATATTCTTGAAAAAAAATTAAAAAATATAATACTTGCCGGTAACCAAAAGCCTACCCATGACCCTGACCTTGAGCATATAAGGCGCAGGGTGATTTTCTGAGACTTTTTTGGGGAAAAAAAGCGCGCCTTATATGCCGGAAAATACGGTATATATTTTTAAATAATTTCATTTGCTTGTATCTCAAAAACTATACATTTGCACAAAAACCAGAAGTTAAATTCGTGGATAACACGTCAAAATTACTTTAAAAAGTACTTTCTTGTCCTAAAATCTAGAGTGGTGTTAAAACGAATATTCACCAAAAATTAATGTGAGGGGGCGCGCGTCTTAAGATACCTAACGCCACCACAGGCGAAAACGTGTTTTTGATGGATATCACTATTTTCACCCTTCCTCTATCGCGTGGTTTGGGTTATAACGACCTTACGACACTAGAAGTATGGTTGAAAACCTTATGAAGCGAACTACTTTTTTCACCTCTATCGCCAGCCAAAAGTTCACCCAAAGTTCGGCATAATAAAAAAATAAAAAAATAAAAAAAATAAATATAAAATATGAAAATCTATTCCAAAAACTCATCAACATCTTCATTAGCATACTTAGAACTCTAATTTAGCCAAAAATAAACGTTCTAACTCAATTAATAACAGAGATACTATTGCGAGAATATTGCTGAACTTTGGAGGCGATTTCTGGCGAATTTTAATTTTGGCGTTTAGGTACCGTAAGACGCGGGACCCCTCATGTATTCTATGGGAAAAATCGTGGAACGGTACATTTTTAGATATTTTCATGCAAAATGAAATTGCAATCGTTTTTTTAGTGTAAATCTGAGTATTAAACCGCCTTGAATACGTACAAAAAAATTTAAAACGTATTTAACTTAATGCCGAAAGTTACCAAATGGAGAAGATTGTAGACACCAGTCGCCCGAGTATGATGGAGAGGAGGACGTTAGGCGGAAGACAGGGAGTGCTGGAACTCCCGTTTCTCCCGTCACTGTCCTCCTTAGCTAATCTTTTTCCGTGTCTCGTCTTGCCCCGTGAGCAGTCCAGCAGTGAAACACACACTTCTTCTATTCTTCACTACACATACATGCATTTTACACACTACGCAATTTGTTCAAAATTTGGACCTTTTCCATTCTATGGGCACCACTGAAATGAGAGAAATTAATATTTTTTAAACTTATTTTAACTTTTTATTAATAATAAATGAATACATTTTGAATAGGAGAAATTTAATTTATTTAATTTAACAGCTTTAATGAACATAAATAAAAACAAAATATTTGTCGTTTCTTCAAAATTTGACGATAATTTGCGTTGAAAATTGGATGTAGGCTGTAGGCCATCTTATTCTTTGTTCACGCAAAGACCTGGGATATATATATATATATATATATATATATATATATATATATATATATATATATGAATAGAAACGACATAAGTATTAAGGAACGTTTCTGCACCGAGGAGAGAGATAACGAAATAATGAAAAATGAGGCGAACCGCCTGGGAATCGAACCCAGGGCCTTCCAATTGCCGGTCGGACGCTCTACCATTATGCTACGGACCTCACTCAATCACAAATCGAAATTCTCCCAAATAGGGCAGAAACCAATGCCCTCAGAGAGCACCCTCGCAAATCGTGAATATGCGCAAATAACTGCAATGACCGCGCAGTATATAAATGAATAGAAACGACATAAGTATTAAGGAACGTTTCTGCACACGAGGAGGAGAGATAACGAAATAATGAAAAATGAGGCGAACCGCCTGGGAATCGAACCCAGGGCCTTCCAATTGCCGGTCGGACGCTCTACCATTATGCTACGGACCTCACTCAATCACAAATCGAAATTCTCCCAAATAGGGCAGAAACCAATGCCCTCAAGAGCACCCTCGCAAATCGTGAATATGCGCAAATAACTGCAATGACCGCGCAGTATATAAATGAATAGAAACGACATAAGTATTAAGGAACGTTTCTGCACACGAGGAGGAGAGATAACGAAATAATGAAAAATGAGGCGAACCGCCTGGGAATCGAACCCAGGGCCTTCCAATTGCCGGTCGGACGCTCTACCATTATGCTACGGACCTCACTCAATCACAAATCGAAATTCTCCCAAATAGGGCAGAAAACAATGCCCTCAGAGAGCACCCTCGCAAATCGTGAATATGCGCAAATAACTGCAATGACCGCGCAGTATATAAATGAATAGAAACGACATAAGTATTAAGGAACGTTTCTGCACACGAGGAGGAGAGATAACGAAATAATGAAAAATGAGGCGAACCGCCTGGGAATCGAACCCAGGCCTTCCAATTGCCGGTCGGACGCTCTACCATTATGCTACGGACCTCACTCAATCACAAATCGAAATTCTCCCAAATAGGGCAGAACCAATGCCCTCAGAGAGCACCCTCGCAAATCGTGAATATGCGCAAATAACTGCAATGACCGCGCAGTATATAAATGAATAGAAACGACATAAGTATTAAGGAACGTTTCTGCACACGAGGAGGAGAGATAACGAAATAATGAAAAATGAGGCGAACCGCCTGGGAAATCGAACCCAGGGCCTTCCAATTGCCGGTCGGACGCTCTACCATTATGCTACGGACCTCACTCAATCACAAATCGAAATTCTCCCAAATAGGCAGAAACCAATGCCCTCAGAGAGCACCCTCGCAAATCGTGAATATGCGCAATTTGCGCATATTCACGATTTGCGAGGGTGCTCTCTGAGGGCATTGGTTTCTGCCCTATTTGGGAGAATTTCGATTTGTGATTGAGTGAGGTCCGTAGCATAATGGTAGAGCGTCCGACCGGCAATTGGAAGGCCCTGGGTTCGATTCCCAGGCGGTTCGCCTCATTTTTCATTATTTCGTTATCTCTCCTCCTCGTGTGCAGAAACGTTCCTTAATACTTATGTCGTTTCTATTCATTTATATACTGCGCGGTCATTGCAGTTATTTGCGCATATTCACGATTTGCGAGGGTGCTCTCTGAGGGCATTGGTTTCTGCCCTATTTGGGAGAATTTCGATTTGTGATTGAGTGAGGTCCGTAGCATAATGGTAGAGCGTCCGACCGGCAATTGGAAGGCCCTGGGTTCGATTCCCAGGCGGTTCGCCTCATTTTTCATTATTTCGTTATCTCTCCTCCTCGTGTGCAGAAACGTTCCTTAATACTTATGTCGTTTCTATTCATTTATATACTGCGCGGTCATTGCAGTTATTTGCGCATATTCACGATTTGCGAGGGTGCTCTCTGAGGGCATTGGTTTCTGCCCTATTTGGGAGAATTTCGATTTGTGATTGAGTGAGGTCCGTAGCATAATGGTAGAGCGTCCGACCGGCAATTGGAAGGCCCTGGGTTCGATTCCCAGGCGGTTCGCCTCATTTTTCATTATTTCGTTATCTCTCCTCCTCGTGTGCAGAAACGTTCCTTAATACTTATGTCGTTTCTATTCATTTATATACTGCGCGGTCATTGCAGTTATTTGCATATATATATATATATAATATTATATAATATATTATATATATATATATGCGTCGACCAAGGCGCTGCAGTAGACGAGGCCCTTGGACTTCAAGTCCTTAAGCCTGAAGATTGTCGCAGCAACTGTTGGCAGCAGAGTCCCAAGGTAGGCTTGTTCCTCCCCCTGGATCTTGTTTATTTATGAACTTTTTGGGTTAACGGACTTGAGTTAACGGAAGTTAAATGTAACGGAAGTTAATTAGTCCGATAATGATTTTCAAAGTTAACTTAAAAGTTAAATCGTTAACGAAAAAGTTAACTTCGTTAATTAACGATTAACGGTTTTGTGCCCAGCTTTGTATATATATATATATATATATAATATATAATATATATATATATATATATACACAAAGCTGGGCACAAAACCGTTAATCGTTAATTAACGAAGTTAACTTTTTCGTTAACGATTTAACTTTTAAGTTAACTTTGAAAATCATTATCGGACTAATTAACTTCCGTTACATTTAACTTCCGTTAACTCAAGTCCGTTAACCCAAAAAGTTCATAAATAAACAAGATCCAGGGGGAGGAACAAGCCTACCTTGGGACTCTGCTGCCAACAGTTGCTGCGACAATCTTCAGGCTTAAGGACTTGAAGTCCAAGGGCCTCGTCTACTGCAGCGCCTTGGTCGACGCACTTTTGGCAGGCATCGACAAAAGGTTTGGGCCCCTCCTGGAGGATGACGAATGCCAGCTGGCTGCTGCCTTCCATCCCAGGTTTCGCCTCATCTGGTTGGACAAGTATGACAACACCAAGGTCGCCAGGGTGAGGAAAAGCATGGAGGGTACAGTCGAGGAGGCCATGAAGCAGCAGTCCAACGAAGTGGGCAGCAACAGTGGAGGCAGCAACAACGAGGAGGAGGAGGAGGATGACTTCTTCAGTGCTGTCATCCAGACAAAAGAGAGCAGCAGAAGCCACAGGTCACTCAAGGGCAAGGCCCAGAACTTGGTCAAGACCTGGCTGGAGACCAACTCCAAGGACTTGCTGACAGATGCTGCCTTCTTGGGTGAGCAAGTGTTGGTGGACTTGTTCATCAAGTTCAACACAGCCATCCCCTCCAGTGCTGCAGTGGAGCGTTTGTTCTCTATGGGCAAGGACATCCTGAGGGCCAAGAGATCATCCCTGTCTGATGAAAACTTTGATATGCTAATTTTCATGAAGGGCAACATGCATCTCATGGACAAAATGGAGAACGAGAAGAAGAGGGAAAATTAAATTATAATATATGGTGTTTTTCATTTTTTTTATAATAAAAGTTAACGTTAACGGTTTATCGGTAACTTCCGTTACATGTTTAACGAATTAACGGATTAACGGTTAACGAAGTTAACTTTTTGGTTAACGGATTAGCGGTTAACGAAGTTAACTTTTTGGTTAACGTTGCCCACCACTGTATATATATATGCCCGGTTAGGTCAACTGAATGCCCTGTTAGGTTAATTGAATGCCCCGTTAGGTTAATTGTACACCCTTGACGATTGGTTAGGTTAAGTCGCGACATTTTCGTTAGTTTTAACAAAAATATCACGACTTAACCTAACCAATCGTCAAGGGCGTACAGTTGACCTAACCGGGGGGATTCAATTGACCTAACCGGGCATTCAATAATTTTACCGTAGGTGTCGATATATATAAATATATATATATATTATATAAGTTTAAAAAATATTAATTTCTCTCATTTCAATGGTGCCCATAGAATGGAAAAGGTTCCAACATTTATACGAAAGAAAGGCATCGTGAGCCTCGGAGACATTGATTTTGGCCCTCCTTCTTATCTAGGGGGTCATTTATGCGGGTGCTCGCCCTTCGTCCCCTCTTTTCTACATAAAAAATAAATACTGCAAATTAGAAACTCTCTATATATAGGGTCTCAACATAGCCTAATGTAATTTACCAAGTCTCCTCATTTTATACACGAGTTGTCATACTAAAATAATTACAGTATACTACGATATGCTACAACTCATTACTATTTACAATTACTGTAATCTACACAAGTAATGAAAACATTGAAAAGTAATGAAAAGTTTTGTTCGTCTTTTTACTCTAATCTGTATGTTATTACAACCGTAAGAAGCACAATATGTAACAAATCTTGGCCCTAATCCGAAATTACCAGCCATTTCAAACGAGCATCCGTCTGTCCCGACCTCATACATAATAATGATAAATGAAATATGTAATTTGTATAGCTCAAATTAATTTGTATTACTCGCTTCAGAGGCCGCTGCGAGTCAAATTTTAGATAAACGTTTATCGATGAAATGAACTTTTATAAGACTTGGTAAATTATATTAGACCAGGGGTCACCAACCTGGGCGGTAGCGCCCACTAGTGGGCTCACATTAAAGGTAATTAAACATTTATTTCATTATTTATTTTATCGATTATGTTGATTTATTCTTTTTGATCTAAGGTGGGCGATAAGCTTTTTGAATTTTCAAAAAATTGTAAAAGTGGGCGGTGAACAAAAAAAAGGTTGGTGACCCCTGTATTAGACTATGGTCTCTATGCAAAAGAACTGTCACATTTCAATTTGGTACAATAATTAAAAATATTGTTTAATTACTTTTTATCATAAGCCTTCATTAAACTAGAATTTACAAGTGAAACAGTAACAATAATAATAATATATTAATAATAATAATTTTTTAAATTTAAAAGTTATAATTAGGCTTCAGATTTTTGCATATTTGCATACGTGCATATGCATTTTTAGCGAAAGTGCATATTTCTAATTTTTTTTTGTTTAAAATGCATATTTTGGGAAATAATCATGAAATTATTAGTTTTTGTTCTAATGACATGATAATAATTTAATAAAATACGTGGCTCGAGCAAAGCATTGTATGAATGACACTGTTGAAAATCTTGATATTGCGGACATTCTTAAGTTAGAATATGTACAAAGAGTGTCTTGACCTGTCTTGTGATATTCAAAGAGTTTTCTTGCAATACAAAAATATCGTTGCCGATAACACGAAAGTTTTCCGAACATTTATCGCATCACGTTGTCATAAAGTGCAGCTCTGTTTTTTTGTAGATATAGTGTTCTTGTGCTCATATAATATATATATATATATATATATATATATATATATATATATATATATTATATTGAGCGGTTCCCGCGTCTTACGGTACCTAAGCGCCAAAATTAAAATTCGCCAGAAATCGCCTCCAAAGTTCAGCAATATTCTGGCAATAGTATCTCTGTTATTAATTGAGCTAGAACGTTCATTTTTGGCTAAATTAGAGTTCTAAGTATGCTAATGAAGATGTTGATGAGTTTTTGGAATAGATTTTCATATTTTATATTTTATATATATATTTTTTAATTTTTTATTTTCTTATTATGCCGAACTTTGGGTGAACTTTTGGCTGGCGATAGAGGTGAAAAAAGTAGTTCGCTTAATAAGGTTTTCAACCATACTTCTAGTGTCGTAAGGTCATAACCCAAACCACGCGATAGAGGAAGGGTGAAAATAGTGATATCCATCAAAAACACGTTTTCGCCTGTGGTGGCGCTTAGGTATCTTAAGACACGCGACCCCTCGTATATATATATATATATATATATAATTGTTATTTTGTTTAGAAGAGGGTTTTTCCCCACATTTTCGTGCATGTAACTGCATTATATATATATATATATATATATATATATATATATATGTGTGTGTGTGTGTGTGTGTGTGTGTGTGTGTGTGTGTGTGTATATATGTATAATTGTTATTTTGTTTAGAAGAGGGCTTTTCGCCACATTTTCGTGCATGTAACTGCATTTTTTTTTTTTTCC
This sequence comes from Bathynomus jamesi, assembly GCA_023014485.1. NCBI lineage: Eukaryota > Metazoa > Arthropoda > Malacostraca > Isopoda > Cirolanidae > Bathynomus > Bathynomus jamesi. The sequence continues at coordinate 169,374 of JAJOZX010000535.1, forward strand.
AGTGAATTTCTTTTCAAAATATGCCTCAAATGAATAAATGTTATGCATATAATGTTATAATGTTTCAGACCAACAAAGACACGAGTGGATCCTAGGGTCTTTGTTGGTCTGAAACATTATAACATTATAACATTGCATCTTTCAATCATAAAATGCCTTAAAAATCATAACATTTAACCCGCAAGGTGATTAACTGATTATTTAAAGGAGCATTTTGGTTCCATATTTGCATGCATATTTAGCAGTTTTTAAATGTATACAAATCCGAAGCCTAGTTATAATATTATTATTATTATTATTATTATTATAATTTTATATATATAAAGTTTTGGGTGTAGTCTAAAAGAGAGGTCTTGAATTCACGGTTCAGGGCTGAATGGCGGGTCTATCCCATATATACTGTATGTGTGTGGGGAGAGGGAGAGACCATCTTGCATCGTATTCAATCACCGAATGAATTAATTTAACATTTATGCGTTACTTCAATTTATTCATTAACTCAGTATGCGGGTTAAGGAATATTTCAAAATTTTCAATATTCCTGCTTATGGAACCAGTGTAAAGCTAATATTAATATTAACTCGAAGCCTAATACTCGCTTCTATAACCAAGTGACCTTCCCACTGCGGCGCACACGCGCTTACCCATCCAAAACAGACACTCAGAATCGCATACACACGCAAGAAAAAATTCATTAGCGAAACATCACTAGGCACACTCTGACCTAAGTCACTCATTATCATCATTATTATTATTTTATTATTATTTTTATTATTATTATTCTTATTATTATTATTATTATTATTATAATAAAAATGTGTCCATATGACCAGAAAGTATTATTAATTTATTAAGAACTTATCCTACGTTATTATCTGAACATATGATTATTTTTTCCAGTACTGTGGGTGCATTTGTTTTTCTCAGCTCATCGGCTACCACGAAACAAATTTTCATTGAGATACAATCAGTGATGTACTCATCCCGATTGCTTTCCACTCAATGTCATTCCCATTTCCATTCCCATTCCCAATCCCATCCGCGTTCCCCAAATGAAAATGTAAAAAATCAAAAAAATCCACACTTGTGAGAAAAAGAGTCTTCATTTGAGAAACGACGTCATTCCATTCCCATTCCGGTATAAAGGCGCCATATGGGAATGGCTAACATTTCCTAACCTAACAATTTAACATGACATAACCAAACCTATCTTAACGTAAACTATCGTGACCTGACCTAACCTAAGTTAATCTAACCTAGACCAAAGTGGCCAAAGTGGGGAAACCGTGGGTGAGAATGAAAATGGCATAAATTAGAAATAGACCGATTTGAAAATGCCTCCTTTTATGTTCTTATTCTCGGTTTTCCCACTCTTGGGCGCGGAATGAAATGGAAATGACATTGAGTGGGGTGAATGCCCGGGTGATACCCTCGTCACCCGTGCTGCGTTTTTTTTCATTCGGATTTTAGATCGCTCGTGCTCGAAACATAACAGACTACATAGTATTCTCATTTTCCAAGTTGGAACAAAGACCAATTTTCTGAGAAAATAAGGCCTTGTCATTTAACCGTAGGGCGTAGTCTTTCCAATTAAAAATATCGTATAAAATCTAGTGTATTTGTAGAAATAAGTTCGCGCAAAAAATAAAATTTAAAAAAGAACTTTCAAATATTCGTTGGTGATTTTGGGAGCTTCTCCGAGATTTTATATTTTTTGGCTCCTCTATTTCGATGCAAAGAAAGAGGATCAGATATCTACGCGCGGTTCCGCATTTCTGATGGGAATATATTCGTGTACAGAGATTCCTGCCTGCAGCCCCGTGCTTGACTTAACTCGAGTTAACTCCCAGTCAGGTTAAAATCTGGCTGGGAGGGACTTGGTTTTCATAAGTTGGAAGTGAAAAGGGGAAAGATGCCTACATATATTGCAAAGGTACGCTATCTCCGTACGCTATTTACTCACCCTAAAGCGAAAAGCTGCCAAAAATACCTTCTGGTGATTGCCACGTTTACTTATTTAATTCCACTAACAAATATGTAATGAATGACAGCACATCTCAGAATACGTAATGGAAGTTAATGGATACTGAAGGTCATCGATATCTTGAAATGGGGTTCAAGAACTTCCTACAAAGAAATTACTTTATCGCTAATAATAAGAATAAGAATTTTAAATGGAGAAATATAACAACGTAATGGAATTTACGAGAGTGCGTTCAAATAGAATTATCGCAGCTGCAGTGAAAGTTGCATCACGCTATATTATTAAATTGAAATGTACCATATATGAAAAAAGGCATTAGATTTTCCTTGTTGCATTTCATTGCTGGTGATCTCCTGTCAAAAAATGACGTTATTTAGGATTGATTGCGATTAAAATTTCTACTCTATTGATTTTAGTTACACGCTAAGTTATGGAATCAAAAAGAATTTTGAAGACAACCACCTCTGCGTTCGAACTCGTCTTTTTGAAACGGTTGTTTTATGGAGCTCCGTGTCATGCAATTTATCATGTGATTAATGTTGACAATTTTTATCCCGTTTATATAATATACGAGTATATATACAGTATATATATGTGTGTGTGTGTATATATATACAGTATATGTGTGTGTATATATATATATATAATTTTTTTTTTTTTTTCCTGGGATAGTAAGAATGGAACTGTGACTAATACAGGTAGATTTATGCTGACTTGGGGAGGAAGCACGAGCTTACGGTGCATCTTGCTCTGAAGAATCTCGCGCCTGGACTGGTAACAATACAAACTAACGGAAATTGCGCGAAAACGAATACGGATTTGGACAATCTTTTAACTGGGATAACACGGAGCATTATTGATTCCAGTGGTGATTTACTACGGATGGAGGCTTTGTTAGTAAATTGATCCCCCGACTGCTGAGATGGCTGACATGCATATGGTGTATGGGGCTGCCAATGGAAACGGAAGAGCTGCTGTGAGGTTGTACCGACAGCGCTTCCCAAACAGACGTGTGCTAAACCACCAAACGTTTGCGCATTTGCATCGGCGACAGCGATTCTTGCTACGAGGTCTTCTTCTGAGTAAATGGGAGTCTCGTACACGTTTCTTCAAGAAATATCCGATAAACCCGCCCGTCGAATCGGGCAGGCAGCAGGTACGGCCCAATCAACTTGCCATGGACGATACCCGCCCAAACATTGACGGCGAACCGTTCATGATGAGCATGCACCCGTGTAGCATGTGGATTTGCGTGCGCCCACACGTGAGAATTGTGCATGTTAAACACACCCTCACGTGTGAAACAGGCCTCATCTGAGAACAGCACATAAGCCGGAAAATTAGGCTGCACCGCTGTCTGCTGCAGAAACCAGCGTGCGAATTCCACACGAAGAGGGTAATCCCGAGGTTGTAATGCCTGGACTCTCTGACGATGAAACGGATGTAACTGCTGCTCGTGCAACACTCTCCAGACCAGGTCGTGGTTCACACCGAGGATACGTGCAACACCTCGCGTGCTTGCGCTTGGATTGTCCTCAAATCGCCGTAGGATTTCTTCTTGCATGTCAGGAGTGCGCACGTTTCTCTCCCGACCAGTGTCATGCATGTTTGCATGGAATGTTCCAGTTTCTCGCAGTCGCCGATGCAAATGCGCAAACGTTTGGTGGTTTGGCACACGTCTGTTTGGGAAGCGCTGTCGGTACAACCTCACAGCAGCTCTTCCGTTTCCATTGGCAGCCCCATACACCATATGCATGTCAGCCATCTCAGCAGTCGTGAAGCGCTCCATGTTACGCGTACTACGTCCGATTTAAGAATGCCCGCGGCAAGCGCGAGTCTAGCCCACTTCACCTTTTAGCCAATTGCAGCGGCGCCCTCTCGCGCCGAATGGTGACGTCAGCGGACATACACTTATAGACGAAAAGGGTTTGTCTTGGTGTTGCCTATCCCCAATTACAATTTGTACAGAAAGTTTTCAAACACCCTGTATATATATATATATATATATATATATGGTAGGTCATAAAAAGGCGAACTTTCTTAGTGTTATAATTATTCCTTCACCTGTCTTGCAAATAAATTTCAAGAGTTTTCGTAGAGACCTTGATTTTTTTTTCCAAGTACAATAAAGCGGAACCTTCCAAATAAAGTTTAGTATACGAGTATGGTACATTTCCATCCCCCTTCAGTGCGGTTAGGGTAGGTTAGGTTTACAGTTTTTTATTAGTATTTCAAAGGTATTCCATTTTCGTGCCCCATTTATCTTTATTTCACCTGGAAAACAAATTCAAATGACGACAAAATTGTATTTGTAAAAAAATTCAAGTAGACTGTACAAACTACAAACTGCTCAAATTTATTTGCAATCCCACTGAAACAGAAATTACAGCCCTATAAAATGTTCCCCTTTTTCATGGCCCAACCAAGTGTGTGTGTGTGTGTGTGTACATGGAAGATGGAAAGTCTAGTACTCCCGAATTTGCGCCGAATGACACACGAATTCTATAAATATTCCATAAATTGATCAGAATTCAATTTTCTTTCCGTGCATTTCCCCAAATTGAATTATCATTTAATTTTTCTCCAATTTTCGGTTTTAACTTGAATAAAACCACATGTTGCCTCTCCAGAAATGAAATAAATAAAATTGGCAAAGACCTCTCGCGTGTATATATATATATATATATATATATATATATATATATATATATATATATATATATATTATCCCCGCAAGGGGGTTCTAAGCTCGCGCTCTTGAGTGCTCTTTGTGCTCGTTTGTACGTGCTTGTTCCAGGAGGTTTCATGTGTGCCCTCCCGGCCCTAGCACCCAAGGATGATGGGGCTCGACCTTGCAGTCCTTGGTCTTTTTCCACTTCGATTGTCCCCTCCACCCTTTCTTTTTCCTCTGTTTTTCCTCTCACTTTTTCTTTTTTTTCCGCCGAGATATGCCCTTTTAAATAGAGGCGAATCGGTTCTTCCCGAACTTAAAAAATATATATATATATATATATACATTTAACTGCAAACACGCAGTATAATTAACGTAAAGAACGACGCTTGTATAGGAGATATTCCGCGCAAGACGAGAGAGAGAGAACGAAACAAATGAAAAAATGAGGTAACCACCCGGGAATCGAACCCGGGATCTTCCGATTGCCGGTCAGATGCGATAACCATTACACCATGGGCCTCACTCTTCCAAATGCCGTAATTCTTCTACATACTCGCAGAAACCAATGCCCCAAGGGGGCACCTCCCGCATGCCGTAACATTATATACATTTAACTGCAAACACGCAGTATAATTAACGTAAAGAACGACGCTTGTATAGGAGATATTTCGCGCAAGACGAGAGAGAGAGAGAACGAAACAAATGAAAAAAATGAGGTAACCCCCCCTTGGGGCATTGGTTTCTGCGAGTATGTAGAAGAATTACGGCATTTGGAAGAGTGAGACCCATGGTGTAATGGTTATCGCATCTGACCGGCAATCGGAAGATCCCGGGTTCGATTCCCGGGTGGTTACCTCATTTTTTCATTTGTTTCGTTCTCTCTCTCTCGTCTTGCGCGGAATATCTCCTATACAAGCGTCGTTCTTTACGTTATATATATATATATATATATATATGGCCTTTTCCGAAATTTGGACTGTTTCCTATTTTTTTTAAATAACATATTTAATATAGATTTTTACGCTGATTTAAAAAATATAAGTCTTTGTTTGGAGAAATTATTATTTTAAAAGTTACACGGTGTTCTATTTTACGTATAGTTACTATTTTAAAAGTTACATGGTGTACTAGTTTACCTATAGTTACTGTAGAAAAATCTTTCGCATGTATATATTGATTTGTCATATTGTTAATACTATTTTTGATAAATTTCAGCTTTTCTATAGATATTAGATAACGTTAAAACTAACGAAAATATCACGACTTAACCTTATCAATCGTCAAGGGCGTATAATTAACTAACCGGGCATTCAATTAACCTAACTGGGCATTCAGTTGACCCGATTGATACCTACTCGTGCGAATTCATGTGGCGACAGAAAAATAACGGTCGAAATCTATTCACACAAATACTTAGTGACATAAGCCAATATTACTAAAGAATACAATAACTCTTGTATTAGTTTTCAGTTGTATTGTTATAATTTTTGACCTAACACAAAATTACAATAACAAACATAACTTTTGAACCGCTCATTTCTCCAAAAAAAGACTTACATTTTTTAAAGCAGCGTAAAAATCTACGGACCTTTTCCAGTTTGTGTACCGTCTTTCATATAATTTATTTTTGAGAATATTTTTGTTAAAACTAACGAAAATATCACGATTTAACCTAACCAATTATCAAGGGCGTACAGTTGATCTATTATTAATTATAACATTGTTTGTTTCTGGAATAGTATTTACTATTTACTAATAGATCAACGATAATTGGTTAGGTTAAGTCGTGATATTTTCGTTAGTTTTAACAAAAATATTCTCAAAAATAAATTATATGAAAAACGGTACACAAACTGGAAAATGTCCAAATCTACATTAAATATCTTATTTTCAAAAATCGAAAACAGTCCATATATATATATATATATATATATATATATATATATATATAATAAGCAAACAACCACAGGGAAAAGGAAACACAAGTCCGAGCGCTTTCGTGATATATTCACATTATCAAGGAGGAACAGATAATGTGAATATATCACGAAAGCGCTCGGACTTTGTGTTTCCTTTTCCCTGTGGTTGTTTGCTTATTAATAAGGTCACGTGTTATTTTGTGATTTTAGTGCATATATATATATAATATATATATGCACTAAAATCACAAAATAACACGTGACCTTATTAATAAGCAAACAACCACAGGGAAAAGGAAACACAAAGTCCGAGCGCTTTCGTGATATATTCACATTATCTCTTCCTCCTTGATAATGTGAATATATCACGAAAGCGCTAGGACTTTGTGTTTCCTTTTCCCTGTGGTTGTTTGCTTATTATATATATATATATATATACAGGGTGGGCCGTAAGTTTCCATACATAGGAAAAATAAACATTTTTTTATGGACAACCATTTTTATTTATATAATATGCTCTACATGGTTGCCATTGTTTTGAAAACACATTTCAATACGTGTTCCCCACTGTTGATGAACACGCATTAGCACAGTTGATGTTATGCTTGTAATGGCGTTGGTGATACGTTCCTTTAGATGATTTATGTCTCGTATCTTTTCCTGATACACCATGGCCTTCAAGTGCCCCCAAAGATAGAAATCAAGGGGGGTGAGATCTGGGGATCTGGGAGGCCACTCCACAGTACCACGCCGACCAATCCAAGCATCCGGAAACTGCTGCTGATCCAAATACCGACGCACGTGAAGACCATAATGAGGTGGAGCTCCATCTTGCTGGAAGTAAACTGGGAAGTTACCTTCCTCGTTTAGCAGGGATGGGAAAATCTCTTCTTGCAACATGTTAAGATACCTTTCGGCATTAAGATTTCCACTGACAAATATTGGTCCAATAATTCTGTCACCCCATATCCCGGCCCACACCATCACTTTACCGGCACCTTGCATCTTCGTCGGACTCAGCCAGTTAGGGTTAGCATTACTCCAATAACGTATGTTTTGCCGATTAACCTCTCCATTGACGTAAAAATTTGCTTCATCAGTAAACAAGATCTTAGTTGAAAAGTTTGCATCCTCGTTCACTTTGGTTAATGCCCATTCACAGAATTCCATCCGTCTATCCGGGTCGTCTTCACTCAAATGCTGTGCCATATGCAATTTGTATGGATGCCATTTGTTTGCTTTCAAAATGCGCCTGATACTCGATCTGCTGACACCACTTTCTGCAGACAACCGTCGTGTACTTTTTCTGGGACTCCGTGTAAGCGCTGTAAGTATCGTAGCTGTTGTGTCTTCATCGGTGGCTGTACGTCTTGGACCACTTCGCGGTTGATCTGCAACATTTCCAGTTTTCTGAAACTTGTTAATATGTTTTGCCACAGTGTCGTGTGTGATGTTCGTTCCATGTTGTCTGTTAAAGTTCATTGCAACCATGCGGCTGCTTCCCGACCCAGCCATCAGTATGATTTCAATTCGTTGCTCTTTCGTCAAACGCATATTCTTAGGGTATCTGAAACATAAAAACAAACGTTTAAATTTTCCTATGTATGGAAACTTACGGCCCACCCTGTACTATATATATATATATATATTATATATATGGACTGTTTTCGATTTTTTGAAAATAAGATATTTAATGTAGATTTGGACCTTTTCCAGTTTGTGTACCGTTTTTCATATAATTTATTTTTGAGAATATTTTTGTTAAAACTAACGAAAATATCACGACTTAACCTAACCAATTATCGTTGATCTATTAGTAAATAGTAAATACTATTATATATATTTGGATTGTTTCCGATTCTTTTTTTAATTTTAAATTATCCTAAGACTAATATATTGTATAAAATCTTTTACTATATTGGTTCACTTATTTTTTTTTATTTCTTAGCACTGATGATGGAAATTGAATTTCAGAAACGTCTGACTAATAAACATGTACCACCTTCTCGTCCTCTTAGTCTTCACTAATATATATATATATATATTAGTGGTGGACCGGATGTCAGTTTTTCAACATCTGCGGATCTTTAATTTCAATATCCGCAGATGCGGATATTTAGTTAATCTATCAATATAATAAATATAATATAGAATTATGAATATATGACATAATTTTTCAAATTTCGTGATATTACTATTATGGCAGGCAATGCATAAGAATTAAAATTAATATTTTCATTATGATAAAAATAATAACTTTCTCAAGAGTTTCAGCCAAAGAAAATTCAATGAAACAAGTTTCATTCAATTTTCTGTGTTACCAGCTATTTATATTTTGAGGTTTATATATTTGTTTGTTCATTAATAACACTGGGGAACAAATTTCAATTTTTTGTCTATTGAATTAGATTTGACAGTTACTTCTAGGTAATTTGGGTGCGCTGAGCACGAATGTTTACTCGGTTTTGCTCTATCAGGTCCTGATTTTGCTCAACACCCCTCCTCTTTCGTCGTATTCATAAAAAGGTTTTTTTCTCAATACTCGCTGTCTTTTTGCAGTTACACATTATGCAACTAGGTTTTTATCTAGGTATTTGTACCTGTTATGGTATTGTTGTATTATGTATATTTTTATATGTAACACCCTAAAAATATTTTTAATTTTGTCATTTTTAACCCATTTTAATATTAGTAAATTAAGCTAAAAATATCATAGAATTCTAAAATTTTCTCGAGCGTTCCTGTTCTCTGTAGAGTATTCTAGAGGGACAACTAAAATATATAAAAGCGACTCGTTTCCAGAGTTAATCAGTCAATTCAATCAGTCAGTCAGTCAGTTGAGTTAGTTAATTAAGTTTGGGCATTAACATAATTTTGAATTGGCATATGATTTAGTGAGTAATTTTGTCATCGTGATTTAATATAGTTGATTTAATTAGACGTAATTTATATTGTACCTACTCATCCGTGTTTCTAGTTTAATTTCATAGATTGTAAGTACCTATTTCATAATAAGTACCTATTTAAACTAATTTTTGTGTTTATATTTCAGATTTTCTTAAATTTATATGAATTAAGGGCTTTAAATACCTTTACAAATTGGCAGAACAATCAAGCAATATGTCATCAAGCACTAGAAAGTTCAAATGCAAAAACAACCCTGATTCCTTCTGTTATATGTGGAAATTTTACACTTCCACATCAACGAGCAAATATAACTGACTTCGTAAAAAGAGCTTACTTAGCTTATTTTGGCATAAAACTGGGGGACCAAGATAAATCGTGGGCTCCACATAAAGCCTGCACTATATGCATTGAAAGACTGCGACATTGGACGAAGGGTTCGGATTCAAAAATACCTTTTGGAGTTCCGATGGTAAGTTTATGATTTCATAAAACTACGTAATTTAATCACTAGTATACTGTAACTTACCTAAATGTAATTGTAACTTAGGTACATAAACAAAAATTTACAGAAAATGTTTATAAGAATCTCAAATATTGCATAAGGTTGAAACACATAGAAATGTTAAATGTTTGGGTGATAACTTTTGATAAAATTCATAAAAACAAGTCTCTCGTCGCTTTTGTTAACGCTTTACAATTTTTTTTCCATATCAGGTGTGGCGAGAGCCTACTAACCACGAGACCGATTGCTACCTTTGCTTTGTCAAGACTTCGGGCTTCACTAAGAAAAAAAACATTGTATCGAGTACCCAATTTCGACACCGCGATACGACCTGTGCTACATTCAAATGAGATCCCCATTCCAAAATTTAAGGGTCTGCCAACTCAAGAATTAGTTGAAGATGTTCCTGAAAATATTGTTATGCACTTTGAGGAGTCAGACACGATTTGACCCCAGCGTATTTGAAAGTCAAAACGATCCGCAAAAGTTTAACCAGGCCGAGTTGAATGATCTTGTAAGGGATCTAAATTTGCCAAAAAAGGCTGCGGAAATTTTAGCTTCAAGACTTAAAGAGAAAAACTTGCTTACTTCAAACACATACATACATTTCATTTTACAGAAAAAGAGAAGAAGAACTTGTTAAATATTTTAGAACAGAGGATAGTTTAGTATATTGCTGCGACATAGTTGGTTTGTTAAAGAAGATGGGGGTTGAGTCTTACGATGCAAATGATTGGCGCTTGTTTTTAGACAGTTCGAAAAGAAGTCTTAAGTGTGTGTTGTTGCATAATGGCAATCTATACGGCTCGATACCGATTGGGCACTCAACAAAATTAAAAGAAAAGTATGAACATATAGAAAAGGTTTTAAATCTTATCAAATATAGGGAGCACGAGTGGATCATATTGTTGACTTAAAAATGGTTAATTTTCTGCTAGGACAACAAGGAGGGTATACTAAATATCCCTGCTTCCTTTGCTTATGGGACAGCAGAGCCAAGGAAGAACATTATTTCAAACAAATCTGGCCAGCACGAACATCACTTACTGTCGGAAAAAAAAACGTAATTAATCCACCTTTAGTGAGCAGAGATAAAATCATATTTCCTCCTCTGCATATAAAACTAGGCCTCATTAAACAATATGTAAAAGCTTTAGATACGAACGGCGAGTGTTTCAAATACATAACTTCAAAATTTCCAAGTTTAAGTTATGAAAAAATCAAGGCGGGAATTTTCGACGGTCCACAAATAAGAACAATGATTAAAGACAGCAATTTTCCTAATGTCATGAATGAACGCGAAAAAAAATGGCTGGTTCTCATTCGTGGACTTGATAGAAAACTTTTTAGGCAATTATAGGGCAGATAACTACGAAGAAATCGTAAAAAAACTTTTAAGGGACTACAAAGAGTTAGGTTGCAATATGAGCATAAAAATGCATTTTTTGAATAGCCATCTTGACCAATTTCCAAGTAATTTAGGTGATGTAAGTGACGAACAAGGGGAGAGATTCCACCAAGATATCAAAATTATGGAGGAACGGTACCAAGGCCGCTGGGATTCCCACATGATGGCTGATTACTGCTGGTGCTTGAAAAGAGACCTGCCATCAACAAGCAAATACGCTAGAAAGTCTTACAAAGAAAATTTTTGCCACAGTGAAAGCTTCATATCTGTTTGTTTTTTTATTTTAAGTCATTTCTATCGTTATAATGTAATTTTACTGTAGTTTGAACTGCTTGTATTCATGAAACTTGAAAAAAAAATTTAACACATGACTTAATTTTTTAGTCCTAATTTGAAAAATCTGGAAAATGGCACATAGGCTGTCGACAAGAATCAGGACCTGATAGAGCCAAACCGAGTTGAAATTCGTATTCAGCGCACCCAAATTACCTAGAATCAAGTGTCAGATATCATTCAATAAAATACGTGTTGCCCAGTGTAATTAATACTTTACATGAAATGTGCGTGACTGGGCCTTATAAGCTACTTTATAAGCTAATTTAATTGTAAATTGCATAATTTATTAGAGGTAATATCCGCATAGCATCCGCAGTCAGAAGTGCGGATGCGGATGCGGATATCCGGTCCACCACTAATATATATATATATTTCAAGGAAAAGGCTTGCTTCCAGGGAACCGACGCTTCAGTAGGGACAGGAAGACCAACAACTGGATTAACCTTTTTATTATTGAGGCGTTTCGGGAAATTCATTTCTCATCTTCAGTGAGAGCAACTGACAATATTTAGTGAGACAAAAGATTCATAATCGTTAACCTTAGAATTATTTTTTAAAAAAGTATAACGATTTCATAATTCTCAAATCAGATACTAATATTGCTGTTTGCACAAAATCTTAAAGCTGTCACTGAAGGTGGAAAGTGAACCTCCCGAAACGTCTGGATAATAAAGATATTAGTCCAGTCGTTGGTCTTTCTGTTCCCACTAATATACAGTGTGTCCGTAAAGTCATGGTGGGATTTTAAATAGATATATTATTGCAACGAAACATGATAATGAGATGAAAAAAACGCAAATTGAAGAACAACTCCAAAAGAATAACTTTATTTAACGTAGTTCGATATGGGCTCCTCTGGTATCCCTGCAGACATCTAGGCGGTGATTCAATTCCAGCCACACACGCCCAAGAACATCAGGAGTGACGGATGCGATAGCTTCCGTGATTCGCTCGTGCAAGTGATGAATATCCCTAATGGGTACACTATACACGCTTTGCTTGACGTAACCCCACAAATAAAAGTCCAAAGGTGTCAGGTCCGGAGAGCGTGGAGGCCATGGCTTCCATCCTCCTCTTCCTATCCATCTCTGTGGAAATTTTTCATTAAGGAATTCTCGAACAACGTTGGCATAGTGCGGAGGAGCACCATCTTGCTGAAAGATGACATTATTGTCAATAAATTGGGTACTGCAAAATGTTCCAACATAGCGAGGTAGTGTGTGACGTCACAGTGGGTTCCGCGAAGAAAAATGGGCCAATCACTCGATCTCGTGCTAGAGCACACCACTCATTAACTTTCGGTCTATTACGCTCATGTTCAACATAGGCATGTGGACAGCCTAGACTAACTACGAGATAAAGGTTAAGCTTAGCCTAGACTAACTACAAGATACAACTTTGAGAGTTGTTCTTCAATTTGGCATTGTTTCATCTCATTATCATGTTTCGTTGCAATAATATAGCTATTTAAAATCCCACCATGACTTTACGGACACACTGTATATTCACTCCAAGACACTTGTAGTTTACAGTTTACACCGGAAGTAAAGATTAAAAACGTTTAACAATTTTTCACATAGATGATCATTCCGCCCATACGCCCAGGGTGCGAGCAGCTCGCAGCAGCTTTGACAAGTAAACAGGAGTCACTATACTGACGAGGCCTTTGTAAGTAGTTCATCACCACTGAAAGAAACAATACTCCTTGTTATCCCAGTTGAAAGAATATCCGTATTCGTTTACGCGCAATTTTCATTAGTTTGTATTGCAGACACCTCCACTTACTCTCACTTCAGGTGCATGCTTGTTCAGAAGCAAGATGCACCATAAATTTGTGCTTTCTCCCGAAGGCGGCACAACTTTACTCGTATCAATCACAAGCACACTCGCACTACCCCAGGCTCATTCTACGCAAACTGGACCAAAAACCACAAGTATTTGCAATCGCAAATCTTTCCTCTACAGACCCGTAGTTTTACTTGTCTTATTTTTTTTACGTTGTCGTTGTCGTTGTCAGAGTTCACTCGTTTTCTCCTTCATTCGATCTCGCCATTCAAAGATCACACACACACACACACATATTGTATATATGTATATAATTGGTTGTGTTTTAAACGAGTAAAGCAATTTTTACTTCAAATGATTTATGATGTAGTATTAATTATTTACTGGAGCATTTGAATTAGTAGGAAAGGAACGCGTATTAAAGTCCTGTTTTCCGTTAAAGATTAGGTCCTGTCTCGATAAATCAAAGAGCGGTTTCGAACGTTTTTTTCCCTCCTCTTCGGATCCGTTAAAATTCAACGAAGAGCGAGAGCTGTTTTTAGTGTTGGGTTTTACAGAATGGAAAAAACGGCGGTTTTCTTTCTTGGATTTCGTGTGAAGTGACTACAGAACGAAATATCTTTTACTTTTTCTCATTTACTTTCTCTTCAATTTAATTTCTCTCTCTCTCTCTCTCTCTCTCTCTCTCTCTCTCTCTCTCTCTCTCTCTCTCTCTCTCTCTCTCTCTCTCTCTCTCTCTCTCTCTCTTTAAAAAAAAGACGGAATATTTGCCAAAGTGAAGGCAGATTTTACAGCGTTTCTCCCTTCAAAAACATTCGAACCTTTGATTCTTCTTCTTCATTCTTTTATCCAGGAAATTCATTAATTTATTTATTTTGTAGATTGTTTGGACAGTTTGGAAAACAAAACTCAGCTCGTAAAGAATATATATATATATATATATATATATATATATATACACAAACTCAGAATGGTCCCCTGAGAAATTTATATGTTAAACACAGACCGTGCATGGAACAAGGAACTCTTCTGGGAAAATTAAATCCACTATAGTCCGAATAAGTAATGGTAAATGACAAATACCATAGTTTTTCTTTTTCATGATGCTAGCCCGACGTGGGCAACGGGTCTCTCGCAAAGCTGGATCCTGTCTGCTTTGCAGATAGCTGGTGAGGGAAGCTATATTTATGGGATCTCTTTGCGAGAGACCCGTTGCCCACGTCGGGCTAGCATCATGAAAAGAAAAACTATGGTATTTGTCATTTACCATTACTTATTCGGACTATAGTGGATTTAATTTTCCCAGAAGAGTTCCTTGTTCCATGCACGGTCTGTGTTTAACATATATATATATATATATATATATATATATATTGTGTATATATACTGCTGCAAAATATTGACCGATAAGCCACTGACAAAGTGCAGGGCTGTTATTACTCCTCAGACTGCAGCAATTTGTTTAATTTACTGCATATTCATTGGTAGGGTCGTGGCTTGGATCCCACGTTAAGCTGTAAGTCCCCTCTCCACATAATCCTGGTTGTTAGAACTAAGGTAGTCACACAGTTAATAACAGCAGCACGAGTACAGGTGATTTTTGTATGAAACACGAGCTCTTCCGTGTTGTGTTGTTTCAGCTAGTAGTATGAGAGCAAAAATGTAGATTGGGTGGAGTGAAGTGGGGTGGGGTGGGGATGGTAAGGGGAATGAGGGATAGCACTGGCACTGGAGTGAGAGGTGGTGCTCAAGTGACCTTTCTTATCCCTATCATCTCCCAAGGGAGCTGTATTAGTGCTTTTTAATCCGTTAATGGTTTTTTAATCCCTCCCCCCCAAAAGCCAGGGAAATATAAAATATCATGAAACCTGCATGCTACTTCTGAGTAACGATGTACCATTGATGTATTGAATGTCATACCACTTTGTAGTTTAAATATACTTACCATGAAACTGCAAATATTGAAAAAGTACGGTATATTAAAACTAATATAGCATATAATAATTACATCAAATCTTCCTGAGGAAGGTTACAAATCTTGATAAATGTTACTAAACCAGTGCTCAAAATACATCAGTGATGTTATAGGTAATTTCTATTAACCCGTTTGCTGCGCAACCCGTAATATCACGGGCTCTCGCTTCTGACCATTTCTGCGCAGCCCCGTATATACACGGGTTTAAACTTTAAAATGAGGTATCTCTTTGCGTAGCCCGTGTTTTTGGCTCGACTCGTAACTGGGCGCTCGCGCAGTCAACGGGTCACTTAATACCTTTCTCATTTAAAAATTTTTAAGGTGTTTCAGCTCTTTTGGCCATAGCTGCATAACCCATACTACAATGTATTTGACTAAATAGCGATAGAGTTCCTCTGGCTATCAGTCCTTCTGCCCTATTTATCTAGCTGGTTGTCCATATGCCTATTTTTCTGTTTACTTCTGTCTTCCTTATATTTTTCTGTCTATTTACCTGTTCGTCCGCGTGCTTACTTACTCGTCTGTATGTTGCCTATTTCCCTATCTGCTTGTGTATCTGTCCATCTGTCTGTATGTCTCTCTGTCTACCTCTGTTTTGTTTCATATCTGTCTGTCTGTCTGTCTGTTGAGGTTCTCTTCCCGTCTTTCATGTCCCCCGTCCATCACGCATTATCTTACATTTTAGGAATATATTCTTAACATTCCTCCCCTCCTACGAAGATGCAGCACAGTGCTCACGACCGAACAGTCTCTTCAACAGTGACGTTTTCAGCCATCACTGTACAGTCATGAACACTGCAGAAACTTGGATAGGAGTAGTAGTGGCAGATTATAAGATACTCGCTCAATATTTCCACAATTTTTTTCCCTGTGTGACAAAATTTTCCATCTAGAAAAACCTTATAATTGAACTTAAATGTATCAATGTATGTATAAACATTTGTTGTATATGATAATGTATCGAAAGTTGCCATCCTAAAGCATATAAAAGAATATTTTTTTATGTAGGAACGAGGGGACAAGGGCGAACGCCTGCAAAAATGCTTTCCCCAAAAATAGACGGAAAAAGAGAGATCCGAAATCAAGGTCTCCGAGGCTGTTAAACACTACGCGTTTTTTAAAGTTTTCAAAAGAATGTGCAGTGTGTAAGATACATGTATATGTACTATGTAGTGATGAATAGAGGAAGAAGCGTGTGTTTGATAGCATGGTAGACCGCTCACAAGGTAGATGAGACAGGGAAAAAGATCAGCTGAGGAGGACTGTGACGGGAGAAATGGAAGTTCCAGCACTCCCTGTCTCCTACCTAACATCCGGATGTATATGTCAAAACCCACACTTTTTGGTGGCTTTCATTTTCTAAAAGAAAATAATACTTCGCTAATTCACGACTGAAGTGCTAAATTTTGTATTTTATAAATTTAATATTAATTATTAAAGTTTTCAATGAAGTCTTGGTTCAGAATTGGGTGAGCCAAATTGGATTAGGTTAGGTTAATTTTATATTAATACTCGCATGTGCCTGAGCGAGATGATTTATGCAGATTTGCTAAATAAATTAGGTAATAACCCAAGTCGACATTTTGCTAGATTAACCTTCATATAAATATATAAATATAGAAGTTTCGGGGACACCAACGTTTTGGACCTCTCATTGACCGAAAGTTTGTCACGTGGGAAATAACAACCAACTTAGAATGATCACTTAAATTGGTGCAACCCAACCCAAATGTATGAATCGCCGTGATTGGCCAAAGTATAAAATGGGTGGATCACCGAAATGTGGTGTCCCCGAAAGTTTTACATATATATTATATAATCTCATCTGGTACTTTTCCCTCCTGCTAGAAATTCGTTTTCATTCAGCCTGTCCCAAAGAAGGGCGACCGTTCTCAACTCTCCAACTATCGTCCAACTGCTTTGATTTCTTGCCTTTCAAATGTTTTTTTAATCTATACTTAATAGGAAGATTTTTAAACACCTTTCTACTCACAATCATCTTTCAGATCATCAGTATGAGTTCTGCAAGGGACGCTCTACTGGCGATCTCCTTGCATATCTCTATGACTCTTGGTCATTCTCCATTTGGGATTTCGGTGAAACTTTTGCTATTGCGGTGGACATGTCAAAAGCTTTTGATAGAATCTGGCACAAATCTTTAATTTCCAAACTGTCCTCCTTCAGTCTCCAGCCTTCTATCTGTGCCTTCCTCTCTAATTTCCTTTCTGGCCGATCTATAGCTGTGGTTGTAGATAACCACTGTTCTTCTCTTAAAGCTATTGACAGTGGTGTTCCTCAGGGTTCTGTCGTGCCACCCACTATTTTCATTTTATTTATTAATGCTCTATTAAATCGCACTTCCTATCCTATCCACTCCTATGCCGATCATTCCACTCTTCACTTCTCCACCCGCTTCGCAAAGCGTCACCTCTCAACAGTCACTCCATGCTTCGCGTAGGATTGCTATGGTACACCTGACCTCTGATCTTTCTGCCATCTCTGATTGGGGCAGAGAAAACCTTGTGGCTCTCAATGCTTCAAAAACTCGGTTCCTCCACCTGTCTACTCGTCGCAATCTTCCGCAAGACTATCCCCTTACGTTCAACAAAACCTAACTCAATCCTTCCTCTTTTCTTAACATTCTTGGCGTTTCATTTTCTCGTGATCTTTCCTGGAAAGATCACATATATGTACTCTTTCGAAAACAATTTCTGAGAGGTTAGGTGTACTGTACTGGCTCTGCAGTTCCTTCGTCCCCGCTCAGTTGCTGTCTCTGTACAGGGGTCTTGTCCGTCCCCGTATGGAGTACGCTTCTCATGTATTGGGTGGCTCAATCCACACAGCTCTACTTGACCGGGTGGAATCAAAGGCTTTTCGTTTCATCAATTTCCGGCCTCTTACTGACTTCAATCACTCTCTCTTTGCCGCAATGTTGCCTCACTCTCTCTTTACTATCGCTATTATAATGGACACTGCTCTTCTGAACTCTCTAACTACATGCCGCTTCCTTTAAGGAGAGCACGCAGCACCAGACGTTTTACACATTCTCATTCCTTTACTGTCCAACTCTCTAACGCAAAGGTTAATTGGTATTTTCAATCTTTCATCTACTCAGCCGGTCAACTCTGGAACAATCTTCCTTAATCCATCTTTCCCCGACTGTGACCTTCAATCTTTCAAACCCAGAGTGTCTGGGCATCTCGAGAACTCTGGACCTTGATTTTGGCTCTCTTCTTCTTCTATGGGGGGACGTTTTTGCACCCATTCGCTCTTGTCCCCTCCTTCCTGCATAAAATATATATATTCCTCTTTCATTTCTTTGTTAGCTACAAATTTTCCAGCCCTCCAACGTCAAACTACATTTTAATCCCTCGCAACTGAAAATGGCACAAACTTCAATAAAATCTATATAATCTGGCTCTTATTCCTTAATCGTTAACGATAATAGCATTATATTAGGCTTGGGCCTAACTCTTTTAGGATGTTTTACAGAGTTCCCGTAAAGAATTTGCCAGAAACTGTATCTTAAATTAATTAAAATTAATTACGCGATTTCAAACAAATATTTTATAATAATGTTTGCAAAATTTAAAGAGGCATTTAGGAAGAAAATTAATATTTTAATCCTTTTTGTGCGGCGTAATTAAACGTAATCTACTCGAAATATGACATATACGTCGTACGCCATTATTGTGTCGAAAGGGTTAATAAACAATAATTTTAACTTTTTTCATATCATACGCGATCGAATCAACTGTAGACATTCTCTTTCGCGTAAGAGAACCAAAGTCTACATACGAGGGCCACTCAATATATTTTGCCCCACCTTTTTTTTCTTTCCAAGTTTCCTCGTAAGTTTCAGAAATTTTGTACGCAAGTAGTTACGTACCTTTTTTACAAGTTTTTACTTTTCCACATAGTCGCCATCCTTTTCTACGGCTTTCCTCCACCTCGAAACAAGGTCCTTTAATCCTTGCTGGTAAAAGTCCGCTGGGTTCCGCTGGAGCCACCTCTTAACCTCCTCAACAACCTCATCGTCACTCTGAAACTTTCTTCCACGAATAGCATCCTTCATTGGCCCAAACAAATGGAAGTCTGAAGGTGCCAGATCCGAGTTGTATGGAGGGTGGGGTAACACAGTCAAGCGCATTTTTGTGATGGCCTCTCTTGTTGTTGTTGTTGTTGTTTTTTAGCCGATCAGCCCACCCTGATCGAGCAAGCCGGCGGCACGCAGGTAACCGATCGCCCTCTCCGGAGTGGACCAGAGGTTCAGCGCACTAGTGATGTTGTATTGTGTTCGTTGTTGTGCTAGAGGGGTACAGTCTGTCATAACGTGTTCAATTGTTTGTGGTGTGTCCTGGCACAGGTGGCAGGTGTCGTCTGTGGAGTTGTCTAGTCTGTGTTTATATGTCTGTAAGTTGGGGTGATGTCCACATCGGAATCGTGCTAAGTTAACTCGATCCGATCTGCTCAGGTTGATATCTGACCTGTTAATGGGTGGTGGCTTCGCACCTAGGACCGCATTCGGACCGAGTCCTGTCAGTGCTTTGTGGATTAGGTGTGTGAGTATGTGTTTTCTGTACTGTGTGATGTCTGTGGGGCGTGGTATGGAATGGAGTATTTGGTTATAATGTCTCTCTGGTGTTACTTTAATGTTGTGAGGCGTCGGTGCATGATTGTACAAGTAGTGGCAAAGGTGTTGTGGGTTAGTTGTCGCTGCTGCCATGAATTATGTTCCCCTCATGTCTAAATGTTCCCAAACTTTCAATAGTTTTGTTTTTGTGTGCAGGTGTTCTATTGGTGTTGTTTGAGTGCATCCTGTAATGATACGAAGTGCGTTGTTTTGTACTGTCTTGTCTGTAAGGTGTTTATGTGTGTGTTTGAGATAATGGGTGCCCAGCATGGGCTAGCATAGTCCATAACTGAGCGAATATATTGTTTGTATAGGAGTGGTGTTGTTTCCTGCTGGTGTCCAAAGTTTGTGCCTGTTAGTACCCTAAGCGTGTTAAGTCTTGACGTACATTTGTTTTTAATGTCCTGAATGTGGTTTGTAAAAGATAATGATGTGTTGAATGTGACCCCAAGTATTTTGTTTCTGTGAGTGTGTGGAATGTTGGTGTTGTTTAGTGTAAGCTGTGGAGTTACCTGGTGTTCTTTTGTGTTGCTTGTAAGCAAGGTGATGGTTGATTTTGTGGGCGCTACTTTGAGTCTATTGTGTGTGAGCCAGTCTTGTATACTGTTTATGTATGTTTGTAGGTTATTTGTAGCGGTGTCGATGTTGTTGTGGGTGGATGTTAGAGTGATGTCATCTGCATATGATGATAAGGTAAGCTTGTTATCTGTGGGTGTTGGAATGTCATGCATGTATAAATTGAACAGTGTTGGTGAGAGAACAGAGCCTTGAGGGACCCCGTTCGGAAAAAGTTTGTTTTTGGATGACTTGCCATTAAATGTGACATATGAGTATCTTCCTGAAAGATAGTTGCTCAGCCAACTTTTGGTGTTATTGTGCATGTTTGTGTTGAGTATTTTGTTTATGAGAGGGAAGCGTGGGATAGCATCAAATGCTTTACTAATGTCTATTGTTGTTAATAGTGTACGTTGAGCTGGTCGTCTGGAGTTGATGCCATCCATGATGTGCTGCGTGAGGTTAGTGAATAAAATAATGTCGTGGTTGAGTGGTGAGGTCTGAATCCATGTTGAGTGGTATGTGTTGGTTGGTTTGTAAGATTAGTCTTTCTGTTACTTTGGAAGGTGTGCATAGTAAAGTAATGGGTCTGTAGAAAGCTGATTCTGTTAGATTTTTGTTTGGTGTGAGTAATGTAATAATTTTACCTTGTTTCCATATGTCAGGAATAATACAGTGTTGGTATGAATATGTGCTGATATTTGTGAGAGCTAGTATTCCTTGTGGGCCCAAGTGTTTAAGGTGTATGTTAGATATGTTGTCTGTTCCAGTGGCCTCTCTTGTTTGCAAACTATTGTGTGGTCTTGCGTTATCGTGCAAATGAAGGACGTTTTCCAGTTTTCTTTCCGGTCGAACTCACTTTATACATCTCTGGAGTCTCTATAGGGTAGCAATATATGCCTCTGAGTTGATTGTTTGTTCTTTCTTCATAATGTCCACCAGAATCACCCCTTTCATGTCCCAGAAAATGGTGGCCATAACCTTTCCTGCAGAGGGAGCCATTTTGAACTTGCGTGGGGACTTTGCGTAATGCCACTCCATGGATTGGCGTTTTGTTTCAGGTACAAAGTGGTGTATCCAAGTCTCATTCCCAGTCACAATTCGTGAAAGGAAGTCATCCCCTTCTGTCTCGTATCGAACCAACGACTCAGAAACAATTTATTTTCTTTGGGCTTTGTGATCTTTAGTCAGTTCGCGAGGAACAAACCACGAAGTTCAAAGTTACCGCCCAAAAGACATTTCAACCCTATGGCCTATTATTTAGCAATATATATTGAGTGCCCCGAGTATATAATTTTGAGTGCAGCTTTGCAAATTTAAACTCATAGGCCTTGAATGTGAAGTTCAAAATTTTGATGTTTTGTGTGTGTGTGTGTGTGGGGGGGGGGGGGGGTTACGGTCTCTCGGGCTGCTTCTCGATTTCACAAAAGTGCTCGAAATTTTGTAGAAGCGTGGACTAACTAGATATAGGTAGGCCTCGATAAAACCAGTTTATACAGCTTCTTTTTTCGGTTTCACTTCCTTCGTGACTTCTGTCCGCAGTCTCACGCACTCCTCTGACCTCGTCAGTTCCATTCGTGCATTGCTTCACAGGTGGTAAATTCTAATTCATTTAATTCGTAACTTTTGTTGCCTTTTCTAAAGTTCGAAAAATATTTCTTCCAACTAAAAGAAATCTTCTTCAGGAATATTTTGAAATAAAACAAAGTTAATTGCTTTGTTGACTTTCAATCCAACTTTCGTCTGCACTTCACACAATTTTCAAAGAAATAATAAGTTTTTTTAATTTAAAATGAAAAATATATTCAAATGCAGCTAAATAAAATAAATAAACTTATGTGAAGCTAATAAAATTTACATAAGAATAGAAAACTTAAAATTACACAAACATTTTCTTCTACGATTTTGGATAATGAAATATTTTAATTGAAGATGCTTACGAAGTTTAGCATTTCATTATATTTAATATTAACAAGCCGAGCCGAGCCTCGACTCCGCTCAAAGTTTTTTTATTGATAGATAGATTTGCGATTTAAATTTCTTAATTAAAAGTGATTCAGGTATTCGTAGATCATAGAAATCCCTCAGTTCGGTTTATAATTTTGAAATTATTTAAGATTTCGTTGGTTGGTAATTTTCCGTGTTCATTTTTTACGCGTTCGTACATCTTACTCGCTTTGTATTTGTGTTGTGGCATTCTTACACGAAAGGTATTCGTCGTATAACCAATGTAGGAGGAGTTACATCCTTCTTCAGAACAGTTAAATTGGTATACGACGTTACTCATTTCATTATTAGGAAAATTTTCTCTAGTCAAGAATTGCAAAAACATTTTGGATCACCTGAAGATCAGGGCCCCCAGCCTTCTTTAGTTAACCTTATAAGGCTAACTAACGAAAATATCACGACTTAACCTAACCAATCGTCAAAGGCGTACAGTTGACCTAACGATTGGTTAGGTTAAGTCGTGATATTTTCGTTAGTTAGTCTTATAAGACTAACGAAGGCTGGGGGCCCTGATCTTCGGGTGATCCAACATTTTTCTTGGTTTGTCCTGTAGTTTGTCTTCTGATTTTCATATTTTTTTAAAAATTTTAATATGGTTTTCTATTATGCGTTTAAGTTTTGATTCTTCATATTGTTACCGTGACCAGGATTCCACAAACAAATATATATATATGTGTGTGTGTGTGTGTGTGTTGTGTGTGTGTGTGTGTGTGTGTGTGTCCTTTATAGCGCAAGGCCGTCCCAGCCAGGAACAGTAAAACATTAAATTACAAAACTATATATTAATAAATACAGGCAAATCAGGCTGCCTACACAAGTTATCATTACCCTAACTTAAACTTAACGTAAGCTTAACCTAAATTTAAACTTAAACCTACAATATTAAATATTTAAATAACTGGCACTGGTACAAATAGGGGTTTATTTAGAGAAGTTGCGAGGTCTAGCTCCCAACTCCGTCTCCTAAAAAATTCGGCAGAAAATAAGGGTCTTTTCGGTTTTAGGTCCGGCATTGGATTTTTTTCATCTTTTTGGTGTAGACGTAGAATTTTACGCTGATTCCATTTCTGCAATCCGTTTCTTGGAGAAATAAACAGGAAAAGAGTTATGGCCCAAAACTTGTATTCAAATATCCACTGTAGTAATTTATCTTTATTAATCTTTCTTATTTTGCGTTTTAATACTATTTTGCTCTTTCTTTATTTCATTTCTCTTCTATCATTAATCACTCTCTTTACACTCGTTTCGCTCGCTTTCGGTGTACTTTATAAATACGGTAGACGTGACTGAGTGAAAAGCCGTTATCATTCAAACAATGCAAGGGAGACCGGGGGGTTAATTATAAGCTTATTAATAATTTACTAACTTTTATTTATGCCGAAACGCTTTAGATAAACGGGGTAATGCGAGGGGGAAATTAACGTTAACATTTTTGACCGGAGAGAGATACGAAATACTATTCTAAATTCACAACATCTTAACACCAAAAAAAAACCTTAATAAGCTCAAGGCCGTCCGATGACTGCCGGGCATTCCTACCCAGCCTTCAGCCTGTGTTCAGGCGTTGCCAACTTATATTTCTATATTTTTTATAAACAAACCATTATTTATCGTAATTACATTTATTAAATATTATTATCGTCTTTATTAATTTCTTATAACCAAAACATTCTAATTTTTAATTAGACATTACTACACCACCTATACTTAACCTAACCTAACCTAACCTAACCTAACCTAAACTACTTCTGTTTGTATATCGAACAGCTCGAAGGGTACAGCTTCAGTCACAAAACAGTGAACCACAGCGGAAACTTCGTGGACCCTTCAACTGGAGCACACACGCAACGGATAGAGTCGACGTGGAACCAACTCAAACGCGGTAACAAGCGCCGGTGTGGTACGCACCGTTCCATGATTGACTCGTATCTCTGCGAGTTTCTCTGGCGTCGCCGACACGCAGACAAAGATCTAGTGCGCCAAATGCTGAACGATATTGCGCAGTTTGGCAAGTAGCAAACTTTGGTTTGTGTTCCGTTCTGTGTTCTGGAAACCTGTAAACGTAATAAACTTGCACATAACTTTTTTCGTGTTTATTTCTCCAAGAAACGGATTGCGGAAATGGAATCAGCGTAAAAATCTACGTCCATACCAAAAATATGAAAAAAATCCAATGCCGGACCTAAAACCGAAAAGATCCAAATAGGGGTACTAGTTTATTCCATCCATCCATCGTGTTCTGCCTATCAGGCAGGTCCAACTTGTGTGTCCCGCCAAAGTGTTCTATCCTGAGCTATTCTTTTCATCTCATGGTAGCTCCTGCCTGCCTTCAAATCATCCAGCATTGCTTTCCTTTTCTTCCCCTCGGTCTTCTACCTTCATATCTACCCTCTCTCACCTCCTTCAACAATCCTTCTCCTCTCAACACATGTCCGATCTATTTCTTCTGTCTTTCTCTTATCACCTTAATGAGTCTTCTTTCCTCCCTCACCTGTTGAAGTACTTCCTCATTACTTTGGTGTTCCCTCCAGCTTATCTTTAGTATTCTTCTCCAAATTCACATTTCAAAACTTTCCAGGAGTTTCTTTTCAGTTGTTTTCAGTGTCCATGTTTCTGCTCCATACAGTACCACACTCCATATCAAGCTTTTTTACTAACCTTTTCTTCAGCTTCAAGTTGAGTTTACCTGTAAGTAGTCTTCTCTGTCTCTCAAAAGCTACCTTACCCATACCAATTCTAGATCTTACTTCCTTATTGCAATCTCCATTGTTGGTTAATAAATTTCCCAGATATTTAAACTGCTCAGCTGCTTCTAAGGTGCGATTTCCTATCGTTAGGTTCATTTGTGCTCCTTTCCTTCTTGCAATTTTCATTACTTTTGTCTTGGTTTCATTAATTCTCATTCCGAATTCTTCCGCCGTTGTTGTCAAGTTATTGACCATTCTTTGCAGTCCTTCCTCAGTA
The DNA here is from genome assembly GCA_023014485.1 of Bathynomus jamesi. Lineage (NCBI taxonomy): Eukaryota > Metazoa > Arthropoda > Malacostraca > Isopoda > Cirolanidae > Bathynomus > Bathynomus jamesi. The sequence continues at coordinate 195,023 of JAJOZX010000535.1, forward strand.
CTACAAACAAATGCCTTGTCATCTGCAAACCTTACAGATTTGACCAATTTACCTCCCACTGTCATTCTCCCTTCCAGATCTGAGAGTGCTTCTATTATCATTGCTTCCGCATAGATGTTAAATAACACGGGGTACAGGGAGCATCCTTGTCTGACCCCTCTCCCAACCAATCCAGGCTCCGATTCTCCTCCTGCAACTCTAACATTCACAGACTGGCTAAGATTGGTCACTAGTCTATTACTGCGTCAGTTTTAATTCTGAGTTCATGATCACAAAATTTTATGTTGGTGTATTCTTTTGGCGAGCAATAAACAAACAATAACCTCGGGTAATGGAATATGGGTGTCTTCGAACCATGTTCCATTTCGCGCCGAAATTGTTTCATTACATCCACTTTTTTGGCACTTTCATACCCAATTATTATTATTTTTTAAATCAGCAGTGAATGAAACCGAGAAGACCCAAAACTTGAGATGAAGTGAAATATTGTAACAGGGTGCATGTAGTGATTTTTGGATGATCCGTTGGGTGGTCGGTTGTATGGTATGTGATACGTGGCTAAATCTCGTGCGTGCTTGGACTTTTGAATTTTGGTTGCTTGAAAGTGGACAGCTGGTCTTGAACTGTGGGAATTTTGGTGATTAAAGGGTGTAAAATTTAAAATAAGAAACAAGTATCATCGAAGGTTTCCCTGTAAAGAAATTTTTGTATTAGGCGAGTCATTAATGCTGTACAGTACATGATTGTAAATCCTAAAATATTGTGTATATTGAGCTATTTTCAGATATCTTTTAAGAGTAATACATAAATGTTTTCGTATTAAATTTGGTTGGACAGAGACAGCATACTGTAACACCAGTAATTTAAGAAATGTCCTCTGCAAAAGAGGTAGGCTGTATGTTTAAATTGGTTTCTATGTATATATAATGTATGTATCTACTTAAGCTTTTTATTATTGGAGAAATGTTATTTATGTAAGTGGTGTTTTATTAGTTATTTTCGAATTTTTTCGCTTTTAGGTCTGGCATTGGATTTTTTTCATATTTTTGGTATGGACGTAGATTTTTACAAATCCAATGCCGGACCTAAAACCGAAAAGACCCCAACTATTTGAGAGGGGTGAATTGCACTATCCTAACCTAACCTAACCTAGACTATGTTAAACGACATTTCAAACTTTTCTTTAAATGCTAGACTAGCCGGATACGTATAGTTTACTTTCTATTTTAGTTAGGCTACGGTTCATATATCTTAGTTTGAGTCAATTTCCGAACTTAAGAAAGACCAAAATTGAATGCTACGCATAAATTTACCTAAAAAAATATATCTTTTTATTAAAAATCAGCAGTGAATGAAATCGAGAAGATCGTTGATGGATTTATAATAAATTGTTAAATGTTCCTTTTCGTAATAATTTTGTTTTTTGTTTGGAGAGTAATTTTATTTAAACATTTCTTAATTGTTTTCTCTATCATGGAATGGGGATAGACATTCTTTACTTTTTTTTTATTCATTCCACTTCGTTGTTGAATAGTTTCTAGTTAGATGTTATTTTTAATACATAAATCACTCAAAGTAGAAACTTAATGTTAGCCGTTCTTTTAAATTTATTGGGGAAAGCAGATTTCTGGGCATTAAGACAGTTTGGTGCTGGAACCCATTTTGAAAGACGAGGAACTTTTCTCGAATGATATATTTATCTAAATGAATATTTGGACCTGCACTAACGGAGACCCACAAACATAAAATGATCTACAGTGAGAAACTACCATCTAACCCAGTGGTTCCCAACCTTTTCACCACAAAGGACCCCTTTTATTTTTATTTTTTTCCCACGGACCCCATGTTTTTGAAAGATTCCGTCTACCAAACAAACTGTTTTTATTAACTAATAATTAGCTCGTTTTCTCATTTTTCACTATCAAATAAAGGACATATAAGAGAGTATGCAATTAAAATACAGCCTATTAAATAAAGTATTAATAATTCCAGCCAAGAGCAAGGAAACTTGAAATTTTAGCCTAAGCGCCCTTATAGTGGGTAAATGTACGATTTCTATTGGAACCTCTCGAAATATTGAAAGCTCACGGACCCCCAGTACTACCTTCGCGGACCCCCAGGGGTCCGGGGACCCCAGGTTGGGAACCACTGATCTAACAATGAAATTTCATCTAATCTAACTTAATTTAAGCTAACTTAACCTTAACTAACCTAGCGTAACCTAACCTGACGTAACCATACTAAACCTACATTTACAAAGGCTACGATTAGAAATTTGGTAGACAATACAAAACCCCTATTTTTTGACAAATTTTTTAGAACAGTTCTAGTCTAGTTTTCGTTCCGAAATATTGGGTATAACTAACATTCAGGATTCAGGAGGTCCAAAAACTGGCACAACGCTCAGGCCAACTAATGCGGACCATCGCATAAACTCTCGTATTATTATTATTATTACCAGCGCCATTGGGATTCGAACCCCTGACCCCAGTGTTTTCACTTCACTTATAGAAAAACGGTGTTACCCACTGAACGACGGGTGCTGGGCTGCTGGCTGAAGAGGGTATATGATCATAATGTAATTCGAAACGTGAAAACGCGTGTAGCAACCCAAATTAAAGAACTGTGGAGGAGCGAGCGGTAAAAAGACACGATTCATGGAGCTACAAATCTTTCTTTCTTTATTCCAAGGTTGCCGTAAGAAAAAATAATAATAAATGGTGTTTATTACAGTTTAATATACACGTTCAAATTTTGGTTTAAAAACTCGACACGAACAAAATCGTAAACCTCGCGAATTTCCTCTTTGAATTAAAAGAAATCATGTTTTGAAGTTTTTACATTTCTTATTTAAAAAAATTAACTCGTGCCAGGTTACCAAGTTAAAAAAAAAAGTGGCCTCAAAGAATGTACACGTTTTGTTCTGATAATACCAATTAAAAAGCCTACAAATTTCACAAATTATTGCACATTTCACAGTTCAAAGCTTAATTTGTTTTTTGAGGTATAACTACACTATTATACTTTAAAAGAATGAATTATGTAATTGAACTCTGATTACAAAACTACCCACCTGAGGATTCGTTATAGTTCAAACTCAAATTTAATCCAATCGACTCGCGCTTTCGGCTCAGTTTTAGGTCTAGTTTTAAATATTTTGGGCTTCTTACAATACTTAACGTTATTCTTACATAAGAATTATTCTGTTCGCAAAACCTCCGGTAATGTCAGACATCCAAACTGCGATTGCTGTAGCCTAAATATAGTGATAAAATATAATTTTAGATTTCGCGGTCATGGACCACTTTTGATACATAGGCCTATACGAGAGTTCTGTTTGAAAAACAAAAGTAACTTAATATATATGTATATATACACACACTAGAATGTCTAAAAGCCGCACGAAACAGCCTAGGGGTGGGTGTCTTACTAAAACCTTCGCTGGTTCTCCTTTAATGTGTATAACAAATTTGGTGCAGATTACCGTAGCCGTTTAGGCGTGTATAAACGAGTGTGTGTGTGTGTGTGTGTGTGTGTGTATATACATATCCTTGAGATATCGTTCCACTGCTCCAGCAGTTTGGGATTAAGCAAATATCTAATACACCAACCCGACAGAAACCGTTTCAAATGGTAAGGTTTATTTCATCTCACGCGCGCGCGCTCGCGTGCACACACACGCACACTAAGTAATATATATATATATATATATATACCAAAGCTCAGAAAGGCGAACGAGAAAGGAGGATCACTGCATTCAAGTTAATACATACCTTAGATCATAGAATACGGGACAGTACAATTCCTGCAGAAAACTAATAATATACAAAGGCAAACAAGTGTTCAGTACATCGAGCACAGATGATGGGACAATACGCCAGATGACCTTCAGGTTCGTTGGTTTTACTTCTGAAACGTCATTATTTAATTGCTTCTACAACGGGGTCTGGATGAGGACCTTGCCGCGTTAATTTCAGCCCCTCAAAGTAAACCTTTTAGAATATTGTAGTATCTTCCTGTAAAGGTGAATCTCTTCCCGGTTAAACGAACTCCCCTGCACACGATGAACAAAATTTTAGTGTCGTGTGATTTTTACAAGATCACCGACTAAACCAGTGGTCGGCGAACTTTTTTGGGTATTCCCCCAAAATATATTTGAGGACGTAATCAGGACGTAAATTCGTAATATTCTAAAATTTAGAATAACGCCACATTTATGTAACAAAATAAAATAAAAATATACAAAAAAAATATCAGCACAAAGTGTGTCTCATACCGCACGCGTTACCCCCAAAAGTTTTAAATTTACCCCATTTGGGTAATTTACCCCTGTTCCCCGACCACTGGACTAAACAAACCTACTACGTCTTCCATTCTTAGAAAAGTTCAGTTCTGGTCTCTCATTTTTGTAGACTATCTGAAAAATATAAAAGCGAATCGTAAGTTATTTAACACTTTATTATAAGTGTTTATCGCATTCGGTAAATTTGAAAGCTCACATTTTTCTGAGTCTAAAAATATAGTAATCCAAAAGTATCAATAGCAAATAAAAAGTAACTAGCTTTAAATATAAAACCCTATACCGATCAATTTGTGATGCGTGATCTTTACGCGGACTCCGCCGCCCCCGTACCCCCGAGACCTAAATTATACAAATGATAATGTAATAATATATTCATGTTAGGTTAGGTTAGCGTAATAATTACCAAAAATACCATCTTACAACACAGACTGAAGATTTATAACTTAGCCAACCTTTACAATGTAATTAATGACGTCACGCGTCAAACAATTAATTAAATCGTTACTTTTTATTTGCTATTGATACTTTTGGATTACTACATTTTTAGACTCGGAAAAATGTGAGCTTTCAAATGGTATATGTTTTATGAGTGTATGTTTAATATTGAAAAATGGAGTGCTCCTAGAGATTATCCGAGTATTCAAATAGAAAAGTAGAAGTAATAAATATAAGAAACGTAAGGATCTGATTCGATTAACACAAGTGCTGAAACTACTACTACTAGAGGCTGCGCAAGAGAGACTTGACCAGCCAGGCTGCTCCACACCAAATGAAGACATATAAAGGGTTTGGATAAAAAAAATTAGTATAATGTATGTAAACTATCTTATATTCGGTTGGTTCATTTCAGCTGTCTCCAGTATATGAGTTTCTATGCAGGAAAAACAGAATGGACGAAAACTAATATATATATATATATATATATATATATATATATATTATATATGATACACACAGACAGTGCATGGAACAAGGAACTCTTCTGGGATAATTAAATCCACTATAGTCCGAATAAGTAATGGTAAATGACAAATACCATAGTTTTTTCTTTTTCATGATGCTAGCCCGACGTGGGCAACGGGTCACTCGCAAAGAGGTCCCATAGCATCCCCTAGCATCATGAAAAAGAAAAACTATGGTATTTGTCATTTACCATTACTTATTCGGACTATAGTGGATTTAATTATCCCAGAAGAGTTCCTTGTTCCATGCACTGTCTGTGTGTATCATAAAAAACTCAGGGGACCATTCTGAGTTCATTCCCATATATATATATATATATATATAATATATATATATATATATATAGGTACTGGGTGAACCAAAAGTAGGTGGACAGTAAATGATAACGTTTATTTTGAGAATACATATACAATTATATTTAATTTTTTTGTATACTATAATACAAAATAAAAAAAATTAACTTATACCAATACAATACAAAAGCACTGAAAATTTTATCAACGCAGGTGCTCAAATTGCTGTCCATCACAATTTACACAGCTTTGAAGTCTACCTTTCACACTTCGACAAACATTTTTGCACAAGTTTCTTTGTGCATTAATTTCTTGAAATGCATCTCTGATGTAATTTTTCAAATCACCAACACTTCGTGGTTTTCGACTATAAACTTTGTCCTTGAGTACTTCCCAAAAGAAAAAATCCATTGGGGTAAAGTCAGGTGAACGTGCAGGCCATTCAATTTGACCTCTTCGGCCGATCCATTTCTCGGGAAATGTTTCATCAAGATACTCACGGACTGCTCTTGAATAATGTGGAGGGGCCCCATCTTGTTGGAAATAGAGGTCATGTGAATTAGGCTGTTGTTGTAAGTGTGGAACAACTTCATTCATTAGAATTTCGAGATACTTATCACCTGTGACTGTTCCATCAACAAAAATTGGTCCTAAAACACCAGAACTTGAAATACCACCCCAAACAGTGACACCAGGCTGGTTTAGTTGCTGCTCTAATGTTAAATGCATGTTCTCACTATACCAGTAAACACAATTATGTCGGTTAACATGACCTGATAATTTGAAAGAAGCCTTATCGGTCCACACAATGTTATCTAAAAATTATTGGATTTCCTTCAATTTCGTTCAGCATGATCTCACTAAATTGCAGCCGCCTGTCTGGGTCATCCTCCAATAAGCCATGAATTAGCCGTGGACGATAAGCTTTCAACCCAATAGATTTCAGAATTCGTATAATAGAGGTTTGTGAAATGTCCAGTTCTGCTGAGGCTCTTCTGGTGGACTTTTTGGGACTGTGAACAAATGCTTCGGCAACAAGTTGCTTATTGTCCTCTGTGCAAACTGTTTTGGGTCGACCAGTTCTTGGGGCATTAAGAATTGAGCCAGTGGCATCAAATTTGTCACGAATGCGGTAAATGGTTTGTCTCTTTGGGGCTTGAGTACCAAATGTTTCAACCCATTTTGTTCTAACAGTTTCAGTATTTTGAGATTTCCAATACTCTTTTAACACCCATTTTCTGGCATCAGTATTTAGATTATTTGCCATTATGGGTTCTCTGAACTATCTGAAAAGAAAAAAGATTAAATTTAAATAAATTTAGTTATAATATTTAATATAATATAACACAAACACCATAGTTATAATGAACACCATAGTTATAATATAATATAACACAAACCCTATTCAACCTACTGTCCACCTACTTTTGGTTCACCTGGTGTATATATATATATATATATATATATATACAGGGTGGGCCGAAAGTCTGGATCCATAGGAAAATATTTATTTTAATACATAAATTACAACAAATGGTAAATACTTAAAATGAATATCAACTTTAACTCGTAAATGCGTATCCGTGATACTGTACAGTGGTTCGTACTCCAGTATAAACAACAAATTATAACAAATGCTCAAATTGGCGGCCTCTGACATCGAGACACTTAGGGATGGAATTTATGATTTTTAATAATTCTTCGAATTGACGTTCTCGAGATGCGTATTTCATTTGATAATCTTCTTGTTGACTTTACTGGACTATTCGTTAAAGTTTCACATACCATTGCAGAGGTATTTTCATCAGTTGCAGTTTTTGGACGACCAGAACGCCGTCGATCATGTACACTTCCTGTTTCTTTGAAACGTTTAAACAACTTGCCAATAGTCGCATGTGTTACTGGATGCTTATCAGGATGATTTCTATTGAATTCGGTAGCAACTTCTCTGTGTGTAGCGCCCTGTCTTGCGTACATGAGCACAAGTTCTACCCAGTCTTCTGTTGTTAGATTCGAAGCCATTTCTGGGCTGAAATAAAAAAAGTATTTGAGTATTTATACTGGAGTACGAACTACTGTACAGTATCACGGATACGCATTTACGAGTTAAAGTTGATATTCATTTTAAGTATTTACCATTTGTTGTAATTTATGTATTAAAATAAATATTTTCCTATGGATCCAGACCTTCGGCCCACCCTGTAATATATATATATATATATATATATATATATATATATATATATATGGTAATGAACTCAGAATGGTCCCCTGAGTTTTTTATGATACACACAGACAGTGCATGGAACAAGGAACTCTTCTGGGATAATTAAATCCACTATAGTCCGAATAAGTAATGGTAAATGACAAATACCATAGTTTTTCTTTTTCATGATGGTAGCCCGACGTGGGCAACGGGTCACTCGCAAAGAGGTCCCATAAATATAGCTTCCCTCACCAGCTATCTGCAAAGCAGACAGGATCCAGCTTTGGGACATGGATCTAGGGTTTAAAGCAGCCTAGCCCTGCTACATTTAGAACCTCAATATAAGCAAAAGACTCGCTGCCTTCACCTTGGCACTGACGTGAAGGCAGCGAGTCTTTTGCTTATATTGAGGTTCTAAATGTAGCAGGGCTAGGCTGCTTTAAACCCTAGATCCATGTCCCAAAGCTGGATCCTGTCTGCTTTGCAGATAGCTGGTGAGGGAAGCTATATTTATGGGACCTCTTTGCGAGTGACCCGTTGCCCACGTCGGGCTACCATCATGAAAAAGAAAAACTATGGTATTTGTCATTTACCATTACTTATTCGGACTATAGTGGATTTAATTATCCCAGAAGAGTTCCTTGTTCCATGCACTGTCTGTGTGTATCCAGAGCTGGGCAATAAATACATTGAATGTATTTAAATACTAAATACTAAATACATGGGAGAAATGTATTTAAATACTAAATACTAAATACATTTTACGAATGTATTTAGATACTAAATACAAAATACATCAATTGTATTTAAATACATTTGTAAATACATTTAAATACATACAAATTTTAACATATGCATTCACTAATTCACTAAGCCATGACACGCACACGATAAAGAAATCAACCGCTTTCGACTAAGAGTGGCACACAACGGATTGAACTGACACGTTGAAACATGAACCATGCTGTACTACACTGTCGACGCGTCGTACTGTGCTAGTACAGAACGTGTATTAAACCAGTAAAAGTATTTACATTTTTATATTTTGAGTATTTAAATACATTGTATTTAAATACTCATTAAAGTATTTAAATACTGTATTTAAATACATGAAAAAACAATGTATTTAAATACAGTTCTAAATACACAAATGTATTTAAATACGTATTTAAATACAAATGTATTTAAATACTGCCCAGCTCTGTGTATCATATATATATATATATTATATATATATATATATATATATTAGTTCACTTCTTTAATAACTTTTATTGATAAAATAAATACAATTTTACAATTTTTGTTTTAACATAACAAATTGTTAAATTGAACTATTTAATTTAGCCTTTAAGCTTTAGGCTTCACTGGGCTCTTAATTAAAAATAAAAGTTACTAATAATAATACGTAAATCCTAAATAAGAATTATCAGAGTAATATTAATCTTAAGTAGTTATTATACAGTAGATATGAAACAAATAAAAAGTCATTATTGAAGGTATGATACCAATACTATACAAAGAAATCAATATCAGACACGAGAGAGAAACAATAACAAATAATTTACATTTAATCCTAGATTTTTATTGGTATTCCATTATTAATCTAGATTTCAACTTGGTTTTAAACAAATTTACATTCACAATAATTTTTATAACAATTTGAACCATTCCATAGTTTCAGTCCAATGAAAATGGTAATTTTTGAGATGAAGACAATCTAAATTGAGGAATAACATGCTCATATATATATATATATATATATATATATATATATAATATATATTATATATATATATACTTTTAAACAAAATAACTGATCAAACTCTAAGATAAACTACTAAATAAAATTAATTTTCTATATTACACAAGTATTGAAGTAATTTTTCCTTTGTATAAATCGAGGTTCTCAGAACTGCCAGATGTGACATATAGTAGATGGCTTTTTACCTTCACTGCATTATCTATAGCACCCTATCTGACTGTTCCCTGTTCCACACACACACACACACACACACACACACATATATATATATATATATATATATATATATATAAAATACCATTTTATGTGAATTAAAACAAATATATATAAGAGACCATAAAATTTATGATAACTGTATATACTCTATTAAATAATAATTTGGCACTGTTCTTTATACTGGCATATACTATATATATTTGCACTTCATTAAAGAAAATAAAACAATTTTATACGTTTCTAAAACGAAATTTGATTGAATCAACAAGATACTAATTAAGAATACACCTTCCTAAATTTAATCCAATGGATTAACTACGTTCATATAACAATTGGATATTAGTGTTTGCTCAAATCTTTGACGATTTGAAGAGTTTCGGTCGTGTGTGTGTATATATATATATATATATATATATATATATATATATATATATATATATATATATAGAGAGAAAAACGAGAGACAAAGCGTAAAAGAGAGGGGAGGGGAAAGATGAGAAAGCATGAGTTAAGGGGGAGAAGAGAAGGCTTACATGAATGCGAGCAAAGACCATCTTGAATGCGATAATGTAATTGAGTCTTCCAAATTACAGTCGTCGCTTCTGCCGACGACATATTAAGTCGTCCTTGCAGATTGCAGAGCTGCAAAAGCGCCAACGGGTTTCCCATCAAATGCTGCTAATAATTTGATTCAGAAAGCGCGTAATGGAGAAGTTAATGTTCTCCTTTGGTACTTGACTCTCTCTGAGAGAGAGAGAGAGAGAGAGAGAGAGAGAGAGAGAGAGAGAGAGAGACCTTTCGGTCCACTCGGGGAGGTTCCTGTTATTAAAATGTTTCATTTTTAACTTATTGTAGCAGTACTGGAAAAATGGATAGAAAATCATAAGGCTCTCTCATAGGCTCTTTGAGAGCACAGAAGGCTCTTTTCAGTACCCCGCGACAGGTGAGTATGGAAAAAAGTTGAAGAAAATACCTTGGCACTGGAAAAGTAGCCAAGGAAATTTTACAGGAAAGAGAAGAATATATAAGCTAGCTTTACAATTATGCTATGCACACACAGAGATCGTACAGTAGAGAGCATCGCTGTATAAACTAACCAATAAATAATATACAGTACTTGTGCCGATCGCACATCAACAGTTGGCATCATTACAAAAACCTCGAACATATGGTATTGATTTTATGCAAAATATTTATAGTTCTATTTATCGAGGTGTCGATCCAACAAAGACCACAAGACCCACTTTTGGCTAGCCCCAAAAGGATTGAGAGAGTGGTAAATGTTAAATTTCCCACGTCTGCACCCATGTACGCGCAAAGCCATCAGGTCGGCAAAGTGATGAAATGCTTCTTAAGGAAAAGGGTGGAAACAGGAATTAAGAACAAACGTCAGATTTCCACACCATGCCCTCACCCGTCACATGCATCCAGCCACCCAAGAGAAAGAAGGGAAAAAAAATCTCAACGGCAGAAACGCAACTCTACCTCACTTAACAGAAAGACTAATCTTACAAATCACCAACCCACACATACCACTATCGCCTACTCAACATGGATTCAGACCTCACCACTCAACCAAGACATTACTCACTAACCTCACGCAGCACATCATGGATGGCATCAACTCCAGACGACCAGCTCAACGTACACTGTTAGCAAAAATAGACATTAGTAAAGCACTTGATGCTATCCCACGCTTCCCTCTCATAAACAAAATACTCAACACAAACATGCACAATAACACTAAAAGATGGCTGACCAACTATCTTTCAGGAAGATACTCACATGTCACATTTAATGGCAAGTCATCCAAAAACAAGTTTTTTCCGAACGGGGTTCCTCAAGGCTCTGTTCTCTCACCAACACTGTTCAACTTATACATGCATGACATTCCAACACCCATAGATAACAAGCTTACCTTATCATCATATGCAGATGACATCACTCTAACATCCACCCACAACAACATCGACACCGCTACAAATAACCTACAAACATACATAAACACTATACAAGACTGGCTCACACACAATAGACTCAAAGTAGCGCCCACAAAATCAACCATCACCTTGCTTACAAGCAATACAAAAGAACACCAGATAACTCCACAGCTTACACTAAACAACACCAACATTCCACACACTCACAGGACCAAAATACTTGGGGTCACATACAACACATCATCTTTTGCAAACCACATTCAGGACATTAAAAACAAATGTACGTCAAGACTTAACACGCTTAGTGTACTAACAGGCACAAACTTTGGACACCAGCAGGAAACAACATCACTCATATACAAACAATATATTCGCTCAGTTATGGACTATGCTAGCCCATGCTGGGCACCCATTATCTCAAACACACACACACAAACACCTTACAAACAATACAAAACAACGCACTTCGTATCATTACAGGATGCACTCAAACAACATCAATAGAACACCTGCACACAGAAACAAAAATACTGAAAGTTAGGGAACATTTAGACATGAGGGGAACACAATTCATGGCAGCAGCGACAACTAACCCACAACACCCTTGCCACTACATGTACAATCATGCACCGACACCTCGCACCATTAAGGTAACACACCTAACCCACAAAGCACTGACAGGACTCGGTCCGAATGCGGTCATACGTGCGAAGCCGCCACCCATTAACAGGTCAGTGATCAGCCTGAGCAGATCGGATCGAGTTAACTTAGCACGATTCCGATGTGGACATCACCCCAACTTACGTACATATAAACACAGACTAGACAACTCCACAGACGACACTCGCCACCTGTGCCAGGACACACCACAAACAATTGAACACATTATGACAGACTGTACCGCTCTAGCACAACAACGAACACAATACAACATCACTAGTGCGCTGAACCTCTGGTCCACTCCGGAGAGGGCGATCGGTTACCTGCGTGCCGCCGGCTTGCTCGATCAGGGTGGGCTGATCGGCTAAAAAACAACAATAACAACAACAACAACTTCACTTAATCCGTGTCATACATTTTTTTTCGTTATGAAATTGTGTTTCTACAAAATATTTTTCTACTCTATTCTTAGACATATTAACAAGGCAGACAAGTGTAAAAGCGTATTTTCTGTAATTGGATGTCTATCATGTGTTTGTGTCTGCAAACTCTTTGAACGTTGCCAAGTTTCAACTTGGGTCTACCGCCGTGAAAGGTGCAGCAAGTGATATATTGAGTCGTTCATACTTCGGGTGTTGTGCCACCACGAGAGTAGAAAAAATCTCTTAGAGAGAGAGAATTTGAAAATTGTCATCTTTCATTCCTTTACTTCTACGACATCTTTCCTTCAATCACTTAAAACGTTTCCGATTACACTTTAATTCCCTGTTTCCTCTTCATTCGTCACCATTCCCTTGACTATAACCCCTCTTCTGAGTCCCCTCAGAAGCTCTTAACTTCTTCCTGAAGTTTCTCTAAGTTGGGAAGAAGCTGAAAGGAACATCCCATTCCTCTCCTAAGAGTAGCGAAATTAACTGAGAGTGAAGTTGAAGCAACTTTAAATGAAGAGAACAATGCACTAAAAACAAATAAATCATTAATTTTCGTCATTTTGGTAAATTTCACTTACGAGTATAAATTCGTATCGCTTCATTCATTCATTCCCAGTGTCAGTTTTGTGTCATTCGTTAACAATATTTGCCATTATCACTTCCACAGCGTCTAAATATTAAATTGTGTTTATCTACACGTTTGACGTGGACAGTCATAATGTTGGTACGCTGTGTCTGCTTTACCGTAACTTCATATTTCATACTTTCATTCATGTTTAATACCTGGAATCCAAAAATCTTGTCATTTTCGTTGTCAAAAAATCTTGTCAACTTGTTGGCAGAAGAACTGCATACGAAAATTTTATTTAGAAACCGTCTGTCACTGTCTTTCATATTTTCATATATATATATATATATATTATATATATATATATATAATATATATATATATATATATGAAAATTATTTCACGAAAGTAACACGTGAAAAATATTTATGATGAATAAAACCACGAAGGAAAGGAAACACAGAGTGGTGCTCAAGCGCTTTCGTCTAATGACATCCTCAGGAATCACTGAAGTAAATAAAGAGTTCAAGACTATATATAGGTTACAAAAAAAATATATATATATATATATAATAAATATAGAAATAAAATTGTGGGAGGAGCATACAAATTTGTAAGGAAAACTACCAATTTTAGCACTTTGCCCGAATTCAACACAAGATCAAATGGATTGTTTACAACCAATTTCATAGATAATACCTGAATGATATATAGGTCACAAAAAAAATTTCATGAAATAAGCAAAAGTAATGCATTTTTCATGAAATACGCAATTGTGGTATGCGTTTTCCATGAAATCGGCAAAGGATGAAATGACAGTTACGTGACCAATTTCAGTTTGCGTTTTTCATGAAATCGGCAAAGAATGAGCTAATAACATGCATTTTTAAAGCATTTTCGTTAAAACTAACGAAAATATCACGACTTAACCTAATCAATCGTCAAGAGCGTACAGTTGGCTTAACCGGGCATTCAATTAACCTAACCGGGCATTCAATAATTTTACCGTACGTTTCGATATATAAATGTTACGCGTGATCGGTGAAATTGAATGGCAGGATAGGTTAATTGAATGCACGGTTAGTCCAACTGTACGCCCTTGACAATTGGTCAGTGGCGTGTACTCCTAAGACGCAAGGTAAGCATTGCTTATCCTATAAAAATTATTCCCTTCCAAATTAAAATATCTTTGTTTAGTTAACATATTATTTATTTTATTTGTATATAGAGCATTCTGCATTTTTTTTATTTAAGTCTCAGTGAATTTATACCTGCTGTAATAGGAGTCCAGACTTTTGAAACTTGTAAGACGGGCGTTTGCCGTTTGAAAATCTGTCCCTCAAATTCGCAACATTCAATTTGCAGTAACCTCGTTCCGCCTCTTGCAGAATAAAATGATATGCCACTGCCAGACGTAAGATGAAAACTATTAATTTAACTTATGTTACTCTCCCCTTTTTTCCCAAATCCATGTAAATAAGATTCAGATCAGTCTAATATGCTGTGGCAAGCATTCTGATGCTAGAATGTCCCCTCAATAATATTTGTTGTTAAATTGGAAGGGAATAATTTTTATAGGGTAAGCAATGCTTACCTTGCGTCTTAGGAGTCTGTTAACCAGGCATTCAATTAACCTAACCGGGCATGCAATAATTTTACCGTAGGTTTCGATATATAAATGTTACGCGTGATCGGTGAAATTGAATGCCCGAGTAGGTTGACTGAATGCCTGGGTAGGTCAACTGTACCCCCCCCTTGTGTACCAATCCTCAAGGGCGTACAATTGACCTAACCGGGCATTCAATAATTTTACCGTAGCTTTTGATATATGTTACGCGTGATCGGTGAAATTGTGCATTTTATGAAAAACGCAATATTTTGCGTTTTTCATGAAATGGGTAATTTCACCGATCACGCGTAACATATATATATATGGATGATACACACAGACCGTGCATGGAACAAGGAACTCTTCTGGGATAATTAAATCCACTATAGTCCGAATAAGTAATGGTAAATGACAAATACCATTCTGAGTTCATTCCCATATATATGGATGTATACACAGTGTGAACTCTATTCTCGTGTGTGTGTGTGTGTGTGTGTGTATATATATATATATATATATATACAGTGTTGGAAGTAACGCTGTTACGTAACGATATTACTTTTTTAGTAGCTGTAGCGGTAACGCCGTTACTTTTGAGATGTAACGAAAATGGTAACGGCACTACTTTTTAGAGCGATTTCAATCGTTACTCGCTAATCGTTACTTTCAAACTGATCATTTGACTAGTATCATTTATTAGCTGTTAATTAGCTGTTAGCTCCTTCAAACGAGGAGGACTATCAGATGCCAATTTTGAAAAACTAGTGTTCCTGAAATCGAACAACTCTAGTAGCCTATAACAGCTGTTACAATGGTTTTGTTTGGTAAGAAACCGGTTTGTTACATTTGTACTACAGTGTATGTCCTGCACAGCTGTTCTGTACATAACCAGAAAACGAAAAAGTGAAAATTTGAACACTTAAACGTGATTTTTAGCAAAAGTTCAAGAAAACAAACCCCTCCTAAAATTTAATTTTACACAGGAATACATACTGCCAATCTTGATATTCGCACTTCAGTGAGCATGCATGATACACCCTACTGTGCAGTTCTGGTCGCACACCCTCAGGAAAGATATTGAGAGGCTGGAGCGAGTGCAGGCGAGGACCACAAAGTTAATCCCTTCCGTTAGGCATATGGGCTACAATCGACGCTTACGTGCCCTGAATTTGTTTTCGTTGGAAACTCGGAGGCTGCGCGGTTAAGTCATCGAGGTTTTCAAGTTCTTACGCGGGTTCAACAATGTCGATTTTAGAAGCATGTTTAGTTTAAATGATAACCCAACTCGCAACAATGGTTGGAAGTTGGATTTGAAACGGTTTAGGACTAGTGTGTGTGGGAATTACTTTACGTATAAGATCTGTGACACGTGGAACAGGTTACATTCAGAAGTTGTGAACAGTTCCTCTGTGGATCAGTTCAAGAAAAGGTTAGATCGAATCTTGCACATTATTTGAGGGTGTATGAAATTTTCCCTGGCACCCATTGCCAGTGGTACCTCCTCGGTATGGGCCGCAAGGCCTTTTGAGGTACTTCTTGTCCTTGTAAGTCCTTGTAACTCTCTCCCTCATATATATATATATATATATATATATATATCAGTACCAGCTCGTATATTCCTTAAGTGGTGAGGCAAAAAAAAATTATATATATATATATATCCCATATAATAACCTAACTCGTGGCATAACACATATATAACATATGACAAACAATAAACATTATATGGAAGTATTTTACCAGTGTTTGGAAGTTTGGAAAGATATGGTCCTACAAAAAATAAAATCAGGAAATGATGAGGAGAAAATTCATTTCGCCTCAACCAGTAATATTTCAGCAGTGTGAATGACGTCATCGGCGTCATAGCAACTAGTTTATATTCGTAGCAACACTGAGTGTTTTGGTTGTCTCGCCTCATGAATACAAGGCGAAGCAAGTTTTTTCGAATGCTAGCACTTTATGCATGAAATATAGAACTTTTTGTTTACAAAATGAATGGGAAAAAACTTTATGAATAATATTTTTATGCATTTATATAAATTTATCTTATTATATATATATATATATATATATAATATATATATATATATATATATATATATATATATATATATATAACTGTAAAAAGTGAACAATGAACAATTCCTACACCATCATTATATGGATTCATTGTCTTCATGCAGTACTTATGTTCGTATAGTTTTATGTTCGAATGTCCATTTTTACATAAGAACCAAAATCGCTTAACGCGAGTTTGGATAATAATTTTACTTGTAGCTTCCTATTTTTGTTCGTGTCACAACCCTACGATCTACCATATCTATGGTTTAGTCGTATCCATTTTCCATTTGTTATAGAAGTTATTATAATTAATTATGAATTGTCTTGCATCTCACCCTCGACCCTAGATTATGCATACACATTGCATGTAACAGGATTGGAACCCGTAGTTGTACTTCTTAGTCATTACTACCCACTCTTTGTCTCTAATTCGTTCTTGTAAATCTTCCTAATAATAATATTTGTACTATACGTAAAATTCAAAACTATGACGTCACATTTTCCCTTCATCATATATCTAGTATTCAATGTATGAAATTCTTAACATCATACTAAGGACGAAACACTCTATAGAAGTCATTATTTATATGTTATGTAGTATAAATATAACTATTATTCGACCATATCTCCCGCCCCCATACGTCCATATCTTATCTTGATCATTATCCTATAAAATTTTATTAAATAATTCATTTTTTCTCATTCGTTCGAAAACGCAAAATACGTTCTCGTATATTTTTTTCATTTTTATTTTAAGTGCGTTCACCTCTAAAGATATTCATAAATGCTTAGTAAGTTATTATCAAATTCCGCTCACGACGACAGATTCGAGCGCCTCAAAGATAAAATATCTCCGTTCACTCTGATTTCAAATTTATAAAATTATACATATTATTTCGTAAATAAATTATCTCGTAAGTGCCATGTACTTTGTATTATATTTCTAACATCGTAATTGTCTATTAATATGAAACACTGTAAAAAAAAAAAAAAAGTTATAGTAACTGTTAATTGTAATTAACTGTAATACTTTAATTTAATATAACGTAATGTACTTTAATAAACTGTAATTAATAATAGTTGTAATGTACTTCAATGAAACTGTAATTAAATGTAATGATTAATTTATAATGTAAGAATGTACTTTAATAGAACTGTAATGGACAATCATAAGCGAATGTGAAGTAATCCATAATTATAATCGTAATTGTAATGAACCAAAATTAATACGTACTCAGTCGTGTACTTAATTTGTACTTATGTGTACTATTACGAAATGATATCGCCTTCAGAAATGAAGATTCGGCAAAAATATACGATTAGTTTTTATTTTTATTTTTTTTTATTATTTTTAGTTGAAATTTTTCAAACCATCTGATCATGTGTTTAAAAGGGGGGAAACTTAACCTTCAACTGTCGTCCCCCAAACATTTAGGTTTATATTATACATGTATTTGTAAAATTACAGCACTTCTTCATATTAGCACTTCATTATAGCACTTCATTACGAGACTTCTTTGGACTGCAGCCTCGCTGCGGGGGAGGGGGCAGAAGCCCCTTGCCCCTTAACCAGAACGCCTCGTCGATACGAGACACACCATAGGGACATAGAAGAAGAGGATTTTAACAACTGGCGACCCTTTGCCAGGATCTTAACAGATTTTAAGAAGAAGATTTTAACAAGAAGATTTTAACAAGAAGATTTTAACAAGAGGCCACTCTTTGGCCAAGATAGAATTACCCTGCATCAGGATAAAACCAGTTGACCGGCGTGTCACGACTTCTTGTTCGTAACATCCACCCTTGAACCGGTGTGTCACGACTCCAAGTTCTCCACGCCTAGTTTTCATCCAAGAAGAAGTAGCCAGGAAGACGTCTTCAGGACACGTCTCTGAGGATTTCGCCCGTGGAAAATTTTGTTAAGTACAAAACTCTTTTTTAAAATAATTTCTAAACATTTGAAAAGTCATTATTATTAACAGTTAATATTTAGTATGGAGCCAGAATTTAACACAAAACACAGTGAACACTTCAGACACCAGTGATACATTTGTTTTTATTGAAACAGTAATTTCAAGAGAGTTAATTTCAAGAGAGTTAATTTCAAAGAGAGTTAATTTCAAAGAGAGTTAATTTCAAAGAGAGTTAATTTCAAAGAGAGTTAATTTCAAAGAGAGTTAATTTCAAGTTATTTTCACTGTTATATTCAGTATAGAATAATTTTATTTTATCTACCTTCCCGTACATTAGAATGAAATATTGTTTACATTTTTTTATTTTTTGTTTGCAAATTTTTTTCAAATTATTGAATTGAATTGACTTGCAAATTAAGAAAGAGAGAGAGAGTTTATAGAGAGTTTATAGATTTAGAGAGATACTTGAAGTAATTTTGAAGTCATTTTTTTGAAGTCATTTTTTTGAAGTCATTTTTGAAGTCATTTTTTAAGTCAGTTTTTGAAGTCAGAGGGTTGCACCAAGAGGGTCAACCAAAACAGAGGTTAATCGTCTCCACTTGATAGAGATCAAGTGCAGTCATTTTCCATTTTCAGTTAATTTCAAGTTAGACAGTTTAAGTTATAGAGATACTTGATTGCATTTCAAGTAAGTCGGTTGCACCAAGAGGGTCAACCAAAACAGAGGTTAATCGTCTCCACTTGATAGAGATCAAGTGCAGTCATTTTCCATTTTCAGTTAATTTCAAGTTAGACAGTTTAAGTTATAGAGATACTTGATTGCATTTCAAGTAAGTCGGTTGCACCAAGAGGGTCAACCAAAACAGAGGTTAATCGTCTCCACTTGATAGAGATCAAGTGCAGTCATTTTCCATTTTCAGTTAATTTCAAGTTAGACAGTTTAAGTTATAGAGATACTTGATTGCATTTCAAGTAAGTCGGTTGCACCAAGAGGGTCAACCAAAACAGAGGTTAATCGTCTCCACTTGATAGAGATCAAGTGCAGTCATTTTCCATTTTCAGTTAATTTCAAGTTACAGTTTCAGAATACTTGATAAGAGTTCAAGTTAGTTTCAGAATACTTGATAAGAGGTCAAGTCAGAAGGTTGCGCCAAGATGGACAACCGCCCCAGAGATTTATAGAAATACTTGATAGAGTTCAAGTCAGAGAGTTTTATTTCAAGTCAGAGAGTTTTATTTCAAGTCAGAGAGTTTTATTTCAAGTCAGAGAGTTTTATTCCAAGTCAGAGAGTTTTATTCCAAGTCAGAGAGTTTTATTCCAAGTCAGAGAGTTTTATTCCAAGTCAGAGAGTTTTATTCCAAGTCAGAGAGTTTTATTCCAAGTCAGAGTTTAAGTTCCAAGTCAGAGTTTAAGTTCCAAGTCAGAGTTTAAGTCCCAAGTTATTTCAATGCAGTCAATTGAATTCAACTTTTTCTTTGTAAGTTAAGAGAATTTAATTTAAGGAAAGTAATCTAAGAATTTAATTCAACCTGAATGGACCGGTTTGCGTCTTTAGTTTAACCTTTTTTCTTGTTTGTAAGAAGGAAATGGACCGATTTGTCTTTTCTTTTTCATGCCATTGTTGCGTATATAAATATATAGGTAAAATGACAAATTTTATTGTTTGTAACAAAACCGTTTTTACAAAGGTTGTAACGATTTTGGTAATTATTGTAATGTATATGAGGAACATGCCGTCCCTCCGTTTGTTGAACTTTTTTAATTTTTAAGTAGTGTGACAAGCAATCTTTTTTTAAAGAGCAAAGTGCTCACGAAAGACTTATTGTCAATTTCAGACTTATATCCCCCGCTTAGTCACTCAATTCCCCCGAATGTAGTACTCCAAACTTTGTTTTTTTATTTTATTTTTACTTTAACACCCCAACCCCAGTTGAACCCAGTGTCGACCAAAACCGTTTTTACAAAAGTTTTTAACGAGTTTTATAGTTATTTTGATTATATGATGACAGAAATAGCGTAACAATTAATCGATCATGTACCTAATTTATCCTGCTCTGTACGATCGGGAAATTTACCCGTATGACCGCACATACCCTAAATTTCAGTCATTTAATTTTTAATAAAACTTCTACACAATAAAACAGATGTATTTGTCTATATGCAAACAAGTTTTCAGATTAAAAAAATCAAATAATTCAAATTCTATCAACATTCAACGAAAGTATAATTTTTCTACTTAACATGCAAAAATTATTAAACCTTTTTAATATATTTTTTTTATTATATAAAAATAATTTTTAATGTAAAATTTAATTGAAATTATTAAAATAAAAGATTGTTCGAAATGCTTCCCTTCCATTTCAATAACTTTTTTATTCTTGGTCGAAATTCATCTATGGTTCGATTTACTTTTATTTTTAAGAATATTATAAAATTATGTTAGCTCATTAAAATGCATAATTGATCTCTATTCTTAATTTGTATTTTTAATTTTCTTTTGTTCAATTAATCATGAGTAACTGTCCTTAAATTGTTATTGTACCATTTGTAAGGTATCAAACTAAAATTATAGTCAAATTGACATACTACTACAGTATATGGTTATGAATTTTAGTAGTCGAATTTAATTGTGTGTCGAAATTCAATTTTAAAACCGTGAGAGTTACTGTCATTACTCGTAAGGTCTTCTAAGTACGTCTTTTTTTATTACCTTAATTCGTGTAACTTATTTAATTAAATACTTAAATACTACCTTGAACTTAAAGGATTTTATAATAATAATCATAATAATAATAACAATAACAATAATTGACTTAAACTTAAAAGATGTTATAACCCTAAACCCATCTTAAATTATTATACATTATTTTTAAACTTTGTTCATTCAAAAACCTTCCAAATCCCTACACATACACACGCATGTATGCACACTATATATACTATATACATACAAACCTTATGCTAAAATCATTGAATATCACAATAAAACTATTTCATTACGTAAGTGCAAACTATGCTATTTAGTCTTAATCATTTTTGCTTTCTAATATATCTTGCTCGTGCATTTATTCAGTTACTTGAACAATCCTATCAGCTAATCTGTCCCTCGAAATTGTAAAATACACACTTTGCACCTAATACACCCAAATACACACTAGACCACAGGTCTATACATCATCGATTACGTAATTCTATTTTTACCTACACTAGTCAATAAAAATTAGCTTATAGATTGTACGATTTACATTTTTCCCTTTTATCTACTCTATTCATTATGTACATAATTTATCCCACAGAAAAAAATAAAATTTGGTAAAAAAATTTTAACCATATCATTGTTTGTCTAACTTAATTGTTTGTCTAAATTAAAGTATTAACCTTTGAATTTTTTTTTTATATTATATAATAACTCGCTTGTTCTGTATAAAAATTTGTAATGTAAAGAAAAAAATTTCGTCATCATCTAATTTGAATTCGTTAGATGTTATTTTCTCAATTGTATTGTATTAATTGTATTATTATTGTATTAATACCATTTTAGGGGGGGAAATACTGTAAAAAGTGAACAATGAACAATTCCTACACCATCATTATATGGATTCATTGTCTTCATGCAGTACTTATGTTCGTATAGTTTTTATGTTCGAATGTCCATTTTTACATAAGAACCAAAATCGCTTAACGCGAGTTTGGATAATAATTTTACTTGTAGCTTCCTATTTTTGTTCGTGTCACAACCCTACGATCTACCATATCTATGGTTTAGTCGTATCCATTTTCCATTTGTTATAGAAGTTATTATAATTAATTATGAATTGTCTTGCATCTCACCCTCGACCCTAGATTATGCATACACATTGCATGTAACAGGATTGGAACCCGTAGTTGTACTTCTTAGTCATTACTACCCACTCTTTGTCTCTAATTCGTTCTTGTAAATCTTCCTAATAATGATTTGTACTATACGTAAAAATTCAATAACTATGACGTCACATTTTCCCTTCATCATATAGTTCAATGTATGAAAATTCTTTAACATCATACTAAGGACGAAACACTCTATAGAAGTCATTATTTATATGTTATGTAGTATAAATATAACTATTATTCGACCATATCTCCCGCCCCCATACGTCCATATCTTATCTTGATCATTATCCTAATAAATTTTATTAAATATTCATTTTTTCTCATTCGTTCGAAAACGCAAAAATACGTTCTCGTATTATTTTTTTCATTTTTATTTTTAAGTGCGTTCACCTCTAAAGATATTCATAAATGCTTAGTAAGTTATTATCAAATTCCGCTCACGACGACAGATTCGAGCGCCTCAAAGATAAAATATCTCCGTTCGCTCTGATTTCAAATTTATAACATTATAACATATTATTTCGTAAATAAATTATCTCGTAAGTGCCATGTACTTTGTATTATATTTCTAACATCGTAATTGTCTATTAATATGAAACACTGTAAAAAAAAAAACAAAGTTATAGTAACTGTTTAATTGTAATTAACTGTAATACTTTAATTTAATATAACGTAATGTACTTTAATGAAACTGTAATTAATAATAACTTGTAATGTACTTCAATGAAACTGTAATTAAATGTAATGATTTAATTTATAATGTAAGAATGTACTTTAATAGAACTGTAATAGACAATCATAAGCGAATGTGAAGTAATCCATAATTATAATCGTAATTGTAATGAACCAAAATTAATACGTACTCAGTCGTGTACTTAATTTGTACTTATGTGTACTATTACGAAATGATATCGCCTTCAGAAATGAAGATTCGGCAAAAATATACGATTAGTTTTTATTTTTATTTTTTTTTATTATTTTTAGTTGAAATTTTTCAAACCATCTGATCATGTGTTTAAAAGGGGGGAAACTTAACCTTCAACTGTCGTCCCCCAAACATTTAGGTTTATATTATACATGTATTTGTAAAATTACAGCACTTCTTCTTCGTCAAGTCACTTCATTATAGCACTTCATTAGGACTCCTTTGTTAGCAGCCTTGCTGCGGGGAGGGGGCAGAAGCCCCTTGCCTTCTTAATATTTTTAGATTCCGGCCTGAGCCATGGTCGAAAGAGGTCGAACCTCTACCCCTGTAAATTCAGAGAACTAACTGTACGTTTTTTAGAAGTAAATTACAGCAAGAGAAACTTTTTATTTTCCCCTTCGAGCCGTGCTCTCTTCAGAAGAACTTAGTCAGTTAAGTAAGATATTGGCATAACAGTCTGGCGAGTCTGTAGCCAAGAGTTTAACAAGAGGCGACCGAAAAGAATTAGAATGTTATAGAAGAAATATCCGTTGCTTGCCTCCTAACTAGAACCCCCGTCGATCCGAACCACCCCAGGGCCATAGACGGAGGGGTTAACATATATATATATATATATATATATATATATATATATATATATATATATATATATCGTATATATATATATATAAGATGGAATAGTTTGTTTTTATTAGGTGAAGCGTCGCCTCAACTGCCTAATCTAAAGAACCGCCACTGATATATATATATATATATATATATATATATATATATATATATACAGGGCCACTGATATATATATATATATATATATATATATATATATACAGGCCGCCACTGATATATATATACAGGGCCACTCAGAGGGGGGCTAGGGTGCCATTTGACCTGGGCCTCAAGCTTAAGGGGGGGGGCCTCAAACTTAGAAACTTTTAGGTTTGAATATAATGTTTTGCAGTGAAAGTAATAATTGGGTTTTTTAGCTATGGGCCTCAAAAGCTGGAAGTGGCCCGGGCCTCTCTGGACCTCTGAGAGGGCCTATATATATATATATATATATATATATATATATATATATATATTGACGTCCCACCTCACCAAAGTATTTGAAAGAATAGTTAGAGAGAAAATTTATGATTTCCTGGAGACACGGGAAAGATTCAACGAAAATCAGCATGGATTCCGATCAGGTAGATCATGCCTATCACAACTAATAGAGCACTACAACAATATCCTAGATGCATTGGAAGGCAATGACAACTACGATGTTATATACACAGATTTTGCTAAAGCTTTCGATAAATGTGACCATGGTATAATAGGACATAAAATTAAAGACATGGAAATAACAGGCAAAGTGGGAAAATGGATCTACAACTTCCTTAGTGATCGTCTGCAGGTCGTCAAAATTCAAGGTATATCATCATCAGAATCGGAAGTACGCAGCTCAGTACCACAAGGGACAGTACTGGCCCCACTCCTGTTCATTATCATGCTAACAGACATAGACAGCGGAGTAAACAGCAATAGTATAGTAACATCCTTTGCAGACGATACAAAGATTAGCAGAAAAATCAGCGATGTACATGACGTGGAGGCCTTGCAGAGGGACACGAACAAAATATACAAATGGTCAGAAGACAACAACATGTCATTCAACGCCGAGAAATTTCAACTCTTGAGATATGGTAGAAAAGAAGAACTTAAACAGACTGCATATTATGCTCCAGATAGACAGGAAATTCAGAGAAGCATGAAAGCGATTGATCTCGGGATAATAATGACAGATGATGCGAAATTCGAAACACAAAATCAGATAGCGATAAATAAAGCAAAAAGAGTCGCCGGACAGGTTCTAAGAACGTTCAAGAGAAGGGACAGGACAGTAATGATTCCCCTGCTAAAAACACTGATTATACCAAAACTTGAATACTGCTCAGTTTTGACGTCCTCATATAAAAAGGAAGAAACCAATAAACTAGAAGAAACGCAAAGGCATTTCACAGCCAAGATTGATGGCTGCAAAGAACTCAACTACTGGGAAAGACTACGTAAACTAAATCTGTACTCACTGGAAAGAAGAAGAGAGAGGTACATCATAATCTACATATGGAAAATGATCGAAAAACTGGTACCAAACCTAAAACTAAACCCAATTACCATTCAAACAACACTGGAAAATAGGAAAGGCAGAATGTGTAGTGTTCCCAAATTAAAAGCACGACAAGGGACCTCCTCAACCCTGAAGGAAAATAGCTTGGTTGTCAGGGGGCCAAGACTTTTCAACCAGCTTCCTAAGGACCTCAGAAACGTAACGGGGGTCAAAGTTGAAGTCTTCAAGAAAAGACTGGATGCCTGGCTCAGGACAGTACCAGATGAGCCGGGCGTGCCTGGCTATGTACGGTGGAGAGCGCAAGAAAGTAACTCGCTCCTCCACCAGGCCAGACCTAGAGGCGGGGCCACCAGCTTGACCTCCGTGTGAAGAGAGACCAACACACGAAACAACATAAGGTTCATAAAGTAAGGTAAGGTATATATATATATATATATATATATATATATATATATAAAACACAACTATTAGTTCATTTATGCATTTAAGATGAATTAATACTTCTTATTCATAATTTATATATTTTTAATCATAACTACGTATGAAGTGATGTTATCATTAATTAATCTGAGAGCCCAGTAAAGCCTAAAGCTTAAGGAGCAAATTAAATAACATAAATCGTCCAATTTCACAATTATTTATTTAGTGTTAAAATTATAGTAATAAAAAATATAAAATCGTAATAAATACATTTATTTTATAAATTAGAAATAAAGAATTACTTACATATGTAAAGTCTTCCCTAGAAATTTATTGCATGTAATTAAAAATCCACAATGAACAAATACATAACATAAAGTTTAATGGAAGTCGATCTTCGTTAATTAAAGGTGAAATTCATTAGAAAACGAAGTCAAACAGCGAAAATACTCAATACGAATTAAAATCGAGCAAATCATTACAGAAAATGATCGACATTATAAAAACTTCAAAAATAATTACCCTCTTAATGAAAACCACTAATCACTCTATATATAATATATATATATATATATATATATATATCAACGTAAAGAACGACGCTTGCATAGAAGAACATTCCGCGCAAGATGAGGAGGGAGAACGAACAAATGAAAAAATGAGGTAACCACCCGGGAATCGAACCCAGGATCTGACCGGCAATCGGAAGATCCCGAGTTCGATTCCCAGGTGGTTACCTCATTTTTTCATTTGTTTCGTTCTCTCTCTCTCGTCTTGCGCGGAATATCTCCTATACAAGCGTCGTTCTTTACGTTATTTATACTGCGTGTTCTTTGCAGTTGAATGTATATAATGTTACGGCATGCGGGAGGTGCCCCCTTGGGGCATTGGTTTCTGCGAGTATGTAGAAGAATTACGGCATTTGGAAGAGTGAGGCCCATGGTGTAATGGTATCGCGTCTGACCGGCAATCGGAAGATCCCGGGTTCGATTCCCAGGTGGTTACCTCATTTTTTCATTTGTTTCGTTCTCTCTCTCTCGTCTTGCGCGGAATATCTCCTATACAAGCGTCGTTCTTTACGTTATTTATACTGCGTGTTCTTTGCAGTTGAATGTATATAATGTTACGGCATGCGGGAGGTGCCCCCTTGGGGCATTGGTTTCTGCGAGTATGTAGAAGAATTACGGCATTTGGAAGAGTGAGGCCCATGGTGTAATGGTATCGCGTCTGACCGGCAATCGGAAGATCCCGGGTTCGATTCCCAGGTGGTTACCTCATTTTTTCATTTGTTTCGTTCTCTCTCTCTCGTCTTGCGCGGAATATCTCCTATACAAGCGTCGTTCTTTACGTTATTTATACTGCGTGTTCTTTGCAGTTGAATGTATATAATGTTACGGCATGCGGGAGGTGCCCCCTTGGGGCATTGGTTTCTGCGAGTATGTAGAAGAATTACGGCATTTGGAAGAGTGAGGCCCATGGTGTAATGGTATCGCGTCTGACCGGCAATCGGAAGATCCCGGGTTCGATTCCCAGGTGGTTACCTCATTTTTTCATTTGTTTCGTTCTCTCTCTCTCGTCTTGCGCGGAATATCTCCTATACAAGCGTCGTTCTTTACGTTATTTATACTGCGTGTTCTTTGCAGTTGAATGTATATAATGTTACGGCATGCGGGAGGTGCCCCCTTGGGGCATTGGTTTCTGCGAGTATGTAGAAGAATTACGGCATTTGGAAGAGTGAGGCCCATGGTGTAATGGTATCGCGTCTGACCGGCAATCGGAAGATCCCGGGTTCGATTCCCAGGTGGTTACCTCATTTTTTCATTTGTTTCGTTCTCTCTCTCTCGTCTTGCGCGGAATATCTCCTATACAAGCGTCGTTCTTTACGATATATATATATATATAGATAGATAGATAGATAGATAGATAGGGTGTCCCATAAGTCTGGACTCATAGGGAAAATAGACATATTTTTAACAGTGAAACAAACACATTTCTAATGTCATTTTTACATATTTTAGGAAAGAAAATACAGTAAACTCTCGTCCAATGCGGGGCGGGGGTTAGGTTCCTCGAGAACGGCGCGTTCGGTAAATCTTCGTTGGACAAACTTAATACCTTATGGGATAAATGGGGATATGTGAACGCGGCCGCGTAAATTCTCCCATTAATACTTGATATGTAGATTTTTTATTCACACACAAATGAATTTCCCTACCTATATTGTATATGAAATAAGAACATAATAAAATCATAAACATAATGATATTTACATATGATAAATAAAAGTATATTAAATGAAAATAGCACGAATCTTTTCTTAACTCTTTCGGATGGTGCGTATGGTAGACTCATTCACGTGATACTCGCGGCCAAGTAATGTTATGCTCATTGCTCATACCACCACGCAACTTATCTAGAATCTTTATTTTTTCGGCTAATGTCATAACCTTACGACTTTTCTTCTCTTCACTATCACTCGCGGATGCTTTACGTTTTGGTGCCATACTGCAGTCTGAGGGCAATAGCAAAACAACGGCAAAATACGACAAAAACAATCCAACGCAACTTCACTGAACTTAACACGGTAGCGGGACTGAGACAAAGGGTGATGCGAGGGGTGACGCGAGAGGGAGGGAGATGCGGGAGTGTTGGAACGTGTAAGAGAAAACATTAGAGCGCGCATTGGCACGCGTACAGTACTACTGTATTAGAGCGTGTTTGGCGGACCGTGTATAATCAAATTTTCCGCTTTCGGCAAATAATTGTTCGCATTTATTTTTCCGTGTATAAGCAAATTAGCGCTGGACAAACACGCGTTAGACGAGGGTTTACTGTACCCTGATGGCTCAGTAGATCAATCAAGAGAAGGCGGAACTGTTATTGCTACATGTTTCCGGAAAAAGCCAGAGGGAAGCACGTTAGTTATTTCACGAACATGCCTCCCTCTGCCTTTTTCCGGAAACATGTAGCAGTACCAGTTCCACCTTCTATTGATTGGTATACTGAGCCATCAGGGTATTTTCTTTCCTGAAATATGTAAAATTTACATTAGAAATGTATTTGTTTCGCTTTTAAAAATATAATGTCTATTTTCCCTATGAGTCCAGTCTTCTGGGACACGCTGTATATATGATGAAAATAACCTAGAAGCCAAATACCATAAAACACGAAATAGTGTTCAAGCGCTTTCGTCTAATGACATCCTCAGGAACACTGAAATTAATCAAAAGATTGAGACTATATATAGATCACAAAGAAAAAAAACAAAAATAATATGATTGGCACACAAAATATTTTAGGAGGAGCATACAATTCACGTGGAATAGTTACCAAAGTTTTAGCACTTTGTCCTTCTTATCTAAATCTGTTCTGAATAATTCAAAATAACAGGATCGAGCGGAAAAAGGTCCTGGCTAAGGTTGAAATTGTTCGTAAGTTGAATAATGGCAGATCAAGAACGTTTCTACATATTAACACTGTTTGAGTGAAACATAACTGAAGAATTATTCCAATCATTACAATCGGACAACTCTGACAAATGAACAAAAAGGGCATGGACGACTGTCCCGTTCTAACGGAATAATGATGTTGTTTTACACGCGTGTTCAAGTCTTTTCCCGTCTGTCAAATGTAAAAGAAGTTCCATTGTTTGCAACCACATTTATAGATAATTATTGGTAGGACTATCCTTTATTGACATTTTTCACAATGTTGTCATATGAAAATACTATGATACATTAATATTCAAAAGTTTAAGTACATTACCAATGCCTAAAAAGCCTGGGAAAAATAGAAGTACCAATTGCATTCTTCGACAAAATGCAAGGGTTATTTTCATAGAAGATTCATTTTGTCTTGTTGAGACAAGAGTCCAAAAATGCAGGTGGGGAACAGAAATCACTTCCAATATTGTTGATTTTTCTAACTCAGCAACCATGTATTCCGGACTGGCGCGGAGAAACATTGAAGAAATCATGTCTTTTTTGATGGGGGTGTCATGTCCGGTGTAACGTTGAAAAATGAGGTCGTTGAAAAATGAGGTATACTGCCCGTACACCTCATTATTCAACGTTGAATAATGAGGTGTACCTCATTTTTGAACGTTACACCGGAGTAAAAGTGTAAACTCTGCATTCGTGAGGTTTTCCGGAAACGTAACCCTCGCGAATGCGGAGGACTTAATGTGTGTATATATATATATATATATATATATATATATATATATATATATATTAATATATATATACTAAGATTTTGCTGAAGCCTTCGATAAATGTGATCACAGAATTCTAATAATGGATTGGATTTAGATATGGATTCAGATGTTAAAGAGAGTGTGGTATGACACAAAGATATTACACTTAACTTTAACATATGTAAGGAAATAGCAAATGAAGATGACAAAGAAAAATTACAAAATAACATTGAAACAACATTGAAATGGGCGGACGACAACAATAAGAAGTTCCACAAAGAAAAATTCCAGCTCGTAAGATATGGTAATGACAAAGAGTTACGGAATAAAGGTTACAAAAGACAGCAAGACAGAGAGATAACACCGATCCCTCGAGTCAGGGAACTAGAATTCACAATGTCATCGGATGCAGAATTCAGAGAACACAATAACACCATAATTGCAACAGCGAGAAAAGTAATGGGAATTATTTGGAAGAACTTCCACAACAGAAAAGCAAACTTCATACTAAATTATGGTAGAGGTTAGTCTTAACAATAATTGAGTATTGCCCAGTACTGACAAACCCATACAGAAAACAAGACATCGCAAATGGAGAAGTCATACAAAGGACTTTTACATCAAAGATAAAGGAAACTAAAAATGATGACTACTAGTACTGGTGACGACTACAACTGAAACTCTATGGGAAGAAGACGCGAGCTAAACACATTAATATATATAATATATAAAATACTCAAGGGATATGTCTCAAACCTTAGAAATAAAGAGAGAAGAGGTAGATTGTGTATTGTCCCAGCTACAGTGAAACAAAGGGCCCTGAAAACGAAGATGGAAAATACCCTCAGAATACGAGGCCCAAAACATTTTAACCAGCTGCCAAAAGAACTGAGAAACCTCCAGCACCTCAACCTGAATAATTTCAAGAACTAACTGAACAGTTTCTCATGCAAAGTCCTTGACCAGCCATGCTTGGCTGGCTACGAGGGTAGGATAAGAGAAGAAGGCAACTCTCTCCTCTTTCAAATCCTGCAAATGAGGCGGGATGCTGTTGAGGGGTCGACCTGCAGGTCGATCCGGAGCCGCTGTTCGAAGACATCTCGAGTAAAACCTAAAAAAAAAAAAATTATATATATATATATATAAAGTAATACAAGAAAAACTGGAGGGTATCGTATCGAGAGGGAAATGCAATCCCTGATTAAGGACCATACAGAGATGGTAGAGGAAAAGGCGGTAGAAACAATAAAGGAAAATCCAAAATACTTCTACAGCTATGTGAAAAGGAGAACAAAAAACGCGCGCCGCTATTGGGCCCTCAAGGAAGAGAAATAATGAACTAACCG
The DNA here is from genome assembly GCA_023014485.1 of Bathynomus jamesi. Lineage (NCBI taxonomy): Eukaryota > Metazoa > Arthropoda > Malacostraca > Isopoda > Cirolanidae > Bathynomus > Bathynomus jamesi. The sequence goes on from JAJOZX010000535.1 coordinate 226,821, forward strand.
ACGCTCCAAAAGAAATAGCCGAAACATTGAGAGCCCAGTATGAATCAGTTTTTAGTACACCAAAAAGTGACAAAGTGATACCTGACACAGATGCATTCTTTGAAGAGAAATTGCAATGAGAGTGTATAACAGACTTTGATTTTACCCGAGAAGATGTAGCGAGAGCTATAGGACAAATGAAACCACATTCAGCTGCAGGTCCGGACAATTGAAACCCATCATTAATTAAAAACGATAAAAATGAAATAGCTACACCTTTATACTAGATATGGAAAAGATCCCTAGACACTGGGGAAATACCGAGCATCTTGAAAAGAGCAAACATTGTCCCTATATATAAAGGAGGGGACAGATCTCAAGCAATGAACTACAGACCAGTGTCATTGACGTCCCACCTATAGTTAGAGAAAAAATTTATGATTTCTTGGAGACACTGGAAAGATTCAACGAAAATCAGTATGGATTCCGATCAGGCAGATCATGCCCATCACAACAAATAGAACACTACAACAATATCCTAGATGGAAGGCAATGACAACTACAATGTCACATACACGGATTTTGCTAAAGCTTTCGACACGTGTGATCACGGTATAATAGCACATAAAATGAAATATATAGGAATAACAGGCAAAGTGGGAAAATGGATCTAGAACTTCCTCAGAGAACGTCTACAGGTCGTCAAAATTCAAGGTATATCATCATCAGAATCGGAAGTACGCAGCTCAGTACCACAAGATACAGTACTGGCCCTACTCCTGTTCATTATCATGCTAACAGACACAGACAGCGAAGTAGCCAGCAACAGTATAGTAACATCCTTTGCGGACGATACAAAGATCAGCAGAAAAATCAGCGATGTAAATGAAGTGGAGGCTTTGCAGAGGGACACGAACAAAAGTATACAAATGGTCAGAAGACAACAACATGACATTTAACACCGAGAAATTTCAGCTCTTGAGATATGATAGAAAAGTGGACTTAAACCGACTGCATATTATGCTCCAGATAGACGGGAAATTCAGAGAAATATGAAAGCGATCGATCTGCGGGTAATAATGACCGATAATGCCAAATTCGAAACACAAAATCAGATAGCGATAAATAAAGCAAAAAGAGTAGCGGGACAAGTACTAAGAACGTTCAAAAGAAGGGACAGGACAGTAATGATTCCCCTGCTAAAAACACTGATTATACCAAAACTTGAATACTGCTCAGTTTTGACGTCCCCATATAAAAAGGAAGAAACTAATAAACTAGAAGAAACTCAAAGACATTTCACAGCCAAGATTGATGGCTGCAAAGAACTCAACTACTGGGAAAGACTACGTAAACTAAATCTGTACTCCCCGGAAAGAAGAAGAGAGAGGTGCACCATAACCTACATATGGAAAATGATCGAAAAACTGGTACCAAACCTCAAACTAAATCCAATTACCATTCAAACAACACTGGAAAATAGGAAAGGCAGGATGTGTAGTGTTCCCAAATTAAAGGCCCGAAAAGGGACCTCCTGAACAGTAAAGGAAAATAGCTTGGTTGTCAGGGTACCAAGACTTTTTAACCAGCTTTCAAAGGACCTCAGAAACGTCACAGGGGTCAAAGTTGAAGTCTTCAAGAGAAGACTAGATGTTTGACTCAGGACGGCGAGCGCAAGAAAGCAACTCGCTCCTCCGCCAATCCAGACCTAGAGGCAGGGCCAAGAGCTTGACCTTCGTGTGAAGAGAGACCAACGCACGGAACAGCAAAGAGATTAACGAGGTATATATATTTCTATATATATTTCTATTCAATATTCAATTTAAACATATATTTCTATTCAATGTAAAAAATCAATTTGAGAAGAAATGAAATGCAATAAGTTAAAAAGTGAAACTTGTATTCCCTTCGAACCTTTTTTCGCAATATTTATTTGCAAAAGTAAAAACGAAAATAATAAACTTAAATTTTCTGATCTGGAAATAAACTGCTCTTCTCGAAAAACTTTTTTCTCCTTTTGAAAATACGTCAAATAAAACATTCAAAGTAAAGTTTATCACCATTATTTTCTCAAATCAAAATTAATGTTGCGAAAAACGCATAAATTTTTCTTTCGCCTCAAAAACATATCGTAAATATGTCAAAAACAGCAAGAAATAAAATCTAATTTTGGAGGATCGTCTCCTGTAAGTCAATCAGTCATTCAACCCCGTTTTCAGCATTTTATATATATATATATATATATATATATATATATATATATATATATATATTGTGCGTGTGTTGAGCACTACAGTAATTTGGTTCATTCGTTCATCTCTCTCTCTCTCTCTCTCTCTCTCTCTCTCGTTAATAGGTTAGCCAAGTATTTTGTAGAAATACATAATTTCGTCATGAACAAAAACTAAAAATGGATGTCATGGATTAGGTAAGGTGAAGTTAGGTTTCTGTCGCTCTTTTTCTTTTTTTCTCTTCCTTCGCTTTGGGTGCGTATGAAGGGTGAGAGTTAATTAAAGGCAAAAGGATTTGCCTTTAATTAACTCTTGTCAATCATGCGCTAATCTTTTTAGTTTTCTGTCCCGTTGTACATACGTATATGTTTTCGTCATCTCGCCTTCTCCCTTCATTCCCTGACGAGGTGTGCTTCTGAATATGCGAAAAGCCTCGAAATCATTTTTCGGTGCTACTTTAGTATGCGGTCTACCTACGATTCGGCGGTCTACCTTTTAATTATATCTTATTATCTTGTTTACTAATTGCTTGTTTACATCCCGATGTCAATCGCCCTTGACGATTGGTTAGGTTTAGTCATGATATTTTCGTTAGTTTTAACGAAAATATCATGACTAAACCTAACCAATCGTAGGTAGACCGCATACTAAAGTAGTACCCATTTTTCTTTTAGCTCGTGGGTTTGCATCATTTATTCATTTTACGCGTTTAATTGCGAAATTCATCCCATATATTACTTCAACTAACCAATGAATTATTGGTAATCCTTTCGAGACTTCATCATGTACGTCTCGAGAGTATTGAAAAAGTTAGACGGAAGTAATTTCTTACAAATGCGCAGTAATTACGTGGAAAAAAGATTAGCTTCGTAAGCCAAACTGGATGATTCCAACAAGAAACATTATCTTCTCGATTTTCAGGAAACATTCGAGAAAGTTCGATAAAAGATAAATTAATTAACCAAATTAAATACATGGAGTAATTTAAGTGGAATTGGTTAGTAAACCCATTAGTCCTATTAACTCGCATTCAGAAATAGAAATGGAACTAGATCGTAGTTTCACTTCATGAAGTCCTCCGCAAGACCTACTTTACAGTACAGCAGTTATTTTCGTTTCCAATCTCGAAAAACATCGAGTGCAGTCGTTGGTTAGGTTACGTTACGTTACGCTACGCTATAATTCACATAACCATAACAGGTTCTACTGGGGAGATGTATTAGCGATAATTCGGAAGCGAAGAAAACATAAGCTATTCGTCGGCCTCAGCAAAGCCAAACCCGCAGGTGTAATCACCCAGTCCACTCGCTCAAATACCAATTTAGGTAGAGGCCCGATGAAATTAATGAAACGAAACTGGCAGTCTGGGAAAAAAAATATATATATATATATATATATATATATATATATATATATGATGAATAAAGCCACGAAGGAAAGGAAACACAGAATGGTGCTCAAGCGCTTTCGTCTAATGACATCCTCAGAATGTCATTAGACGAAAGCGCTTGAGCACCATTCTGTTTCCTTTCCTTCGTGGCTTTATTCATCATAAATATTTTTCACGTGTTACTTTCGTGAAATAATTTTCATATAATATATATATATATATATATATATCCTAGAATGCCCGCTACGTCTTGCGCAACAAAGGTTCCCCAAAACACAACTTAGTGAGACTTTGAAGGGCAAGTGTGTTATTAAAACGGTCTCTTGTTCTCCTTTAATGTGTATGCTAAATTTGTTGCAGATTAACGTAGACGTTTAGGTGCCCCCTTCTAGTCTCTCCACCCGCAGTTACTTTCACAATCTGCTGACCTCTTATCTTGCTGTAAAACTGTATTAGTTTCCTTCGTAACAAATAAGTTATAAAGGTCATATTGGCCCCAATAACATACATTACCTTAAATTAGTCTTAGCTAATGGAAGCTGAATTGAAGTTAAAAAAATTAGGGGTGCTACTATAGCGTGATTCCTACCGGAATATTTTCGTTAAAACTAACGAAAATATCACGACTTAACCTAACCAATTATAATTATCAAGGGCGTACAGTTGATCTATTACACAGGTCAACAAAAAAACATTTTTTTTTCGTTGCCAAGGAAATTCGTACAAATTTAGGGTATTTTGGGGTTGCTGAATTCCAAAATGAAAGTAGTTTTTCCGATTTGGCTCTAGTTCTTGAGATAATGAATACCCTTAATTAATAGGAAACGTAACCATAACGCGTGCATATGGGAAACTACCGGAACATTCTAGATGGTGAGACCGAATAAAATGCCATTATGTATTTCATGTGTTTACTTTTGTATGATTTGAGACAATTTCAATGCGATTTGTAAGTAGGCTCCGCCTGAACATTAAATTTTTTGCATTTTTACGTGTTTCAATGGGGTACCAATTATCTCATAAATTAGAGCCAATCTAGCAAGACCGATGTCATATTCGGAATCAGCACCACAAAGTTACCCCAAAATCACTCTAATATGATTGGCAATAAAATGAGTGTTGACCAGTGTTATTAATTATAACATTGTTTGTTTCTGGAATAGTATTTACTATTTACTAATAGATCAACTGTACGCCCTTGATAATTGGTTAGGTTAAGTCGTGATATTTTCGTTAGTTTTAACGAAAATATTCCGGTAGGAATCACGCTATAGTAGCACCAAATTAGGTCTAAGTTTTTTTTTTTTTTTTTTTTTTTCAACCTACATTCTCCCTTTCCCCCTGTAACCCCAACTTATTTATAACTATTCTCTATGTATTGATGTCTCGCGTAAAAACCTCATTTTATACACGCACTCATTATAATAAGTTTTCATCATACAAAGTTTATCGGTCGATCGAGGTTTCAATAACAAAGTGAAATATTGCGACTGATTGACCGTTAGAGCGAGATAATCTTCATAACTAAGTGGACATTAATTATAATCGTCTTTATAACCGAGTGACCGTTATAACTGTACGATCGCCGTAATAAGTTGGTGTATAACCGGTTGTCCGTTAGGATCATATGTAGAATTCGGACCCCTACCAAGGTTGGGGTCCGAATTCTACATTAGCGGAAGGTTGGGGTCTGTATTCTTCATTTGGCTTGTTTAAGCTACTCTTTAACTATTTGAGTTTCTACATTTGCCTTAACATCCGAGGCCATGTTTAAGCTACGCCAAAAAAGTTTTATTAAATCAATGCATGGATGTAGGAGATCACACTTAAATTCATACTTAGACGAATTTATGTGGCATGAAAGACACATAAACAATACGTTTTTCCAATTTTGTGATACCATTTTTCACAATATCTTTTTAATTAAACTTTCACTTAATAAGATTGGATCAAATGTAGAATTCGGACCCCAGCCTTCTTTAGTTAGCTTTATAAGGCTAACTAACGAAAATATCATGACCTAACCTAACCAATCGTCAAGGGCGTACAGTTAACCTAACGATTGGTTAGGTTAGGTTGTGATATTTTCGTTAGTTAGCCTTATAAAGCTAACTAAAGAAGGCTGGGGTCCGAATTCTACATTTGATATAAGATTTTACAATTGTGTGATTTTAATGGTTTTTATTTGTGATAATAATAATAAAATTTGGTGCTACTGTAGTATGCGGTCTACCAACGATTGGTTAGGTTTAGTCATGATATTTTCGTTAAAACTAACGAAATATCATGACTAAACCTAACCAATCGTCAAGGGCAGTAGTATAGCCGCAAAAGGGGAGAGTGCAAGAATGTTGCAAATGATTACGTAATGTTCCAAGGGGGGGGGTTGTTGCAAATGGGTGGGGGGTGGGGGTGTTAGAAAAAAGAAAAAAAAATTCCCCCAAAGGGGGGATGCTGCAGGTGCAACAAGGAAAACTTGGAGGCGGAGTTCTCCCCCAAGCTATTCCCCTCAAAGGGCCAGAAAGGAGAGAAAGGAGGAGAGGTGTTCACCTGGCAGGAGCCAAGTGCATATTAAGACTTCAGCCGAGTAGGCGTTGTTTTATAGGCTCCTAATCAGCCAGTTGGCTTAGAAGGCGTAAATGGCTTGAGTTGCCAGATAGCGCCATGTATTCATTTAATTCTAATCGAAGACTGAGTTGCCAGATACCACTTTCTAGCGATACCATTGTATACATTATTATAGACTCCTAATCAGCCAGTTGGCTTAGAAGCCGTAAATGTTGCCAGATACCACTTTTTAGCGATACCATTGTATACACTATTATAGACTCCTAATCAGCCAGTTGGCTTAGAAGGCGTAAATGACTTGAGTTGCCAGATACCACTTTTAGCGATACCATTGTATACATTATTATATTTCTTAAAAGTTGGTTTAGAATACCGGTAGTAGGTTTAGAAGGCGTAACATGATATAATTAAGTAAAACAACATTGCATCATTCTGTTTATTATAAATATATAGAAAATAAATATACATTTCAATTGAGGAATATGCATATAATCATAACAGTACAGGAAATATATACACACAATTATGGATATATATAAAATAAATATACATTTCAAATAGAAATAAATATACATTTCAATAATAATAGAAATATGCATATAATCATAACAGTACAGGGGAAATATCACGCAAAATATATATAAATACATTTCAATAATAATAGAAAATATGCATATAATCATAACAGTACAGGGGAAATATCACGCAAAATATATAAATACAATACAATTCAATAATAATAGAAATATGCATATAATCATAACAGTACAGGAGAAATATCAAGCAAAATATATAAATACATTTCACTTTTTTTTCAAAATACTAAACTCGGTCTTAATCGAGTTTACAATTACATCATTATTGCTCTGCATTACGCAGTATATGCGGCTTAATAATATTTCACCGCTTAAAGTATAGGGAAACTTGTATTCGATATGAAGGGCTTTCATATCGTTCAGTACTATTTTTGTTCCCACTTTAAAACCGGTTGGTAAGTCATCTTTAAATACGTCTAGAATACAATCAAAAGCACGCACAAAGAGTTCATCGTTAGCTACATTATTAAACACAAGTTTATAAGCACGCTTTTCCAATCGAGGGTTTATTTCTACCGACTCGAGCTTTTCAATCGTGAACTCACTCAACATAGCGGCAATTGAAATAATCTTCTAAATCATTACGACAACTGCGCGTTATATAAAGAAATAGTTCTTCAGGGTGAACGGTGTAGGTGAGCTCAGCCTTGTACCGATCAATTGCTTTGTACCAAAGTTCATGGTATTTCAAAGAGTCTAAACTTTTTAAATAAACATCCAGCACTAAACCATTCTCACCAGCCCTACACTCGGTAAACCCATCGAGCAGAGCGGTGTAGGCGTATTCAAGTACTGTATCAAAATAAAGCATGTCCGTAACACGCGCGTCTAATATAGGTTTCAGCTTGCGGAATCCGACGATTTCAAACATTCTGTCGAGGATGAAACGGTTTCGCGTAGGAACAAGAGCGTTATTATCAGAAGCATTCTTCCACATCAGCCGTATATCAATGCACGGCCGATCGTTATTTATACACAACGTACATACAACGGCGTATGAGGGTGCGTAATCTGCTCTCTTCTTGTACCTACGTTAGCAGGTATTTTATAACGATCTTCACTCCACTTCTCAACTATCACGAAGATTCTATTCATCTCCTCGACACTTAAATAAACCCGTTTGTTTGTTTGTCTACATTCCGTTTCCAGTACATAGCTAATGGTACCGGAATTACGCCTGAACAGCACAACGATTTCGTCACGGACACATCGTACGAGGCGTTGAGAATGCTGCTCAAAGGAAGTTCCATCGTATTCGAGGAGCGCACGTCCACTCGGTTCAAGCTCTGAGATAACTATGAGCCGTGTGAGGCACGCAGGTAGGCAGGAACGGTTCGACGGGCGGCTGACTCGATGATACGTGAATGGGCTTGTTCGTATGATCCGCGAGTCGTACCGAATTGTTGTACATATTCGGTACAAGAATTAATTTCATCACTACCAGCCTACGCACCAGACATTTTACCTCAGGATAAGAACTAGGAACATTTTTGCTTTACTAAACATCTTCACACTCCGGCGCACTATTTGAGAGGAACATATGCTAATATTTTCCTTTCTGCCCATCAAACGATACTCGTCTCTAAAGTCTGTTAAGAATTCACGCAGGGCACTAGCCACAACCTCACTACGAACCTCATCATGATATACATTAATAGTGATAAAAATACTTAAGATTGTCCATGATCACGAGATTCACATTTCAGTCGTAGGGTATGAGTAATCGACATGGTGTAGCATGACGTAATACCGCTTGTCACACCACCCATCCGCAAGACTCATTATCCATACCTGCTGCTTCTCTTCTGCACGCGTTGTTTCTTTACTTCACGGTGTATGTGAGACTTTATAAAGTTTAGCTCTGCAGTATACTTCAGCACATCGTCTGTGCAACAAAGCCTTCAACGGTCTCACCAGAACATCCGTAGAGTATTTGTACATCTTGGAACTTCGCACAATCCAATGTGTTTTTTAAAGAGGTATAGGAGGGAGGAATAGGAAGTTTTTCGGTATCCACCACATCCTGACACTTTGCTGAATACCATTTCATAAACGTTGTACAAGCAATATTAAAGGTAGCCATTTGAATACACGTCTGATCTGAATACACGTCTGATCTCTCGGGCTTACTGCAGTCGACTGACCACGCAGGGACTCCCAGATAGTAGCATGACTCACGGTCTTACAGTGGGCTGAGCTTAGAACTTTCACCTGCGCACACACGCACACACACACACACACAAACACAAAGGAGAAAGTGAAACGCTAATTGAAACATGATTTATTTAATAAACGAGATATTCAAGTTATATATATTTACAAATACGATTTAATAAACGAGATATTCAAGTTATATATATATTTACAAATACGTGTAATAAATCAATATATACTTTACAAATACGATTTAATAAATGAGATATTCAAGTTATATATATATTTACAAATACGTGTAATAAATCAATAGATACGATTATATACAAGACAAATACGTGTGGTTAACAATAGAAGCATCATACGTTTGGTATCCAAAGGGTACGGTATCATAGGTACCAGGTAACTGGTAACGTTTCCTATAGGTGTTACGGCACACCTTCGTACCCCTAAGTTCCTTCACGCCCCCCAGCTTCTGCGCCCGAAAATTGTGGGTGCCTACAATTAGTTGGGGAGGTTGTTCGCCCTCATCATCGTCCAAACATACTAGATCCTTCAACGATTCAAAGTTAACAACCCGCCGATTCGCATGGTTGAGCGTAATACCCTTTGCCTTCACGATATATTTCATTTCCTCCCCCACCCTGACCCGTACCCCATAAGTCTTAGGTCCTGTTGAGACAAAAGAGTCGGCGTAAGCGTTGTCCCCATACTCGTCCTTGATCTCATCAGTGAGCTCGCCGAGGAACTCCCCAATAGCGGGCATGTATTCACCCTCCCTCTCTGTGAATATCACGCTATCTGTATCGGCATACAATACTCTCCGCCCAAGAGAATGCAATAGACCCCAAAGTTTTATACGGGCGTAGGCTGTTGTGAAGCTGGCCACAGGTATGTTTGTAACCCTTGAGGTATCTGTGGCAAATTCAGTGTTGTTGTACTTTATTATGTAAGTATTACCTACATTCACGATCTCCATGACCTCTTTATCGGGAGCATTGGCATAATCCCAGACATCGCTATAACTTTGTGCCAAATGAATGCTCCCTCTGCCGGTATTCTGCGCAAATTTTCCCCATAGACTGTTTAGACACAACTTTGCACTAAAGCGCTTGCCAGGATTCTTTACAATTTGGACACGATCAAGTTGTATACCTTCGCGGTCGCGGTAACGTTGAATATAGGCAGACTTTTCATCTTCGGTATCAACTCCTCGCGGATACCCTGATGCCTCAACCTTATCCTTCAAAAAGGCGTTTATATATGGTGTGAAAAGGTTGGGTAGCTTCTGAAACCTCCACACCTCATGTATCTTCAGTATTCTATAACCATGGCGTACGGCTAGGGCCAGCTCAGGACTTGTATATACGCCTCTGATCTTACGCTGGTGGGGTATATGGTTACATTCGCCGTTATCCTCTTCCGCGCACTTCACGCACAGGGGAAACATGAGCTTGTCGTCGATAACGACAGGTAAGATCGGCATCCATAAATTGCGTGGGGGGAGTACGTCTACGAAAGAGAGCCCAAAGTAACGATCATTCAAATTTTTTGAAAATTCATTGATGGAGGGTAGGCTAGGTCCCACCAGTTTCTCAGGAGCGCCCACGGGGTACGGATTGCTCTTCATCACGTATGGGTATAAAGAACAGAAATCGTAGTAATGGAGCTTCACGCCCTCCGTAGGTGGAAAGTATAGTCTGAAAGGATTTGTACGTCCTCCAAACAAGCTATCACCACATTTGAGAGGATCCAGCACCATTGAACGCTTGATCGTGTTTATTTCCTCACGGTACACCTCGTCTGTCTCCATCCGTGCATCATATTCATGCTCCCACAAGACTTTGTGAGTGAACTGTGATCCTATAAGTTGATCGCGGGTGCGGGTCGATGCAAGACAGTCGGCAGGAGACCTACCGTGGATATCTCCGGCGATTCCGCACTCAGGACGGGGGCATCCATGCCACCAGCAACCGTTAAAGGAGTACACAGTCTTCACACCAGTGACACGGTTTTCACTTAACCCATCAACCCAAAAAACACGTCCATTAATCTTAATGGGTACTTCACCCGTGTTGCGGGCGTGCTTTATGTATACACCTGTCTGTTGCTGTAGGTGTATGAGCCAGTAAATAGCCTTGTGCCGTAACTGCGGGGGTTGTTTCGGTGAATAATGGCTAAGGTGTCTTTAGGCATGAAGTTATTCTTGAACACCGTAAAACATAATGATGCGATGGTGGTTGCGACTTGCAGTGGATCGCATTTGAAACGGGCTATGTACATCCTTCTAAAGGCCTGGAAACATACTCTAAGCACGCGCACATCATTCACGCAATAACGCTCACATTCATCAGCTATATTATAAGGGTTACTTTCATTAAAACTGTCGTAGTATCGATCAAAGTCTTCACGTTCATCCATACAGTCAAAATAATGTTTGGGGGTGGTGGGCCTACGTAGTTTAAAGTCTCGCTGGTGAGGAAAGTGTAAGGGAAGTATCCTTTGGAAACTTCAGCTGCTACTCCCATCACCTTGGGTAGCTTTGCTAATTTACAAGGTGTGAATAATAAAGTATCTTTAAATTGTACATTGCCTCTTATCTGCATCTGTATTAATTTGTTGCCTCTTTTCAATGGATCACCTGTAAATATCTCAGAGGATTCGTGTTCAAGCAACTCCTTATAAAGGAACTGCGTGTCAAACTTTGCCCCGTTATGGGCGAGAATATACACAGTCATTTTTTTGAACTTGTCGGCTAACTTGACAATATAGGACACAAATAGTTTCACAGGACTATCGCGGACATTCGTTTTAAAAACGTTTGTCCGTTTACCGCATTTGGGGCACTCGTCACATTCGATACCCATACACTCATCACAGATGGTCTGGCTCACAAGTAAATGTGGAATTACCTCTTTGGTTTCAGCGTTCGTATATGTTTCTATATCGTAGTATACAGTTATACAAGGGTTATTTTTAGGCTTAGCATCTTTCATATAACATACATGCTTTACTCCATCCGCCTTATATTCCTCCTGGCATGTAGGACAGTGAATTACGTCACACTTGTGCTTAAATTTCCCCCAATTATCCATTGTGTGAAACATACCACATTCACAGATTCTCATTTTCCTGCACGTGCCAATTGATTTATGGAAATCAAAACAGCTATTATTGAAAAATGTGCGTCTACACACATCACAGTCTCTCTTCTCAGCTTCAACTACACGGCTTTCACATTTGGTGCTTTTACACTGCTCACATACCATGTGACATTCTTTACAATGTCTCACTATATCATCCTACTAAAATAAGTAGGGGTCTTGTACGATCTCTCACACAGCTTTTAAAAACATACACAGTCCTACGACGATCATCCAACCCAAATACAACTATGCGGACATTCATTTCCTGTTCTACCCTTCTCAGCTCTTCAGGACCCATATTACAGTCAAATTCAAGTTCACAGTCTACAGCTAGTTTACGGGCACGCTCCACGACCGTAGGCAGCCAAATTTTTTGAGTCCGTGTATTTTGTACAGTAAACATACGTGCTAAGAGTACTGCTATAAAGCCGCAACCACGATCGACGTTTATATGCTTTCGGTAAATAGTCGGAGAATTGAAGTTAAGAGTATACGGTATGGCACTATGACCCGCAACACGGAATACACGGTCAATATTTACCGTGAAGTTGTCCATATTGAAGGCTATACTACTTTGGGCGGCTTGCATTATACGTCCTAATATATATTCTACATCTTCAGCCGCCAAACGTCTAAATGGCACTATCACCCAATAATCGTCTACATCACCGTCATCTGACCCGAATCCAAAGGACAGACTCGTCCTGACTTCACGCTCGTCGCGATTCTGAAGAGCAAACTCTACAATACGCTGTACAACCCGGCGTAGCCCGCGCTCAATTCCATTGCTATACATGGCTCTAGGGTCGACCCTGACTCTATACCGATTTCTAGTCAAGGCTGGGGTGGGGGCTGCGGATCGCACCAATTCAGCGTTATACATCCTCAACAGAACGGGGGGCGGGGATGAATTAGGGGATATAGCGGAAGGTGCTGCTGGGGGGCCTGTTGCGTAGGAGGTTGAGGGTTGGGGATCTATTATTGTAGACTTAACAGAACGGGGGGCGGGGCGGATGAATAAGGGGATATATTAGCGGGAGGTGCTGCTGGGGGGTTGTTGCGTAAGAGGTTGAGGGTTGGGGATCTATTACTGCTGCAACAGGCGCGTATTTCGGTCGCTTTATACCTGACGTGGGGTTCTCACACCTCCGCTTTGGACGTGCTACCGGTATCGCTGGTGAGGGTTCGTTGGCAGGGAGGAGATCACAACTACACTGTCGTCGAGGTCATCCGTAATGTCAATGATGGGGTGCTCTACCTCATCGTCATTCACGGTTCTGTGGGAGAAGAAAGCAAAATATAAGGAACAGCACTCAAAATTTGTAATATTTTGTAAATGACCCACTTAGGAGTGTGACGTGTTAGAAATGGACTCTGTAGAAAAATTCAGATTCACGAGCCCATCCACATGTATTATATCTGGACCTACAGGATGTGGTAAAACTGTGTTTATGCTTAAAATCATTAAAGAAAAGGGAGAGATGTTCTCGAAATTTGTGCATAAAGTTATATGGTGCTATTCGACGTATCAATCAGTGTTCAACGAGTACCAAGATGATATTTTGTTCCACAAAGGCGTATATGACGTTAATTCGTTAAAGGGAAATGAACATACAGTCATTGTAATTGACGATCTCATGTTGGAGATGGATAAAACGTTTGCCGAGACATTTACAGTATTCTCCCACCATCTTAACATAAGCGTGTTCTTCATCAATCAGAATCTATTTTTCAAAAATAGATACATGCGCGATGTGTCGTTAAATACGCAATATCTAGTCTTATTCGCAACGTAGAGATGTATCACAAATTGGGGTATTAGCCAATCAAATGTTCCCGAATCAGCGTAAGGAGTTTTTGGAAGTTTATAAAGAAGCTACAAGCACGCGTTACGGATATTTGCTTTGCGACCTTCATCCGCGAAACACGTTTAGAGTGCTTCTGCGAACGAATATATTTCCAAACGAGCCTGAAACGGTGTATATTCCAGAATGACAAAGAGACTAAAGAAATACCGTGAATTAATAAAAATCTATCATCGACTGCCCGGGCAATGCAGCAGATGTTTATTAAAAATATCGACGCCGACTTTTTAAAATGCATCTGTGAAATCTGTCTTAACGTTATAAATTGCAATGTATCAATGAAAACCCATCAGAAGGCTCGCCTACGCCGCTACAAGAACATAATACGTGCACTCGCTCGTAAAAGTCAAACTGTAGCGAAGAAAAAACGAATTATTGTACAAACAGGAGGGTCATTTCTCCCCATCTTATTTTCAGTTTTGGGTCCTTTACTGACTAGATTAATATAATGAAGAAAGTGGTAGTGATTCCCCACGAGGTGTACGCTTCACTGCAAAGGAATCCAGACACGGATCTAGATCCCCGTAAAAGCAGACTTAAAAGAATGGAAAGCGAATTGCTAGCCCTATTAAACAGTGAAAAAACACCTGATGAGAAAAGAATCTTATACCAAGAAGCTCTGCAGAAATTTCTTCACGAGTACGAAAATTATAAGAGCCCTACAGAGATTCCTGTGGTTATTAGGCACAGCACGGGGGACGATGGACATGGCGACATAGGATCTGTGCCCGACGATACAGCTGACCAACCAAAAAGATTAGCCACACAACATATCGAACATGTATTAAAAAGCACCCTCCCACATACATTGAGGAGTAAAGGCTTAAGTCTTTATAATCTATTGAATGAGGATCCAGCCATACAATGGACCGATACAGGCGAGATCATTGTGGAAGGATCAAAGGTACAGGGATCGAATATCGTAGACATTGTCCATGATCTGGTGAGAAAGTGGGATAGGCCATCACCATCAGGATGGAAGCATATTAAAGCAAGACTACAACAAATAAATGTCCCTAAAACGTTGATAGGAAATCTGAACAGGTTAAAAGACTTGGAACATGCAACGCATGTGACACAATTGAAGGCCGTCACCCCCGGCGGTAACACCTTTGAAGAGGAGCAAGAAGAGGTTAAACCAACCCTACCCACGTGCCTCTAAAATACGCAAATGGCTAATGTATTAACTAAACGCTATTATGACATTTCTAACCCATCCTCTTACGGCGGCGTAGATAGACTGTACAGAAGTGTTTACGGAGTAGGAAAAAAGATGTTGAAAGATTTTTGAGGGAGCAGGACGCTTATACGCTTCATAAGCCTGTGAGAAAAGGTTTAAAACAGCCAAGACAACGGCTTCCTCCGATTGATTCTATTGGCAAGCAGATTTAACAGACATGCAAAGATATTCTGTGTATAACGATGGTTACCGCTACATTCTATTCATAATAGACGTATTCTCTAGATATCTGTGGCTAGTTCCTCTGAAAAATAAATCACCTGAAACAGTTGCTAAAGCCACCAAAACGCTAATGTTAAAAGAAAACAGGGTTCCTGGCTATTTTTGTACGGATATGGGGAAGGAATTTATAGGCCGTGCTTTTCAGAACATGTTGACAGAGTTTAATATCAGCTATTACACAACCAATTCTATACATAAGGCTTCTTTAGCTGAAAGAGTTCAGCGCACCATAAAGGAACGCATGCACCGTTATTTTACACATAAAACACATACAGATTTCTAGACATTCTGGAATCATTGGCGTCATCCTACAACCGCTCACACCATCGCACGATTGGACATCACCTAAACGATGTTTTAGAAAGAGGTACGCCCCCGAGGAGAGATGGATCACCACCACCACCACCACACTCTGCGCGCTTCAAAATCAATGATTATGTAAGGCTGTCGCGTTCGGGGAACAAATTCGCAAAGGGTTTTGAGCAAGGATGGACACGCGAGATTTTTAAAGTTAGGGCTATGAGACCTAAAGGTGAGATAATGATGTATTACATTGAAGATTTGAATGGAGAAGAAATCTCAGGAGGCTTTTACCGCGAGGAATTGCAGAAAATTGCGTTTAATTTAGGAAAAAATGTGTTTAAAATTGAGAAAATTTTAGGAAGCAAAGGTTCAGGAAAGAGAAAAATGTACCTGGTGAAATGGTTAGGGTACCCAGAAAGCTTCAACACCTATATAAAAGCTGATGCAATAATGAAGCTTAAATAGTATGCAACATGGCTCCTAACCATTTCTACGTCACACTCCCGTCCTCCTCGTCCCTGTCTGTACACCCTAACAACACACTAGCCAACTTTGTAACAGAACTCCACAAGCACATTGAATTGGGTCGTGATTCGTATGAGGTGGGGATATGCGAAATTCAGCTGGACACCATCTTTTTAAATATTGAACATAAAGAAACCGTTTTTACGATTCTTAGAGACATTGACGAGTGTGAAAAAGCTGGGGTAGCTATGGATGAAACTATGCGCATCGCTCGGACTAAGATTGCACGGTATTACAGTACAGAAGTAAGACTAGGACCGGGTCAATATGGTTCGGCCGAGGATGTTGTGAGAGGCTTAAACGTAAGTTTAAGAAACTCAAACCTTACGAATGATTTAGTATACGAAATCGTAAACAACCCTGCACATACACTAATCCTAAAATCAAAGACTAACAGACGTATTAAAGACCATAGAAAGTTCCAAATTCTAGCCAATGGCCGATATAGCGCAGCCTTCCAAAGAGACACATTTCACGAGACACAGCATGACTTGTCCAGATTAATGTATCAATTGAAGATGGGGAAATTGGCTGAAAGGTCCCCAGACATGTGCTATATTTACAGTAATATAGTGGAGCACCAGTTTGTTGGGGATACCCAGGCACGCCTGCTGCGCATTGCTCACATCCCCAACCATAGAGGAAGGAGTTTGAGTATTACATATGACAGACCCCATTATGTGAATGTCGCAACTAATTTAATAACAAATATCTCAATATATATAAGAACGATTGAGGTTGAAAACTTCCCATTCGGTAACGGGAGCTTAACAGTGAAGCTACACTTTCGACGCACTGAGTTATAGTGGATAGAAAGCCTTTCACCGTCTATCGAGGGGTGCGATACCAGCGCGGTAGTGGACTTGGGTCCATTTTTTCATCCATACTACGTACGGCTGTTCCTTTGCTGAAGAGGGGTGCCAGATACCTTGGAAGGAAAGCGCTGCAATCAGGTATTAACACTGCAGAAGACATATTGGCCGGGGCTAAACCTAAAGAGGCTCTAAAAAAACATTTAAAGCGTACACGGGACGAAATCATCAAAGATGCAAAGAGAAAAATGCGTGGTAGCGGGAAGAAGCGGGCTGCCCGGAAGAAGAAGGGGTCACGTGGTATTAAACGTAAAAGGCTATCAAAAAAGAAGTGCTGTAAGCGAATGAAACCTATGGTTGACCACTTTTTTGACTGATATAAGCTAAGGACATTGATCTCGTGAATCATAGTTTGTTTACCACTTGTCGAGAGAGGAGTCACTATTTCGCCATGGCACGCTTCAACCACCCATGTAGTTCACAATGCTGTAAATCGGAGCTGTCCCTTTTTGAGCTACCTCCAACCCAGGTTTCTATTGAGCACAGTGACTTTATTACAATTAACCCTTTAAACACAATTAGTTCCCCGAGTGCACCTATAGAATTCGTGATACCCAGCTCAGGTCCTTACTTTTTTGATCCAAGCTGTGTGCACATGTACGCTAAGCTACGTACATGTCCATTCTGATGGAACGGTCTGCGATGACAAATATGCTGTATACCCTGAAACAAACTTTCTGCACTCCATATTCAACCAGTGTGACGTATATTTAAATCAGACCAACATATCGGCAGGCACGGGGTACTATCATCTACGAGCCTATCTGGAAAATGTCCTCAACTTTTCCAAAGAAGCGAAGGCCCGTTTCAAATGCGATCCACTGCAAGTCGCAACCACCATCGCATCATTATGTTTTACGGTGTTCAAGAATAACTTCATGCCTAAAGACACCTTAGCCATTATTCACCGAAACAATCCCCGCAGTTACGGGCACAAGGCTATTTACTGGCTCATACACCTACAGCAACAGACAGGTGTATACATAAAGCACGCCCGCAACACGGGTGAAGTACCCATTAAGATTAATGGACGTGTTTTTTGGGTTGATGGGTTAAGTGAAAACCGTGTCACTGGTGTGAAGACTGTGTACTCCTTTAACGGTTGCTGGTGGCATGGATGCCCCCGTCCTGAGTGCGGAATCACCGGAGATATCCACGGTAGGTCTCCTGCCGACTGTCTTGCATCGACCCGCACCCGCGATCAACTTATAGGATCACAGTTCACTCACAAAGTCTTGTGGGAGCATGAATATGATGCACGGATGGAGACAGACGAGGTGTACCGTGAGGAAATAAACACGATCAAGCGTTCAATGGTGCTGGATCCTCTCAAATGTGGTGATAGCTTGTTTGGAGGACGTACAAATCCTTTCAGACTATACTTTCCACCTACGGAGGGCGTGAAGCTCCATTACTACGATTTCTGTTCTTTATACCCATACGTGATGAAGAGCAATCCGTACCCCGTGGGCGCTCCTGAGAAACTGGTGGGACCTAGCCTACCCTCCATCAATGAATTTTCAAAAAATTTGAATGATCGTTACTTTGGGCTCTCTTTCGTAGACGTACTCCCCCCACGCAATTTATGGATGCCGATCTTACCTGTCGTTATCGACGACAAGCTCATGTTTCCCCTGTGCGTGAAGTGCGCGGAAGAGGATAACGGCGAATGTAACCATATACCCCACCAGCGTAAGATCAGAGGCGTATATACAAGTCCTGAGCTGGCCCTAGCCGTACGCCATGGTTATAGAATACTGAAGATACATGAGGTGTGGAGGTTTCAGAAGCTACCCAACCTTTTCACACCATATATAAACGCCTTTTTGAAGGATAAGGTTGAGGCATCAGGGTATCCGCGAGGAGTTGATACCGAAGATGAAAAGTCTGCCTATATTCAACGTTACCGCGACCGCGAAGGTATACAACTTGATCGTGTCCAAATTGTAAAGAATCCTGGCAAGCGCTTTAGTGCAAAGTTGTGTCTAAACAGTCTATGGGGAAAATTTGCGCAGAATACCGGCAGAGGGAGCATTCATTTGGCACAAAGTTATAGCGATGTCTGGGATTATGCCAATGCTCCCGATAAAGAGGTCATGGAGATCGTGAATGTAGGTAATACTTACATAATAAAGTACAACAACACTGAATTTGCCACAGATACCTCAAGGGTTACAAACATACCTGTGGCCAGCTTCACAACAGCCTACGCCCGTATAAAACTTTGGGGTCTATTGCATTCTCTTGGGCGGAGAGTATTGTATGCCGATACAGATAGCGTGATATTCACAGAGAGGGAGGGTGAATACATGCCCGCTATTGGGGAGTTCCTCGGCGAGCTCACTGATGAGATCAAGGATGAGTATGGGGACAACGCATACGCCGACTCTTTTGTCTCAACAGGACCTAAGACTTATGGGGTACGGGTCAGGGGGGGGAGGAAATGAAATATATCGTGAAGGCAAAGGGTATTACGCTCAACCATGCGAATCGGCGGGTTGTTAACTTTGAATCGTTGAAGGATCTAGTATGTTTGGACGATGATGGGCGAACAACCTCCCCAACTAATTGTAGGCACCCACAATTTTCGGGCGCAGAAGCTGGGGGGCGTGAAGGAACTTAGGGGTACGAAGGTGTGCCGTAACACCTATAGGAAACGTTACCAGTTACCTGGTACCTATGATACCGTACCCTTTGGATACCATAACGTATGATGCTTCTATTGTTAACTCACACGTATTTGTCTTGTATATAATCGTATCTATTGATTTATTACACGTATTTGTATATATATATATAACTTGAATATCTCGTTTATTAAATCGTATTTGTAAAGTATCTATTGATTTATTACACGTATTTGTAAATATATATATAACTTGAATATCTCGTTTATTAAATCGTATTTGTAAATATATATAACTTGAATATCTCGTTTATTAAATAAATCATGTTTCAATTAGCGTTTCACTTTCTCCTTTGTGTGTGTGTGTGTGTGTGTGTGTGTGTGTGTGTGCGCGCAGGTGAAAGTTCTAAGCTCCGCCCACTGTAAGACCGTGAGTCATGCTACTATCTGGGAGTCCCTGCGTGGTCAGTCGACTGCAGTAAGCCCGAGAGATCAGACGTGTATTCAGATCAGACGTGTATTCAAATGGCTACCTTTAATATTGCTTGTACAACGTTTATGAAATGGTATTCAGCAAAGTGTCAGGATGTGGTGGATACCGAAAAACTTCCTATTCCTCCCTCCTATACCTCTTTTAAAAACACATTGGATTGTGCGAAGTTCCAAGATGTACAAATACTCTACGGATGTTCTGGTGAGACCGTTGAAGGCTTTCGTTGCACAGACGATGTGCTGAAGTATACTGCAGAGCTAAACTTTATAAAGTCTCACATACACCGTGAAGTAAAAGAAACAACGCGTGCAGAAGAGAAGCAGCAGGTATGGATAATGAGTCTTGCGGATGGGTGGTGTGACAAGCGGTATTACGTCATGCTACACCATGTCGATTACTCATACCCTACGACTGAAAATGTGAATCTCGTGATCATGGACAATCTTAAGTATTTTTATCACTATATTAACGTATATCATGATGAGGTTCGTAGTGAGGTTGTGGCTAGTGCCCTGCGTGAGTTTTTAACAGACTTTAGAGACGAGTATCGTTTGATGGGCAGAAAGGAAAAATATGAGCATATGTTCCTCTCAAATAGTGCGCCGGAGTGTGAAGATGTTTAGTAAAACATAAAATGTTCCTAGTTCTTATCCTGAGGTAAAATGTCTGGTGCGTAGGCTGGTAGTGATGAAATTAATTCTTGTACCGGAAAAACAAATATGTACAACAATTCGGTACGACTCGCGGATCATACGAACAAGCCCATTCACGTATCATCGAGTCAGCCGCCCGTCGAACCGTTCCTGCCTACCTGCGTGCCTCACACGGCTCATAGTTATCTCAGAGCTTGAACCGAGTGGACGTGCGCTCCTCGAATACGATGGAACTTCCTTTGAGCAGCATTCTCAACGCCTCGTACGATGTGTCCGTGACGAAATCGTTGCGCGTGTTCAGGCGTAATTCCGGTACCATTAGCTATGTACTGGAAACGGAATGTAGACAAACAAACAAACGGGTTTATTTAAGTGTCGAGGAGATGAATAGAATCTTCGTGATAGTTGAGAAGTGGAGTGAAGATCGTTATAAAATACCTGCTAACGTAGGTACAAGAAGAGAGCAGATTAGTGACGCACCCTCATACGCCGTTGTATGTACGTTGTGTATAAATAACGATCGGCCGTGCATTGATATACGGCTGATGTGGAAGAATGCTTCTGATAATAACGCTCTTGTTCCTACGCGAAACCGTTTCATCCTCGACAGAATGTTTGAAATCGTCGGATTCCGCAAGCTGAAACCTATATTAGACGCGCGTGTTACGGACATGCTTTATTTTGATACAGTACTTGAATACGCCTACACCGCTCTGCTCGATGGGTTTACCGAGTGTAGGGCTGGTGAGAATGGTCTAGTGCTGGACGTTTATTTAAAAAGTTTAGACTCTTTGAAATACCATGAACTTTGGTACAAAGCAATTGATCGGTACAAGGCTGAGCTCACCTACACCGTTCACCCTGAAGAACTATTTCTTTATATAACGCGCAGTTGTCGTAACGATTTAGAAGATTATTTCAATTGCCGCTATGTTGAGTGAGTTCACGATTGAAAAGCTCGAGTCGGTAGAAATAAACCCTCGATTGGAAAAGCGTGCTTATAAACTTGTGTTTAATAATGTAGCTAACGATGAACTCTTTGTGCGTGCTTTTGATTGTATTCTAGACGTATTTAAAGATGACTTACCAACCGGTTGTAAAGTGGGAACAAAAATAGTACTGAACGATATGAAAGCCCTTCATATCGAATACAGGTTTCCCTATACTTTAAGCGGTGAAATATTATTAAGCCGCATATACTACGTAATGCAGAGCAATAATGATGTAATTGTAAACTCGATTAAGACCGAGTTTAGTATTTTGAAAAAAAAGTGAAATGTATTTATATATTTTGCTTGATATTTCTTCTGTACTGTTATGATTATATGCATATTTCTATTATTATTGAATTGTATTTATATATTTTGCGTGATATTTCCCCTGTACTGTTATGATTATATGCATATTTCTATTATTATTGAAATGTATATTTATTTCTATTTGAAATGTATGTTTATTTTATATATATCCATAATTGTGTGTATATATTTCCTGTACTGTTATGATTATATGCATATTCCTCAATTGAAATGTATTTTTATTTTCTATATATTTATAATAAACAGAATGATGCAATGTTGTTTTACTTAATTATATCATGGTACGCCTTCTAAACCTACTACCGGTATTCTAAACCAACTTTTAAGAAATATAATAATGTATACAATGGTATCGCTAAAAAGTGGTATCTGGCAACTCAAGTCATTTACGCCTTCTAAGCCAACTGGCTGATTAGGAGTCTATAATAGTGTATACAATGGTATCGCTAAAAAGTGGTATCTGGCAACTCAGTCTTCGATTAGAATTAAATGAATACATGGCGCTATCTGGTAACTCAAGCCATTTACGCCTTCTAAGCCAACTGGCTGATTAGGAGCCTATAAAACAACGCCTACTCGGCTGAAGTCTTAATATGCACTTGGCTCCTGCCAGGTGAACACCTCTCCTCTTTTCTCTCCTTTCTGGCCCTTTGGGGGGAATAGCTTGGGGGAGAACTCCGCCTCCAAGTTTTCCTTGTTGCACCTGCAGCATCCCCCCTTTGGGGGAATTTTTTTTTCCTTTTGTTTTTCTTTTTTGCAACCCCCACCCCTTTTGCAACATTACGTAATCACTTGCAACATTCTTGCACTCTCCCCTTTTTCGGCTATACTACTAAGGGCGATTGACAATGGGATGTAAACAAACAATTAGTAAACAAGATAAGAAGCTATAATTAAAAGGTAGACCGCCGAATCGTAGGTAGACCGCATACTACAGTAGCACCTAAAATTTTCTATGAACCTTTAAATTGTTTACTGATGTCCTTATACGATTCGTTTGGGGTCTGGCTTCTATAATCTATACATTAGGGGAAAGTTGGGGTCTGTATTCTCCATTAGGGTTACCTGGGGTCCGAATTCTACATATGATCCGTCCGTTATAACAAGCAGTTGCGATAAAGGACGAATTGTTATTTACCTATATCGCAGTGAGGTTTATAAATGCATATTTTTTACGCGAAGATAATCGGTGCTGCTTAAGTGTGCGGTCTACCTACGATTCGGCGGTCTACCTTTTAATTATAGCTTCTTATCTTGTTTACTAATTGTTTGTTTACATCCCATTGTCAATCGCCCTTGACGATTGGTTAGGTTTAGTCATGATATTTTCGTTAGTTTTAACGAAAATATCATGATTAAACCTAACCAATCGTAGGTAGACCGCACACTTAACCAGCACCAGATAATCTTTATAAACATTTATTATATCGAAAGGGTCCTTATAAATATAAATATAATATAAATATAATGGTTATAAATAACCATTCATTATATCGAGATGTTCTTCGCAAATAAATATTTCGTTGCATCCGGGTGGTCTTCATAAATAGATATTAATTCTTTCCAGATGGTCGTTATAAACGTATTTATTATAGCCAGATGGTTGTTATAAACGGTAATTTGTCGTATCCAGATGGTCCTTATAAGTAGTTGTTCGTTATATCCAGGTATTCCTATTGAATAGTCACTAGTTATGTCCGGATAGTTTTTATATCTACCTATCCGTTATATTGAGGTTTTTCTATATAATCATTCGCTCTATCGAGGTAGTTCTTATTTGGTATATAAACTGTCGTTATATCGAGGCTCGCGTTTTACGTAGGTCCTAGTGACGTCATTAAACCCGACTTCATTCGCAGTGAAGTTATTCAATTCATACGTATCTTAAGACTAATATAGGTTAGTTTATGCGCAATTTTGGTTTATTGGCTAATACTATTTTAAATTAGTTTTTGCTAAAATACTTTTACGTTACGACAACTTGAACGTCTTTTACACGATTTAAAGTTAGCAAAACATTATTGAGTAATTAATTAGCAGTAGCCGTTTCGATTATTGTTAGATTTGGAACAATTCTTAACCTTTTATGGACGACTGGGTCGAACAGGTACCGTTTCAAATACGTGCCTTCAAACTTAATCTCGCGGAAACTCCCCGCTTTAAAGGGGCTAAAACGTATTTAGTTATTAAATTTTTGAAGCCTTCAAAAGTGGTTAAATTTGGACTAGTTATTTCACCGTTCATAAAAAGGCACATTCCATAAACTAAATTGTTGTTACTAAATACAAAGGTTTATCTTTTGTATTTATAAAAATCAGTGGTAAAATATGCCTAATCAAAATGTATTTTCTAATTAGGCAAGACATATACGGTAACATAATTCGTCTCGTTTTGGGTTCAGTTACTTTTTAGTGTGTATATATATATATATATTAGGGATCACCTGAAGATCAGGGCCCACAGCCTTCGTTAGTTAGCCTTATAGGACTAACTAACGAAAATATCACGACCTAACCTAACCAATCGTTAGGTCGACTGTACGCCCTTGACGATTGGTTAGGTAAAGTCGTGATATTTTCGTTAGTTAGCCTTATAAGGCTAACTAACGAAGGCTGGGGGCCCTGATCTTCAGGTGATCCAATATTTGTTCTGTCCTTAGATAATCTAGCTTTGGTGAAGTCAGGTGCTTAGTGGTAATATTAGCTACACTAAATATTGATAAAGGTTATTTCATTCCATTCCGTGTTACAAATTCAGCAGCGTTACGATGACAAAACAAAGTCTGTGCGATATGCTAATCACATTTCAGCGGCCCTGATGAGTTCTACCAAAACTTTGGTTCTTCTAGAGCGCAACTTAAAACGGCAACAAACGACCGTATAACAACTTGTGGGGTTTTAAGTTGTAACGTTTTAATTTTAATACGTTCTTTTTCTTCCATATTTAAAGTTTCTGGAAATGAAGTGTTTGAGTTTTCTTTTTATTTCGTTTGTAACGAAAATGATCGCTCGACCGGCGGCTTCATTGACCTGAGATAAGAGTCGGAGTTTGGTTACAGCTAACTGAGAGAAATACGAGCTTCTGAAGAACCTCATCTTTGGGGAATTAATTTGTTTTGGAGAAAGCAATATTTAGAGAAGGAAAATAGGTTAATTTCAGAACACAAAGAAGGAGCCCCTCTTTGCCGATGGCATTTCTGACCAATCCGAAGGTCAAGCCTTCTGTCAAGCCCAATAAAGGAAAAAGGACGTCTGTTTCACCCTGAACTAAATTGTTGTTAGAGGCTGTTTTACTTAAGTTAAAGAGTGGTTCCAATAATTTTGTAGGTGTAGGCGCGGCCTAAATGATTCTGTAGGTGTAATTAATTTGTAAATTAATTCATAGCTTCAGTTATAACTTATCAACAAAAGGGTCACGAACTATAAGTGGCACTGTCGAAGCTTCGTAATTCAGTTATAGTTTGTCCTCTTCCTTTGTTTAAGTGACAGAGTTTCGTTTCAAACTTAGCGCGTTCAATGTGATGAGCTACAAAGAATAAATCTATAAATTTAGTGTCGTAAACTCTGAAAGTTTTGGTGAACTTATTTCCCGAGAATCTACGGCACTGGTTATGAGCTTTTGGAAACAAATTGCGACCTTGCAAGATTCTCTCGTTGGGTGAAGGAATTTTGAAATAACAAAAATGGCTTCAAGCAAGCCCCAGATATTAATATGCGAACTCAAAGTCCTCCCGTAAATGCGAACCCGCGCAGTAGTTACAATCCAACAGTGGTTCCAATACAGCCTTTGCGTAAACGGTAAATGAACCAAAATACTCAAAAACGTTTCCAAAAAAGTTGGTTAACAGATTTTTTATTTTCGAAGTGGTTTCTGGAAGTAAAACATGATAGAAATAAAACCTTTTGTAAAATTTGTGAAACCGAGATTGTAGCCCATAAAACTAATCTTAATAAACACAGTGATTCCATGAAATAAACAAAATCTTTCAAAAATAATTTTACAGGCGACTATGAAAAAATTATTGAATAACGAAGAGACTAAATAAATTTGCATTACAATTTGCAATACTCGTTGCTTGTCACGCATCATTTCAGTCCAGAGACATTTTAAGTGATCTGTCTGCTAGAAAAAGAAAAAACATCTGAATAGCTTGAGCTCAATAAAGCTTTAATCCATTTACAAAATACGAGGCAAGTAGAGCAGTAGCTTTCATTTTAAGCCAACCAAGCACTCTATATGCCTTGAAAAAAAACAAAAAATAAAAAGATGTATAAAACACCTCGTCAGTAAATACACGAAAGGCCTTTGAATCGCTTTTTATTTTCCCCTAATATATATATATATATAATTTATATATATATATACAGGGTGTACATAAAGTCAGGATCTATTTTTGTGAAGCACTTGGAAATTATATGGAATTCAATCATAAAATAATAAAGTGGTAACATTTATTAAATAATTAAGAGTAGGATTCGACGTGACGCCCATCAGTATCCCTGCACAGCTCAAATCGTTCCGCAGCATTTCTAAACACATTCTGGAGCATTTGCTGGGTTATGTTATCTGCAGCAGTTCGTATACGTAAGTTTTCAAGACTCGTAATCTTCGTCTGATAGACGTGCGACTCGATAAAGCCCCATGCAAAGAAATCTAAAGGGGTTAAATCTGGTGATCTCGCTGGCCAAGGTCTGTTGCTTCCGCGTCCGATCCAGCGATTGGAAAACGTCCATTTAGATAATCCTGAACAATTTTGGCATAGTGACAAGGAGCACCATCATGTTGATTCTAAGGGGATAGGATTCGTTTCATAACATGACGTAATGAGAATCTATAAATAGATCCATAAATTGTTTAAACTTCATTCTCTTCATTGGAATTGCATCGGAGTGACGTGTATTATTTACTTGTCAAGATGTATAGAAGAAGGAAGTTTGTTCCTCGAAAAAGGAAGTATGTTCCTCGAAGGAAAGTTAGATGGCGGTCAAAGGAGAAGATATTTACAGCTTCAATGAAATTTGTTTATTTGTCTAAAAATACTTTTGATGTTAATGCAGATGGATATTATACATTGAGTTTGAATCTTTTAACTAAGGATGCTAAATCAACTATTTTAAAATTTAATTATTATCAAGTAACGGGTGTATCTTTTCATAGTATTCCCGGAATGAATATGTCTGGATATGTTATTAATTATGAAGATTCATTAAGTCGTAAGAAAGATGTTAGGGAAAGGTTAGAGGGACCTAATGTAGGGATATCTCCATCTCCATATGTAATTGTTCCCCATTGTGTTTTGTTTGAACCTAATATAGATTCCTCACATAGTGCAGAGCAAGTAATGAATCATCCCAGAACAAAGTGGTTCTCACCTTTTAAGGAGTTTAGAATGTATCGTAGACTGAAGCCGGTGTGTGATTTAGGTAAACAAGTAACTGCCCAATTCCCTAATACTTTAATTAAGATATCAACCAATGATTTATCTAAACCATTAGGTCATATTTATGTTGGTAAATATACACCTGAGGGATCTCAAAAAAATGAGTATGCATTGGTTCACCCTGTATTATTTGCCATTTTTGGTTTACCCTGTATCTGTGCTGCGATGCCATAGTATTACCTAGGCATTGCAGCAGCACACACTTTTGACAGGAATAGAAACTGACGTCATCAAAACGTCATACATTTCTTGCTTATTGAACATCCGGTCTACATCCTGTTTATGGTTTTATAATACCAATGATTTTGAAAATAATGATGGTCTGCAGAGCGCCCTCTGCAAGAGTTAGAGCCTCGCCAGAGGTGGTTAGATGTACGAAGTTTTTTTTTTTTGTTTGGCCAAACAATATTGGTTACAGAGATTTTTAAGGTTTGGTTAGTATTGTAGTATTCATATGGGTAGAGTACCTAAGTTTTCAAGACTCGTAATCTTCGTCTGATAGACGTGCGACTCGATAAAGCCCCATGCAAAGAAATCTAAAGGGGTTAAATCTGGTCATCTCGCGACACAAGGTCTGTTGCTTCCGCGTCCGATCCAGCGATTTGGAAAACGTCCATTTAGATAATCCTGAACAATTTTGGCATAGTGACAAGGAGCACCATCATGTTGATAGACGACGGGGATAGGATCATTCATGAGCAAATTTTATACTTTTTTATGTAGGAAGGAGGGGCCAAGGGCGAATGCCCGCAAAAACGCCCCCCTCCCTGCCCCCCATAAACGAAGAAAAGAGCCAACAGAGCTTTATTGGCAGAATGTAGTTAATAAATGCGGTTAGATAAACCAGACTAATGAAGTTATTTACTTTAATTTTAAATATATAGACACAAAGAGAGAGAAAGTACGTGGAGATTGTTGTGTTTCAGACCCAAGTTTATATGGTTGGTCCGCTATAAAGTTCTTTTCTAAAGCAGTTATTGCGTCGTTAGTCGTGTTTTTTCGTAGAAAGCCAATGGTCCGAAACACACCCAAAAGTACAGTAAAATGGTTGGGACCAAAAAAAAAAAAGTTTTGGATTATCCTTCACCAATCCCAGGACCTCACTATCATTCATACGAGAGATTCGAAGAAACTTACCGAGTTGGGGGAATTTTGTAAATAAAACAATTGTCACGGCTACCGAAGAAACGAATCTAGAAGAAGGTACAACCACCGTACAAGGCTACTGGAAGCGTCTACTCTAGATATCACAGCAGAGATATTCTTCAGTTTACCAATTTGAAGGATCCTAAACTTTTATACTGCATTATCCAGAAATAAACATTATCCGCTTTTATGAGTTTTCAATGTCTCTTAAATATTCTTTTATTTAAATTATATATACACCTTTGGTTAGCTTCCGCCCGAATTGTTCATTCTGACGAAAGTCAAGCTTTTCACTCCACCTTAGACCTACAGTTTAACGTGGAATCCGAACCACGCCCCATCAGCAGCCCAGCGTCTTAACCACTAGGCCACCTAGGGTACCCATTTATCTACCAACCACTTTCTTTATTGTGTGGAAGGATGAACAGCTGGGTTTTGCTGCGTGCCGGCTGCCGTCGGGTCTCGAACCCGGGGCCGATGGATTCGTAGTCAGCGACGCTAACCACTACACCACCGAAGCGCCCTATATATATATATATATATATATATATATATATATATATATATATGTCTGAACACTTGTACTTCTCTGTATACATCACAATTCAAACGTCTTCAAAAATTTAGTTAGTGTCCAAACTTACACATGTAATTATACACGCACGCGCACACACACACACACACACACACACACGTATATATATATATATATATATATATATGTTACCGGCAAACTCCGACGTGACGGTAAACCGCAAATTGCCTAGGCATTCCCCGGATTCCCCGTCGATATTTGGCAAAGACCGAAATATTCTTTTATTTCGCACTTTCTCTAAATCTTAGGCAATCTGAGGAATGCCTGCATAGGATTAGTCATGGTCCAAAGTAAAGTGTTATTTCGGACTTTGCCTGGCATTCAGGCATCCTGCGAAGTGTCTAATAAACAGGTTTCAACTTTCTATTTCGTACTTTTTCTAAATCTTAACCGGCAATCTGAGGATTAACAACAAACGAGTTAAATTATTGTTATTGTTATCGTCAAATCTGAATCCGTGATATCGTTTGCATCCGTAAAATGTTATCATTTCTTGAGAAAAAAACAATCTAATTACACTTCAGGACATAATATTCAGAACGAGGCGTTTGATTGACGATCGACCCGCAATAGTGTCAAGTATTCGAAAGTGCCTTAACTGGCAGTGCCAAATAAATGTCAAAGACGCGTCATGGAGTGTCGTGTGTTATGAAATGCCATGAATAGAACGAGGAACTTTCGTGTCAATACAGTGATAATGCCATGGAAAATGGGGCAGAGGGGAAAAAGAATGGAAGTGACCAGAAGGGACTGTCCGTGATAAAGGTTGTCAACGCGAGAGTTTTGGATGTTTTATTGACGGGTTTTTCATTATTTTATTAGGTTAAGGTACGATATAGATATATGTATCCAGGCGTCCCGAACGCTTTGGCCCTTGATTTCGGCTCTTCTTTTCCTTTTATTGGGGTGGGGAGAGGGCGTTTTTGCGGGCGTTCGCCCTTGGATCCTCATTCCTGCATAAAAAAACAAAGGTCACTATAGATTAGGTTGAATTATTATTAGGTTAATAAAGCTGTAAACAAAATTCTTTCGATAAAATGATTACGGATGATGTTTGCATCCACGAAAAAGGACGACAGAAAATTAGTTTTTAAAATTATATATTTTCTACATCCATTAAGTTTATTTTCCATACCATCAGTCTTTGAAAACACACACACACACACACACACACACCACACACACACATCACACACACACACACATATATATATATATATATATATATATATATATATATACAGGGTGGCGCAAAAGATACCTACCAAGTTTAAGCCTTTATTTCACCAAAACTATTGAGAGTACAAAGATAGTTCAAACGCCACTCAAATCAGCATCTCAAGCCATTTATATGACAATGTGTTCGCTGTGCTGTCCCTTTACTTCGACGATTTTTCGCAACCTCATCCCAAAATTCGATACCACGCTGTGGAGAACCTCTGTCGGAATGTTGACGATTTGACGTTCAATCTATGATTTCAGCTCCTCCAAAGTCTTTGGGTTGCTCTGTTAAATTCTCTCTTTGAGGTATCCCCACAAAAAGAAGTCACGGGTTGAGATCAGGCGAATAGGCAGGCCAATCAATGCCGCTTCCATAGTGCTTCTGATAGTCCAAACCAATGACATTTTCTCCAAAATGTTCATTCAACAAATGGCGTCAGTAGTACAGTGTCAACAAAGTTTCATCGAATTCTATTCATTCGTTTCGGAGAAAATATAAGTTAATGTTGGCTGGCTGGCTGGCTGGCTGGCTGGCTGGCTCTCTCTCTCTCGGAGAGTAAACAGTAAACAGCAACAGTATAGTAACATCCTTTGCGGACGATACAAAGATCAGCAGAAAAATCAGCGACGTAAATGAAGTGGAGGCCTTGCAGAGGGACACGAACAAAAGTATACAAATGGTCAGAAGACAACAACATGACATTTAACATCGAGGAATTTCAGCTCTTGGATATGGTAGAAAAGAGGAACTTAAACAGACTGCATATTATGCTCCAGATAGACAGGAAATTCAGAGAAGCACGAAAGCGATCGATATGGGGGTAATAATGACCGATGATGCCAAATTCGAAACACAAAATCAGATAGCGATAAATAAAGCAAAAAGAATCGCGGGTCAGGTACTAAGAACGTTCATATGAAGGGACAGGACAGTAATGATTCCCCTGCTAAAAACATTGATTATACCAAAACTTCAATACTGCTCAGTTTTGACGTCCCCATACAAAAAGGAAGAAACTAATAAACTAGAAGAAACTCAGAGACATTTCACAGCAAAGATTGATGGCTGCAAAGAACTCAACTACTGGGAAAGACTCCCTGGAAAGAAGAAGAGAGAGGTACACCATAATCTACATATGGAAAATGATCGAAAAACTGGTACCAAGCCTCAAACTAAACCCAATTACCATTCAAACAACACCGGAAAATAGAAAAGGCAGAATGTGTAGTGTCCCCAAATTAAAGGCCTGACAAGGGACCTCCTCAACACTGAAGGATAATAGCTCGGTTGTCAGGGGGCCAAGACTTTTTAACCAGCTTCCAAAGGACCTCAGAAACGTTACAGGGGTCAAAGTTGAAGTCTTCAAGAGAAGACTAGATGCCTGGCTCAGGACGGTACCAAATGAGCCGGGTGTACGTCACTATGTACGGTGGAGAGCGCAAGAAAGCAACTCGCTCCTCCACCAAGCTAGTCCTAGAGGCGGGGCCACCAGCTTGACCTTCGTGTGAAGAGAGACCAACGCACTGAAGAGCAACGAGGTATATTCGTATATACATATGACAGTGCGACAGTTAGTGCATTCCTAAGCGTACGTAGAGTAGTAGAATAAACAATATAAAACAATAGTAACAACACTAATAATAATATCAATCTTACAATTTATTATTGTTTTTATACGAGTTGATGGTGTACATCAGTTGCTACAGAAAGCATACACACACGCACATGTCATTTTTATATTCACATAAATACACAGAGGTAACACTAAATTATAGGAAGTAAAGTCGTGAATACATCGTAAAAATCGAAGTCATTACAACGATTTTAAATGTTTTAGTCACTTGAGACCCCTTTTGGAACAAGTTGCTAAGCGACAAAAGTTAAAAAAACGAAATATTTTCAAAAATTTCAAAAGTTAAAAGGTCACTTTCAAATTTGATACAACTTTAACTGCGTTTCATGGCATTTTTTTACTTTTGTCGCTTAGCCACTTCTTCCGAGGAGGGTCTTAACTGATATCGATGTTTCAGGCACAGCAAATGCGCTACTATAAATTTTGATCATTTCTAACCATGGACAAATGGGTTACAAAAAGCTACGAGTTGAAGAGAAGTTACATGCAACAATTTAAAATATATACCAATCGTTAATATATATATATACATATATATATATATATATATATATTATAGATGGATCGAATAACCGCAACCGCAACCACAACCGCACTACAACCGCACAAAAATTCACAACCGCACTACAACCGCACAAAAATTCACAACCGCAACCGTAACCGCAACCGCCGTTCCATAAGTGCGGTTGCGGTTGTAAAAGCTTAGTTGGGTGGGATGAACAGTGCGATGGGTCCTCGTCCCTCATCCTGGTAACACACTTAGTGCAAAATATGGTTTTAATTAATTTGACCTATTCTTTCATAATAGCTATATAAGTTTAGAATATACTTCATTTAAATAGTATTTATTTAGTAAATACCTTATGTTGAACACAAGTTTTGCAACACACAAATAGCGGTAGCGGTGTATTGCAAAACTTGTGTTCAACATAAGGTATTTACTAAATAAATACTATTTAGTATATATTATGTACCAAGTGTGGCTAAATCGCACTATAGTGGCTAAATCCAGTTAATAATTACGCATTTTTCCTAGTATATGATAACCGCAACCGCTGTTGGA
Organism: Bathynomus jamesi; assembly: GCA_023014485.1. Classification (NCBI taxonomy): domain Eukaryota; kingdom Metazoa; phylum Arthropoda; class Malacostraca; order Isopoda; family Cirolanidae; genus Bathynomus; species Bathynomus jamesi. The sequence continues at coordinate 260,102 of JAJOZX010000535.1, forward strand.
AAAAATTCGACAACCGCAACCGCAACCGCGGTTGTGAAAAACCGACCACTCGATCCATCACTATATATATATATATATATATATATATATATATATATATTGACGAATCAAAGTATTTCCATGAGCATATAATTGTCGGTAACATCTCAGTTCGTCTACTCCCATTTGGTATGGTCTGTAATAAATATAATTTTTTATCACCTGTTCTTTGAGTTATTCTCCTTTGTAGTCAATTAGTGTTTCGATTGCAGAATTGACATAAAATATACAGAGTAGAGATAATTAGAGATAATACACACAATGAGAGTAGACATAATGGGATGTAGATGAAATGAGAATAGACCAAATGGGAATAGTATCCATTTCAAGAGTAAACATAATGGGAAGTAGACCAATTGGGAGTAGACGAACTATGATGTTACCCTAATTTTATGTTTAGGACTTCCTACTCTCTTCCATACACATAACGTCTGTTTTAATCTTGTTTATTTTTATTCCAGCTACGTTCAACACTCTCTCCCACCTTTCAGCTGCTGCTTGTAGCGCCAGACTAGTTTTCTCCCAGTGACAGATGTCATCTGCGTAAACGAGTCTGCATAGGTGATTCTTGTACGCTGAGAACTTTTCATAATTTTGTCCATGTAGGTTATAAATAATATACTGTCTCGCTACACTCCTGTTGTTATCCCAAACCATCTCTTATTTTCGAAAAGTGTACGTACTTTATTTAAACGTGAATTGTACATACTCTTAATTGCCTTCAGTAATTGTCCAGCTACTCCATATTCTGTCAAGCTATGGAACTATTTTATATCGTAGTCCCAAACCTTTTTTATCAACTGTCGGATTGCAAATATTATATCTGATGTTCCTCTATTTGTTCGGAAGCTATGCTGCCATTCATCCAGCTGTGGCTGTATTATAGATCTTGCTCTTACAGTATTTCTAATATTCTCTTATACAATTTGGCAATATGGTTGATAAGAGAGAGTCCTCCGTAATTTCCTCATTTAGCTGCGTCTCCTTTTTTAAATACAAGGTATATCGACTGTTTTCTCCAGTCGGTTGGTGTTTTTCCTTCTTGTCTTACGTTTAGTAATATCTGTTTAACATTATCACACGTTTCTTTGATTGCTCATGAGTACCAGTTGCCTTTCCACTTTTTCATACTTTTATGCATTCTTCCAGCTCTGCCCCACTTATCAATACTTCCCGTATTGTGGCAACTTCCTCCTCCTCCTCCTCCTCCTCCTCCTCCTCCTCCTCCTCCTCTGCATTATCAATTTGTAAATTATCTTTGGTACATTTAATGACCCTTCATAGTATTCAGTCCATCTCGGACTTAGTTCTTCAGGCTCGGTGATATACTCCTCATTTTCGTCCTTTACGTACCTTTTCTATTTTCTGGCTTCCTGAAACTTTTTGCCAATTTGTAAATTACTTTTTTTTGGTCTATGTATAATCCACAAAATTTTTTCTGATAGGTCTTTCTAGGAATCTTCTTTCAGTTTTTCTTTATAAGATGGTTTACTTTTCTCCTCTCCGCAACAAACTCCATTCTGATTTCTGTTATTTTATTTCTCAACCACTTTTCAGGACATTTGGTTTCACTTTTACTGCATCTTTCATTACTTCTGCCCACCATGATGTCTCTCTCTTTCTGGTCCCGCCAACTATTTTTTTTTCGGGTTTTCTCCGCCATCTCTTTCAATTTACTTTTAAACATTTCCGAGATCTCTTCTATATTTTGATCTTCGTCGATCTCGAGGGTTTGGCATTTTTCTTTGAAACATTCTTCTTGAGATACCTTCTTTCGAAGATGGATGTGATATTATTAGGGTTTTGTTAATATACTTTCGAAGCATGCGACTGCCTTTCTGCAAAACTTACTTCTCACTCTATCCGCTAGGTGAAGAACACCTTATACTTATTTGGCGGAAAATGCGATAAATAATGGAAAATAGGGTCAGTTGTGTGTTTATATATATATAAATATATTATATATATATATATATATATATATATATATATATATATATATATATATATATATATATATATATATATATATACCTTACTTACTTATGAACCTTATGTTGTTTCGTGCGTTGGTCTCTCTTCACACGGAGGTCAAGCTGGTGGCCCCGCCTATATATATATATATATATATATAATATATATATATAATATATATATATATATATATTAGAGAGAGAGAGAGAGAGAGAGAGAGAGAGAGAGAATTACAAGGAAAAGTAGTACCTCAAAAGGCCTTGCGGCCCATACCGAGGAGGTACCAATGGCAACGGGTGCCAGGGAAAAATTCATACACCCTCAAATAATGTGCAAGATTCGGTCTAACCTTTTCTTGAACAGATCCACAGAAGAACTGTTCACAACTTCTGAAGGTAGCCTGTTCCACCTGTCACAGATCTTATACGTAAAGTAATTCCCACACACACTAGTCCTAAACTGTTTCAAATCCAACTTCCAACCATTGTTGCGAGTTGGGTTATAATTTAAACTAAACATAAAGGGTGTCAGGAAATGATTTCCCCCCCCTGTACAGAAGAAACTGAAAGGAATAGAAAAAAACAGACAAAACCACGCGAAAGAGCGTTTAATTTTGAATAAAAAACACTTGTTTTAATATCGGGTGTTGCCCCCATTTGCAGCTGACGGCCATTAATCGACGGGGGTATGATCCCAGAAGTGTCTCAAAGAGATCGGTATCATGACTCATTTCTTCAAGGACTTCGTTGATCTTTGCAGTCATAATTTCTGTTGAATACCGATTCTGAATGGGTTGTTCCAGCATTAAGGACTCCACCCGATCCTTCATGATGGATCCGACATGTTCACAGACATTAAGATCAGGAGAATTGCCAGGCCATTCATTATTTCCAAAAAAATCAATGTTATTGTCCTTAAGCAGTTGTTGAGTCGCAAGTGCTTTCATACAGGGGGCTTTGTCGTGAAGAAAGGTTGCCTGTTCAACATCCAAAACACACTCGGGGCCTTTCAAAAACGGAATTACATGTTGGGCTAAAATTACATTTCGAAAATAAGGCCCATCCCAACTGGTTCCTCTTGGTTTGATAACCCAGATGAGCTTCCGAATAGAGAACATAATGAAAACACCCACACATGCTGGATTTTTTACTATTTCTCGATACTTCTGGTCGTCTGGGACTTCATCAGGAGTTGTTGCCCAAACCCGATCATTCTGAAAATTTGGTTTTCTGGAGACATAAACGAAGAATTCGTCGCTGACAACCAAGTGAAGGAAATCGTCTTCCGTCCATTCCTCAAGATAATCACAAAACCATAGCCGATCTTCAATATTAAGATCACTCTTCCGTGGCTTAACTATTTCATGCCAAGCACTCAAGCCTTGGCGAACTCGAAATTGATGCACAAGTTGCCGATTGACTATCTTACCACGACGGATAAGTATCTCTTTCGCTACCTCAGAGCAGCTCTTCTTTCGGCGCCGTGATGCAGCAAGCACAATGTCTTTCGATTCTTGAGATAATTTCTCCGGTCTTCCTCCTCGAAATTCTGTTTAACAATCTTCAGGATTCTTATTCCAATTCCTTTTGACAAAGTCTTCTGATCTTTTTAATCTCTCAGCCACCCAGTGTCGAGTTATGAAAGTTGCACCAGCTTCCTTTGCTTCACGAAATGTGACAGCTCGAATGCGGTCAAGAACTCGCTTTTTCTCTGAATCGTTCAAAATAGATGATGCCATGGTTTCTGTGGGGAAAAAAATGGTAAGAATTAAAATCACAGGAATAGAATATAATGGTTTTTATTCAGATTTTAACGCTCTTTCAAGTGGTCTCGCCGGTTTTTATCTATCTCTTCTAGTTTTTGCTCTACAGGGTAGGGCAATCATTTCCTGACACCCCGTACTTCTAAAATCGACATCGTTGAACCCGCGTAAGAGCTTGAAAACCTCGATGAGTTGACCGCGCAGCCTCCGAGTTTCCAGCCAAAACAAATTCAGGGCGGGTAAGCGTCGATTGTAGCCCATATGCCTAACGGAAGGGATTAACTTTGTGGCCCTTGCCTGGACTCGCTCCAGCCTCTCAATATCTTTCCTGAGGGTGGGCGACCAGAACTGCACAACATACTCCAGGTGCGGCTGAACCAGAGAATTGGAGAGAGAGAGAGAGAGAGCACAATCTTGTTCCGAAATCGAAATTGCCTCCTGATATAACCCAACAGCTTCTGGGCTCTCTTTTCCACCTCTACGCACTATTTCGTAAACTTAAGGTCGCTGCTAATTAGCACACCCAAGTCCTTTTCCAAATCAGTGGCCTCGATATTACTTCCCAACATTGAGTAGTCCGACATGGGATTGGCGTGGCCAATATGCATCACCTTGCATTTCCCCAAGTTAAACGGTATTTGCCCTTTTTCGGACCACTCTCCTATCCTACATAGGGGGTCCGCACGCAGTTGCTCGATCGCGTCGCAACATTGGCACCAAGCTTGGTGTCATCAGCGAATTTGGCGATCCTACTGACGATGCCAGCGTTGATATCATTTATGTAAATGATAAACAACAGTGGCCCCAAAACGGAACCCTGAGGAACCCCGCTAGTGACCGAGGCCCAACCCGAGCTAGCCCCTTTAATTACAACCCTCTGCCGCCTATTCTTCAGCCAGTTTTCAATCCACCTACCTACTTCCCCACCAATACCCAGCGCCGCACTTTGGTCATTAGCCGGCGGTGAGGTACCTTATCAAAGGCTTTCTGTAAGTCGAGATAAAATATATCAATCGCCCTACTCTTATAATACTCACTCAACATGACGTGGAAAAACTCGAGCAAGTTGGTGAGACACGACCTATGATGTCTGAACCCATGTTGGGAGTCCCCAAGCAGCTTGTAGGAATCCAAATGTTCAACGATCCTATTCGCTATTATCCCCTCTAATAATTTACCTACAACCGAAGTGAGACTAATGGGACGATAGTTCCCTGGACTTTCGTGATCCCTTTTCTTAAAGATAGGGGTCACGTTGGCTTCCCTCCAGTCACCAGGCACCTGGCCCGTCTCCAACGATTTGTTGAAGACTGTAGCCAGGTGGGAAGCCACCTGGTCGCACACCTCCCGCAACACTCTGAGGAGGAACTGGTCTAGCCCAGAAACCTTAAATGCGCTCAGTTTGTCTATTCTATCGTCAACGACTGTCGCGGTACACCGAACACTATCCAGGCCAGCACCTTCGTACCTGACGCCTGGCTCGGGGATGACGCGGGTGTCCTCCCTGGTGAACACTCCCGCAAAGTACTCATTCAGCACATTAGAGAGAGAGAGAGAGAGAGAGAGAGAGAGAGAGAGAGAGAGAGAGAGAGAGAGAGAGAGAGAGAGAGAGAGAGAGACACATAAAACACTTCATTATAGGCCTACAGTATTTTCGTTAGTGAAAGTTACATTCTTCCGACTAACAACGAAAATGGTTCCTTCGGTTACCAATGGCTACCTTAATTTCGTAACTTCCTGGAATCAGATGTCAGACTCATAAAACTTTCGTACAATATCGTAGGCGAACTCCAAAAGCCTGAGACCAAAAAAAGGCATTAAAGGATCTTCTGACCAAGTCATAAAAGCAGAGAAAAAAAGCGACAATTATTAAACAAAATCAATTAAGTCTGGTGCCTTCAAGATTTAACAATAGAAGTATTGACTAGACTTTTTCCAGTTTCTTCATCTACTTAATTTCTGTCAGTTTATCCGCGTAGATTAACTCAGACCTCCACCGCCCGTAAAAGTATCGTTATGGAACTGAATATTTTGTGTCAAAAACATTTTATTTTAGAGACAACGCGTTTCATTTATTTCGTCACTTCTGTATGAAATATAAAATAATCAAATTACGCGTACAATTTCATTTGTTAATATATAATCTTTGCTCAGGCCAACTACTACGATACATTACTTTAATTCATATATTTTCATTGCCAGCATCATCGGAATTCGAACCCCCGACGTCAGTGTCCACGGACCTATGGACGCTGGCTGAAATCCAATTAGCTCCTAGTTTCCCACTTTATTATCTTCTCCCTTTGATCATAATCAGAAAAAAAAAAAATCGTACAAGTTGCGTGATGAGTCGCCTCAGCTGAATTGTGAGACGACGAAATGGGAGTCGAGTATGTATGTACGTGTGTGTGTGAGAACTAACTTTGAATGTTTTTTCCTTTTACATGAAGAAAGCAAAAACACCGTCTGAAACTGGAAACATCAAAGATGAAAAGATGAAACAAAAGTTTGTTTTAAATATTAAAGAAAACGTTATTTTTTTCAGAATTTTAAGAAGAATCGTACGAGAAAAGTTGGTACACAAAAGTACACAAATATTCTATAAAGTAACGAGATATACAAAAATAAAGAAATTACAATAATTAAATAGACAAATTAATGTATTATCATCATCATCATCTTACAAAAATTAATTACATTTTGGCAAAAGCTACGATGATAAAACTGAAAATTCATACATTATTTTACATTTTACGAGAGAACTCTGTGTACGCAAATGTGTGGGTGTGTGTATGTGGGTGCGTTGGTGGATGGGGCTTCGGTGTTTGTGCGAGGTCACGCTGAATAATTTTAATATACCTCACGGTTTCCATGGTAAAGCTTCTGTTCATATACGCGCTTTTAATTTTTCTGACTACATAAACCAACTTCTATGCTAATCTCCACGCTCAATAAGGTCGAGGATGCACGCGACATTTCATTGCTGAAAATGGAGTTGGGAGGGAAATAGGAGAGGAGGTCATCCAAAGTGTTTCACTGACTATCAGACTTTCGATCTATAGGTCAAAAGTCTGATGGACAGTAGTTGGTTAATATAGAACACGAACTCATCCGTTCGTCTAAAATGTACAAATAGCTTTTAGTTGAACATAGCTTTTAGCTTTCCTTGTAAAATACCTTCAAATACACACACACACACACACACACACACACACACACACACTCATATTCCTTTTCTTTTTAATTGCAAACTTCTAAAACTAAATCTTACTTTTAAAAATATTTAAATTAAAAAGGAATTCCTCATTATTCTACCAATGAAGACGGCTTAATGCACAAATCTTGTGACGTCATAACGTAGTAAAACCTTAATTACATTCGTTTTGGGCAGTATATACAGCGACCGTACTTCAATGGGTAACGCCATTTCCCTATAAGCTGAGTGAAGACCCTGATGTCCAGGGTTCGAATATCGATGATGCTCGTAATAATAGTAATAATAATAATACCAGCAATTTCAAATATTTTTATATAAAGTGAAATTTCCTACTGTATGTTGACAAACAACAATTTTTTTTATATATTGATTGAAGGAAGGCGAGCATTTAAACTAAAATGAGTAAATTTCCAATTTCTGACTTCGCCTTTGCTCGTCCACAAAAAACTGACTATGACGTCATCGGTCGTACCTTAACTCGCCTCTCGTCCGAACATCGGATTAAATGCTGAGGTTATTATAGTGAGCTCGCAAATGGAAGCACTTTAGTTAACTTACATCGTTATCTTCAGAGCCCTTTATTTGTATTGATTATTAGAAAATATATTCAAGTGTAACCATGCGCTCGCGTAGCTTTTCTTTTAATGCGTGCGCGTGTTGCGTGTGAGAGATCGCGCCCGTCTTTCTCGCTCATGCTGCATGGGAAGTTTTGTTTTTTACTCTCATACTTTGGGCGGGTGAGATTAAAAATTAAAGCATCCTCTTTCATTAACTTCAAAAGTTTAGCTCGTAATAATAATTTTTGCGAGTGTAATCCTCTTTAGAAATTATATAAAAAATTAAAATTGTCCTCATCTTATTTAAGATTTTTAAATCTTTCTCAAAGTTTTAATTATAAGATAGAAATTTAATAATGACACACCTTTATTTTAAGATTTACTCTTCGTGCCAACGTGCTGCAGTACTCTAATGCATTTATGGTTTTTTGGCAATTACGCTTAAATTTTAAAATGTACACGCGCGTGTGTACAGTTAGCATAAAAAGTACATAACTCTTTCAATCGGAAATAGTAGTTTTTCGCACTTCTCATCGAAGAGATAGGAACGAAGAATATCTGAAACGAATTCGAAAGCGATGCAGTGTCGGTAGTTTAGTGGGGTAACCGATTCCCTATAAACGAAGTAAAGACGCCCAAGTCGGAGGTTCGATTCCCGATGATAATAATAATCAGTGAGGAGAGCCGGAAACTGCACAATGCTCACGCCAACAAATGCTGCCCATTGTTCTAACTCCCGTATTATTATTATTATTATTATTACCAGGATAATTTGAGATTCGAACCCCCGATCCTCGGTGTTTTCACCTCGCTTATACGGAAACCGTGTTAATCCATTCCTAATGATACTGATAATTGACAAACCGCGTTATTTGTTGTTAAAGGTCTTATGGAAAAGTAGGTTAGGTTTCAAAAATCTCCAAAAACTATACGACTTTTACCTAAAATATTAGAGTAATATTACGTTATAATATATTGACCCGTAGAGGAAATTTAATAACAAACGCGCAATAGACACGTAAATGCAAATAAAATATATCGCACTAACTATTCATGGATCGAGACAAGCCGTGCAAGCTGCGAAGTAGTGACTGTCTATTACTCTCTGCTCGCATCTGCCCGCGACACCTGGTTTGGATCTTGCCAGTTTAGTTTTCTTTAAGAAAAAAAAAAAAATCGTTATTCACGTCTTGGCCCGTGTGAGCGCAAATAATTGTCCTATAATATTTTGCCGTGTTATTCCCCAATCGTATTACCAAACGCCGCGTTATCAGTGATTTGTACTCGTGATTTTGCATAATGCAAAATTATTGCCTCCCCCCTCCCAGGATTCAAACCCAGCACCTCCTCAATAAGGAGTCAGGGCGCTGGCCACTACGCTACAAGGTACAAGATAGTGCAAACTTGTAATTTTGCATTATGCAAAATCATGCGTGTTCATGCTTGATGTTCCATCTATGGGAGCCCAGTACCTGTAGCTCAGGGAGTAACAGTTTTCCATAAGCGAAGTGAACGCACTGAGGTCGGGGTTCGATAATGCTGGTAGTATTAATGTAGTAAGGTAGAGCAATGGGCCGCATTAGTTGTCCTGATCGATGTGTTAGTTTCTGGCCTCCCTGAATTATCATTACTGTGTTCCGTCGGATGTTGAAATGTGCGTCAGGTTATATTAACTTTTGCTCTGTCGTAGCGTAGCGATCGGCGCCCTCAATTTCAACTCAAGTGGTCCTTGGTTCGAATCCTGGTGGAGTAATTTTGCAAAAAAAAAAAATATATATATATGTGTGTGTGTGTGTGTGTGTGTGTGTTTCAAAAGTCCTGTCCCATAGGGATTTCAGATTTCATAAGGATAGTGACGGAAGACACCACGAAGACACGCTTTTGATACCACAAAAATAAAAAATATACAAAAAATCGAAACATTTTTATTGTTGAAAAAAAGATACGTTAGTCTTGGTTAGGTTAGATTAGATTAGATTGTGCGGAGGTGCGGTGTGCGGTCACCTCGGTAAAAAGGTGCGGAGTTGCGGGTGCGGAAGGTGTGCGGATTGGTCCGCACACCCGTTGTATCTTTTGTATTTGAGTAGCTGTGAATAAAGTAATATAGTATTAGTATAAAATAAAATTAAATGATATTGTATTCTAGTAATTTTCTGACCTCTCATAACAAAAAAATGACTTTATTGTATTAAAACTTTATTTTCACACTTAAATATTAAATGAAAGTTTATAAAAGTATTAATATATTACTGGAAACTTATATATTTCCTTGCGATAAAACTTTATATATGTAAATAGGGTGCGGGTGCGGGTGCGGTTGTGCGGAAGTGCGGAAACTTAAAGGTGTGCGGAAGAGCTAAAGTGCGGGTGCGAACCTCCCATTTGGTGTGCGGTTGCCCAGCATTGTAATATATATAATATATATATATATATATATTACGCCCAAACATCGAAATCGCTCAGTGAGCGAAAAAAACAGCCACAACGCGTTGTGGATGCACCTAAGTGACCACACACACCGATGCTAGATATTTTATATATATATATATATATATATATATATATATATATATATTATATATATATATATATATATATACAGTATATATATATATATATAAAATTTATGCAGTGAAATTTCATGTAAAGCCTATCAGATGCCTTTGACAAGTCAAGGAAAACGAAGACTGTGTATTTTCTGTACTTTATTATCTGGTCAACATTTTCTAGTGGCATATTTATTGCATCTTCCGTCGTTTGCCCGTCACTATTTTTATTTTTCAGATTTTATTGTTTGGTTCGACAATCAAAGAAAAATGATTTTGGTGTGGGTTGTGGCACATATTTTTCAAGGTGGCACTCATTATTTAGAATAGAGGTTGCTGTATGGGCACTAGGGCATATCATACTTTTCCGAGTCCGAATTTCACTCTGGCTAATATGTATTTTTATGTAAAAATTTAATTCTAAGAAGGGTGGTTTCTTTTCTGCAACTTTTCCCAAAAATCGCGTTAACATGTTCAAAATTGCGGTTTTCTGTTCTATGTTGAAATACCGAATATCCAATTGAACACACCCTCATATTTTTAACGCTTTGTCGTAATTTGTTGCCATTTAGACACATTAACTTTGTTTAACTCTTACACGGATTTAATACGTACATACATAAGGAAAAAAATCTACTCCATTTGAATCTTTGTAACCATTTGGACGCAGAAGGCGAAGTTCAACATTCTCTCAATAGATGGCTCTGAGCAAGGAGGAAGTAATGGCCTCATCAGTTGAAGCTCTCACGCAGAGGTCAGAGGAGGAGATCTCTGGGATATTCTTTGATGGCAAGCAGGATAGGAACACAAAGGTGTTGAAATATGACGAAGTGACAGGGAGATTTCATCCTGGCAAAGTGATCGATTAGCATTACACTATCACGTGGGAGCCTCAAGGAAAGTACCTCTTCCAATTCACTCCCGAGGAACCTGAGGAAGGAGAAAAGCCTGCTCATAAGATCGCTCAGGGCCTGCATGAGTGGCTTCTGGATCACGGAGCTGACGAGAGCCTTGTAATGATTGGAGGAGACTCCACCAACACAGGGTGGTCTGGAGGCGCCATAGCCCTAATGGAGAGATGCTGGGTCGCAAGTGCCACTGGATGATCTGTCAGCTCCATGTGAACGAGCTCCCCCTGAGGCACTTAATCATCAAGCTGGACGGCCCTGTAACTCCCCGGTCAGGCTTCAGTGGCCTATTGGAAAACTTCTTGAGAAAGTGAATGAACTTGAGGTCAACTTCAACTTCAAACCAGTGGAGAGAACTGAAGATATCATAGAGCTGCCAGTAGAGATAGTCAAATCTCTCTCCACAGACCAGCACAACTGCTATCTTCTGATCAAAGCCATCAAGCTGGAAGTCTCACGTCCACAGTTGGCTGGTCTCAAGTGCGGACCTCTGAACCAATCCAGGTGGCTCACTACTGCACAGGGGCCATCTTGCTGTTGTGGATGAGGGAGCACGAACTGAAGGGGGAGGTGTGAGGAGGCTCGAGGTCCTCGTGAAATTCTGCCTTAACTTCTACTTCAAAATGTACTACGACATCAAAGTGAAGCACCACCTCAAATTGGTCCTGCACACGTTTTTTCAAGCCTGAAGCTGCTGAGGAACCAGACTACCGAGGCAGGAATATCATCTCTGCTGCAGTGATAAGAGGAGCTTTACCCGCACATCCTGAGAACATCCTGGCTTCATTCCTTGCAGTGAGGATGAGCATCAGAGAGCTTTTGCTTGTGAGCCAGATAGAGAAGATCAGAGAAGGAAGAGACTTTGATGATACGACAGTGAGGCCCCATAAAAATCCCGAAGTCAATCTGCAAGCCACTTCACCTGAGGATCTCATCAACTGGGAATCAGAGAATATTTACGAGCCTATTTTCACCTGCAAGATGACCTTGACTGAGTTCGAGGATCTCAGGAAAACTCCACTCAAAGTGGACGCTTTCTCTGTTCGTACTCAGTCCTGCGAGAGAGCTGTACAGGAAGTCTCAACTGCTTCCCAAGCTGTGTACGGTCACGAGAGGAGAGATGGGTGGGTGAGAGCCAGGATAGACCATCGAGAAATGCTCCCAGTGTTCAGATCGAAGCAGGACATACTTAAGAGCTTTTCAGGTTCGAGTGGCTGATGAAGAGGCTGAAGAGAAGAGCTGAAAGTCCTCATAAGATCATAATATAAGCAGTAGTGTAGTGCTAAATAAAGAAGTGAGGGAACGCATTTTGAAAGTGTTACTCAAATGCGGGGGGGGGACAATGGCGAGCGCAGCGAGCCCATAGAGCTGGGGGTCCAGGGGCGCTGTAAGCACCCCGGAAATTTTTTTGAAATCTAACCAATTTCAGGGGTATTTTGAGGCCATATGCAGTGGATATTAGGATATATTCCAAGGTTGAAGATGCAATATTTCCAGTGTCATTAGATATATTAACATCCAACACGATCAATAAAAATAGCTAACAAATGGAATGATTAACTAAAAAAAAATTAACAACTGGTACGCCGTGGTGTCTGTTTCACCAGATGTAGGCTATTCAATAGGCTAACACCACTTACACCACACACATCAACACATTGATGGAGTAGGCAACACAATAGTAGGTTTGTATCGTAATTTGGATGGTGAATGTTTAGACCAGAGGTTTGTTCCCAGCCCTTTTCAACTTGTTTACCAACTGACATTTTTGTGGACAACAAATCGTATACGTACATAATTGTACCTATAGGCCATAATAATGTAAATAATGGTGATGTGTAGCTTATCATGATTCCAAGTGAGGGGAGCGGCCAGTAAGAAATGGGAGGGAGGCTGGGAGCGGCTATTTTTTTGGAGAATATTTTTATAATTAAAGTTTATAGGCTAGCATTGCCTCACTCAAAGCTAATAGAAATGAAACAGTTAATAATACTTTCTCATATTTCTTCTAGGGGTGGGAATTAAAATTTCATGGCGTTAGAGATTTGTAAGTTCGGATTTATTTGAAATAGTGAGGGAACGCCGTTCCGCCTACCAAAAAAAGTAAGGGAACGCCGTTCCCACGCGTTCCCACAGCACTACACCACTGAAGATCTTATGAGGCCACGCTTTTCAGGGATCCAGGAAGAAGAGGCGTGTAAACCTACACGTGGAGGTGGCAAGTCTCCCGCTACTCGATCAGAGTAGAGCTGGTGAGCCGCGCCTATTCTTTGAAGAAAAACTTAAAATTCTTAAGTTTTAAATTGAAATCTAAACATTTTTTCAGCACCCAGAGGTGTTGAAACACGCAAGAAAGCAAGGATGATGTCAGAAAAGCAGCTTTTAGACTAAATCATATGCAGAACAGCTGCGCGCTTTGGTTTGGGTGCCCTGAGACTGCGTTAGGCAGCCTTCAAATCAGAAAATCGCGATTTTGACCATGAAAATGAGATTTTTCGGAAAAGTTGCGAATAATAAACCCATCTTAGAATTAATTTTTACATAGGAATACATATTAGCCACTTTGTTTTTCCAAAATTTCAACCCTGAACCCAGAGTATATGCCCTAATGGGCACACATATCTTAAAAAAAAGAAAATTAATAAATTGTCGGTCTTACAGATTCCTGTAAGAATTTCTGCGCTGTTTCGGGGAGGATAAAGGATTTGTTTTGTCTTCAGCTGTGTTTAAATCTTATAGTGTTCCAAAGTTGTTTGAGAGTGGATTTTTGTTCGTTAATTTCTGAAAGAACTGCTAACAGGATTTCGTTCTCTGAATGACAACAATGAGTCGATTACTTTTTATATGAAAAGACCATTTTCCAAAAATTTTAAAAAAGTTACATTCAATATTGAGATAATCTCATTCATTTTTATTTTATTTTTATTTAGTTTTAAATATTTTAGTGTTGATTTAAAGAGGAAAATTTGTGTTCAGTACATTTATTAACGATGCGGAATTTTTTTTCTTATGTTGTCGTTAATCTCGGTTATTCCAAACCAGTTAACTCGGGTTAACCTAATCTAAAACAAAGCCTGAGGTACCATGAAGTAGGAGTTACTTGATTAAAATCCTAACGCGGATGAAAGTTAAAAAATGATCATTATATACAGTGAAAAAGCGCTTTCTCTAACCTCTTTAATAGGCCCCCACCCTACTTTAACACATTTTCAAATTTTTAATCAGTTAATCATAGCATAACATATTTTTTACCCAGTAGTTCTTGTTGGAACTACTGGGTTACATTAGAAAATGTAACTTTTTCATTTATATAAACTTTAATTTTCAGAGAAACTGTTTTCAGTTCAAAACTTCTCATTTTAAAAAATATTCATCATATAAATGGTCTTAAAAAAGGAGAGAGAGAGAGAGAGAGAGAGAGAGAGAGAGATTGCAAATATAAGTAGTTCGTGGATGACTTCCCTTGTCATTCCTCATTTTGCAATGTTGGATATTGCCGCCCCTACCCTTGATATATTCCCATCCCACCCCTCAATAATCACTATAGCAACTAGGAAAAATACAGGTGATCATATATTAATAAATATGTAATATGTATATGTAATATAAAAGAATAATACTTTATCTCGTTTTAAATAAAAAATTTATATATATATTTCATTTGATAATGAAGATGAGGAAAGGATCGTGGGGAGTTTCCTCGTCCTCATTCCTCAACCGTTACCCTTATACTGCACCTGGCTTTTACCTCGCGTCAAATCGGCGGGCGTTGGCTGTTAACTCCCGCGTGATGTTCGCCTAGCAACTGACTGTCTTATCATATCTGATATCGAGTTAGCGTTTGCGTAAATAATTAATATTTATCCGTAACCGAGAAATGAAAGAAATTAATGAATGTACGTACTGTATAACGGGGGTAAATGTTATATAGAGGGTTGACAAAAATAAATAGACACCACGATGATTGCCCTCAAGAACAAATGGCAAAGTTCATCAATGGAATGCCAGAATGTGTGTCACTTTTGCATAAGAATGCAAAGGGGAAAACAACATGATTCTAAATATATTCATTCAATAAATCTGTTATCATTTATTATATTTTATTATCAAATCTAAAACAATGGAAGAACCGAAGGTGTCTATTTACTTCTGTCAATCCGTATATATGTTATTACGCGCAATTTATTATGTTCCCGACCAAATAAACCTGGAGGGGATATACCGAATTGTGCTTGTTCGTTCGTTCGTCACACTCTTTTGTTACCACACCATAACTTTTGAACAGTTCAACGTAAATCGATGAAACTACACACATATGCATCGTCGCGAGACGATGCGTCATGAACAAGACTCGGGTCCCTGCTTCAAAGGTCAAGTTCAGAAATAAAGGTTAAAGGTCAAATGGAGCTTTTTCGTGTCCGCGCCGTAACTTTTGAACGGCCCTACATAAACTAATGAAACTTCACAATATATGGATTATCACAAGACGATGTGTCACGAACACGAATCAGGTCTCTGCATCCGAAGTCAAAGTTAAAGGTCAAATGGAGATCCGCGCCATAACTTCTGAATTTACACACTTTTTTATCTGGTATGTGTTGACATCGATTTCGCTGAAAAGTGCCCCCAAATTTATCAAGAAAGAATTTGATGAGAATATTAGTAAATGCCTTTCGGGATGGACTTTTGCTCACATTTGAAGTAACTTTGACGAATGGTTGACTCTACACGGAAGAGAAAGTGAAATGACACACAAAAGATTCACCACCCGCAGTTTCAATATTTACTGAATAAAATAAATAAACAAATAAATATCCCACTGAGTTCAGACCTTTGGTTCACCCTGTATATAAACATAACTGAAATCGAGGGCTATTTCTTAAGTCTAATTTTTGCAAATAAAATATTTTTATGTAAATTCAAAAGTCGAATTGAATGAGATATGACGAGGTTCAAATATGCATTTGAAATATTTTGTCAGGATCAAATTGGAAAAATATGAAACAAATCTTTATTCCAGACTTTGCATTCGCAGAAAAAAAACAACCGTTTAGAAATCTTCATCCAAAGATGATCTGAGAAATGTTTATTATTAAAAAGAACTATTTCAACAGAATTCAGTGATGAAATGGAAAGAGGCACGGCTTTGCATACCAAATTAAAGGGTATACAAAATTCCCTCTAAATTAATGTGGCGAATCTGAATTATTAATTATTAGTATTACTGATATGGAATACTGAAATAAACGAGCGATGGATTGGGATTTATTTACGCGTTTCAAAACCATCATTCAAACAGATTACAAAATTGAGGATAAAATCGATAAAACACTGGTCCTCCCATCAGCCACTATTGACAGAAAAAGTGGTGAAGCTGAATCATAGGAAACTTCGAAAACGATCCTTGACAAGAAATGCGTTAGAATTCATCCACACTGTATACGCAAGGATGAATTCGAGTCCAAATACGTATTTTGAACCTAAATTTATGGGAGAGGGTAAAATGGAGAAAAAATGTCGAGAAAGTAATGCGCGTCCGACGAATCTTATTTACTCTTTATTGCGTGGGTGGAAGAAGAAATGATTCCTTCTTAATGTCACAATTTCTTCTCTAGTGCCTTAAACCGCATTCTGTCTTCTATGGTTGAAATGGAAAGAAGGACGTTATCCGCAAAAGGAACGACTCGCTCACACTGACGCATTTTCAGATAAACATGAGCAGACAGGGAAACCCAAACAAGCAGAGAAAACACAAAGCGAGAAAATATTTCTTATTTTATTATTATTATTCTCACAGCTTATAAAATATATATATATATATATATATATATTTCTCAGGGGACCATTCTGAGTTGTATTATATATATATATATATATATATATATACACATTCAACGGCAAAGAACACGCAGTATAAATAACGTAAAGAACGACGCTTGTATAGGAGATATTCCGCGCAAGACGAGAGAGAGAGAACGAAACAAATGAAAAAATGAGGTAACCACCCGTTCTTTACGTTATTTACACTGCGTGTTCTTTGCAGTTGAATGTATATAATGTTACGGCATGCGGGAGGTGCTCCCTTGGGGCATTGGTTTCTGCGAGTATGTGGAAGAATTACGGCATTTGGAAGAGTGAGGCCCATGGTGTAATGGTATCGCATCTGACCGGCAATCGGAAGATCCCGGGTTCGTTTCCCGGGTGGTTACCTCATTTTTTCATTTGTTTCGTTCTCTCTCTCTCGTCTTGCGCGGAATATCTCCTATACAAGCGTCGTTCTTTACGATATATATATATATATACAGTATATATATATATATATATATATACACAAAAGGAGTTCATATTGAACTTCAATAGTTTGTAAATAAAACTGAGTTTTTTATTTGTATATTTTGCTTTTTCTCTGTAGCTTTGTTAGTTTTTTCATAATAAATGTATATATATATATATATATATATATATATATATATACATTTATTATGAAAAAACTAACAAAAAGCTACAGAGAAAAAGCAAAATATACAAATAAAAAACTCAGTTTTATTTACAAACTATTGAAGTTCAATATGAACTCCTTTTGTGTGTGTGTGTGTATATATATATATATATATATATATATTATATCGTAAAGAACGACGCTTGTATAGGAGATATTCCGCGCAAGACGAGAGAGAGAGAACGAAACAAATTGTATATACAGTAAACCCTCGTCCAACGCGTGTTTGTCCAGCGCGAATTTGCTTGTACACGGAAAAATAAATGCGAACAATTATTTGTCGAAAGCAAAAAAATTTATTATACACGGTCCGCCAAACACGCTCTAATACAGTAGTACTGTACGCGTGCCAATGCGCGCTCTAGTGTTTTCTCCTACACTCTCCAACACCCGCATCTCCCTCCCTCTCGCATCACCCTTTGTCTCAGTCCCGTTAACGTATTAAGTTCAGTGAAGTTGCGTTGGATTGTTTTTGTCGTATTTTGCCGTTGTTTTGCTATTACCCTTAGACAGCAGTATGGCACCAAAACGTAAAGCATCCGCGAGTGATAGTGAAGAGAAGAAAAGTCGTAAGCCGAAAAAATAAAGATTCTAGATAAGTTGCGTGGTGGTATGAGCAATGAGCATAACATTACTTGGCCGCGAGTATCATGTGAATGAGTCTACCATACGCACCATCCGAAAGAGTGAAGAAAAGATAGTACTATTTTCATTTAAATATTTTTATTTATCATATGTAAATATCATTATGTTTATGATTTTATTATGTTCTTATTTCATATACAATATAGGTAGGGAAATTCATTTCTGTGTGAATAAAAAAATCTATGTATCTAAGTATTAATGAGAGACTTTACGCGGCCGCGTTCACGTATCCCCATTTATTCCATAAGGTATTAAGTTTGTCCAACGCGGATTTGCCGAACGCGCCGTTCTCGAGGAACCTAATCCCCGCGTTGGACGAGGGTTTACTATATATATATATATATATATATATATATATATATATATATATATATATCAAGGTTATAAAGGCGTCCAAATATCATTGTAGCTAAAATGTACGTGTACATCAACCATTTACTTTACACTCAGATTCTGCCAACTAACAAAAATACAACAAAACTTTATAATGAAATAACTTCGAAAGTATATTTAAAACAGACCCCAACGCACTCCCCTGTTCCTCTGCCCCATCTCGTTTTGCTTCTTTCACCAAGTCCCGTGATAAAAGACTAAAAAATGAAATATTGAAGTCGGATACCGGCGTGGAACCGATACTAATTTAACAGCTCGGGAGAAGCGACCTCGTAAATCACCATCAACATTCTCGCAGTCAGAATTTTAATCTATGTTCAAAGTTTATCTATTCACTTTCGGCCTGTTCTCATGAGGTTCTTAAATCACGGCCTTTCCAACCTCAACGACATCTCTGATCCACGTCACAAGTTATGATATTAGAAAGCAATTTTATAACGATCCTAAACACTAAATCCAATTTTCGAATTATATATATATAGTATTTACAATAGAAATGTTCTTCGGGAACCTTATCCTCAATAGGAATATGAAAACAAGAGATACGACTCTCAACATTTATTGGCCAAACGTTTCGGTCCGCTCAGGGGCCATCTTCAGTGACTAAATAGAAGCATCTAAAAATAATCATAAAACTAAAGTAAATACAAATGTCAAACTGTACAATAATAAAATCTAACACAAAAAAAAGTTAAAAAGTTGCTAAAAAACTATCTGGATTATAAAACAAAATAAAAGTAAAATTAAAACAAACTAAAATTTCAAAAATTAAAAGTTTAAAAATGTTAAGTTTAAAATTTAAAAATTTAAAAAGGACTAACCTGGATGGTAAAAGTTACAAATAACAAGTGGAGAGAAAGGAAAAAACAAATTAAGTTAGTGCGTTGGTTACGTTTAAAAGGTGTTGGTTGTTTAGGAAGTATGTAATTTTATCGAGGAAAGGCTATCGTTTAGTTCAGGATTTAATTTCTTGATAAAAAGGGATTCTAAAATTTTAAGATCAAGTGAATTAGGAGCAGACGACAAAATCGTATCTCTTGTTTTCATATTCCTATTGATTATATATATATATATATTATATATATATATATATATATATATATAAAACTTGGTTGAATGGTTTGTTTCTAGGGAAACGTAGCTTAGCGAGGAATAGGAGGACGAAAAGATGGTACGTTTATTTACAGACGTTTCAGAAAAGTTCAATTTCCATCATCAGTGCTAAAAAGTTTAAAATCAAATAGAAATAAATAAGTATAATAAACAAAAACAAACAATATATTAAAATGAACGTGCGACAGTGGTTACAATATATATTAAATTAAAATTAAAAGATTAAAAATGAAATAATATAAAGTATAAGAGTGTGGACACTAAGTAAAAAATATAAAACGGTTAAAAGGTGAATCAGAATTAAGGGGTCTTACCAGGTTGCTAACGTAGTGAAAGACTAATTGTAAAGAAGATTGGGGATGGTTGCTTGTTGAAAAAATCCATATTAGAAAGATGGAGCCAGGCGGAGTGATGGTGGAGTTCTTTTCAATATGAGAGTTTATTTGGCGATGTTTAGGTTGAAAGCGGAACTGTAGTCTTTGAGGGTTGGTTGAATACTGATTATATGAAGGGACTCAAGTATGCGGAGGTCGATTAGTTGGTTAGCAGAATTAATGATTTTGAAATTGGAGAGAAGTAACGGGTGGTTGTGAAGGTGGCAATTTGGAGGGTTTGTTCAAGGGCTGCGAAGTTCTGGTAGAAATACCACGATGCTCGTGCACTCTTGTTTGGTATTGGCGGATGGTACTGCCAACATAGTTCGCTTTGCAGCGAATACAATTAAAAGCGTAGATAGTGGACGAAGCAAGTGGCTGGGGTGTTTTTTCTTTATGGTTAATGTAAGATTTGATACTATTGTTGTTGGTGAAGACAAAATGAAATTTAATTTGGGGGTAAAGCGGGGTGAGTAGGAGACGGAGTTCTGAAAGTATTTTGTGGCTGATGTAGTCGTAATAGGGAAATGAAAAATATTGTACGTCTTTTTTTTTAACAGTGGGAACTTTAAGGGGGGGGGGGGTCGATAAATATTATTAAGAAAGTTTCTGGTTAAAGATTGTAACAGATGTTTTGGAAAGGAATTATTAATGCTGAAATTACGAAAGAATTCTATTTCATGGTGGAAGGATAAGTACGAAGAGCATAGATGATAGGCGGGGTGGATTAAAATTTTAATACTGTTTATTTTATATAGCAAAGGGGTGTAACTTAGGAAATTAGTACCTAGGCCTGTGTACGTAGGTTTTGGATATATGGAAGTGCTGAATTTGTTGTTTTGTTTAGTTATTGTAATATCTAGGAAGGGTAAGGTGTTTATCATTTACATAAATGATATCGACGCTAGCATCGTCAGTAGGATCGCTAAATTTGCTGATGACAACGAGCTTGGGGCCATTGTTGGGACGCCCGAGGCGATCGAGCAACTGCGTGCAGACCTATGTAGGATAGGAGAGTGGTCCGAAAAATGGCAAATGCCGTTTAACTTTGCTAAATGCAAGGTCATGCACATTGGCTACGCCAATCCCAAGTCGGACTACTCGATGTTGGGGAGTAATATCGCGGCCACTGATTTGGAAAAGGATTTGGGTATGCTAATTAGCAGCGACCTTAAGTTTACGAAACAGTGCGTAGAGGTTGAAAAGAAAGCCCAGAGGCTGTTAGGTTATATCAGGAGGCAATTTCAATTTCGGAACAAGGAGATTGTGCTCTCTCTGTACAATTCCCTGGTTCGGCCGCACCTGGAGTATGCTGTGCAGTTCTGGTCGCCCACCCTCAGTTAAGATATTGACAGACTGGAGCGAGTCCAGGCAAGGGCCACAAAGTTAATCCCTTCCGTTAGGCATATGGGCTATAATCGACGCTTACGCGCCCTGAATTTGTTTTAGCTGGAAACTCGGAGGCTGCGCGGTCAACTCATCGAGGTTTTCAAGCTCTTACACGGGTTCAACGATGTCGATTTTAGAAGCATGTTTAGTTTAAATGATAACTCAACTCGCAACAATGGTTGGAAGTTGGATTTGAAACGGTTTAGGACTAGTGTGTGTGGGAATTACTTTACCTATAAGATCTGTGACACGTGGAACAGGCTACCTTCAGAAGTTGTGAACAGTTCTTCTGTGGATCAGTTCAAGAAAAGGTTAGACCGAATCTTGCACACTATTTGAGGGTGTACGAAATTTTCCCTGGCAACCGTTGCCATTGGTACCACCTCGGTATGGGCCGCAAGGCCTTTTGAGGTGGTACTTTTCCTTGTAACTCTGATGCACGTGATGGGTGAGGACATGATGTGAAAAATCCGATTTCTGCTTTCCTGTAAAAGCATTTCATCACTTTGCTGGCGCTAGCCTGAAGTGGGTTATGAGGTCTTTGTTGGACCAATAACTCGGTAAATAGATCTGTAAATATTTTGCATCAAATCAAAACCACAAAACCATATGGTCGAGGTTTTTGTGACGATACCAAGTGGTTGATGCGCGATCGGCACAAGTATATTATTGGTTATTTATACAGCGGTGCTATCTAGTGTACGATCTCTGGGCGTGCATAGCGTAATTGTAAAGCTAGATTATATATTCTCCTCTTTAATGTAAAATATCCTTGGCTACTTTTCCAAGGTCAAGGCATTTTCTTCAACCTTTTTCCGTACCCGCCTCTAGCGAGGAGGGAGCGGAGGGTGGAGAAAGAGTCTTATGCCTTTCTATCCAGTTTTTTACTACTGCTAAAATAAGTTAAAAATGAATCAGTTTAATAACAGGAGCCTCCCCGAGTGGACCGAAAGGTCTTTGAGGCTTCCTCCTGTCCTCGTAACACATACACACACACACACACACACACACACACACACACACTCACTCTCTCTCTCTTTCATCATCCACTTCAGTCAATCAATTTATCCGAAATGCGACGAAGGTAAATGAAATTTGTTAGGAGAAATGATTGAATTTTGGTGTGAAAGAAAAACTAGATAAGGGATACAGAAAATTGTAGAAACGTAAATAAAGTAAGGATTCTCTCTCTCTCTCTCTCTCTCTCTCTCTCTCTCTCTCTCTCTCTCTCTCTCTCTCTCTCTCTCTCTCTCTCTCTCTCTCTCTCTATATATATATATATATATATATATATATATATATATATACAGGATGTCCGAAAAGTCTGGAACCATAGGAGAAATGGGTTATCATTTTTTTTGTTATTTCAGGGAGTCCGTGAATGATAGCGTTAAGTTTACAAGAGCGTATAGAGATTATTCTTCTGTGTGGACGTGATGACTGGTCCCATGGAAGTGTGGCAAATGAATTTAAGGGTCGTCATCCTGAAAAAATCCAGTAACACATAGCGCAGCGGCTGGAAAATTATTGAAAATTTTTAAAGAAACTGGCTCCGAGGCAGACAAACCACGTTCAGGTCGTCCCAGAACCTCGGAAGAAGTCCGTGAGACCGTAATGGCGAAAATTTATACGTTCTAAAAAGTTATTGAGGCGTACAAGTTTGGAAATTGGAGTACCGAAAAGTACCATCCATGATGTTTTGAAATGCGTAAATAAAGTTTCTCCTATGGTTCCAGACTTTTCGGACACCCTATCTATATATATATATATATATATATATATATATATATATATATATATATATATATATATATATATATATATATATATGAAAATTATTTCACGAAAGTAACACGTGAAAAATATTTATGATGAATAAAACCACGAAGGAAAGGAAACACAGAGTGGTGCTCAAGCGCTTTCGTCTAATGACATCCTCAGGAACACACTTCATTGTTCCTGAGGATGTCATTAGACGAAAGCGCTTGAGCACCACTCTGTGTTTCCTTTGCTTCGTGGTTTTATTCATCATATATATATATATATATATATATTTCTCTAAATTCTATTCAGATGGTAATCTAATTGAAAATCTATGCACATCTTTATGCACGGAAGGGTGAAGGGTGCTAAATTATAATTTAAAATAAACTCTATTACAGTATATTAAAAATATAAAATAAAAACTTAATTGTATTGAGGGAGAGAATGAGGGGCGTTGTTTTTAATAAGTTTTCTTTCCAATGTTTCGATGAAGTATTAACATTTCAATTCGTTTTGGATTTGAATCCGAAGGCAGTCTTTCATTTTTTGAAAAGCATACATATTTTTATTTATTCATGGACTAACCGTCGCCAGACGTTTTTTTACTATCAGTTGTAAGCTTCGTTTTCTCATTGTATCAGTTGCTCGGAGACTGAACCTCCGCTGTAAGTTGTTCGTCAGATGAACAAATTCGGGCAGGAGCACAAACCAGGGTAAACCAGGATATTATTATTATGATAATAATATATATATATATATATATATATATATATATATATATATATATATATATATATATATATATATATATATATATACATATATATATATACACAAACTCAGAATGGTCCCCTGAGAAACTTATATGTTAAACACAGACCGTGCATGGAACAAGGAACTCTTCTGGGAAAATTAAATCCACTATAGTCCGAATAAGTAATGGTAAATGACAAATACCATAGTTTTTCTTTTTCATGATGCTAGCCCGACGTGGGCAACGGGTCTCTCGCAAAGAGATCCCATAAATATAGCTTCCCTCACCAGCTATCTGCAAAGCAGATTGTCCCAAAGCTGGATCCTGTCTGCTTTGCAGATAGCTGGTGAGGGAAGCTATATTTATGGGATCTCTTTGCGAGAGACCCGTTGCCCACGTCGGGCTAGCATCATGAAAAAGAAAAACTATGGTATTTGTCATTTACCATTACTTATTCGGACTATAGTGGATTTAATTTTCCCAGAAGAGTTCCTTGTTCCATGCACGGTCTGTGTTTAACATATATATAATATATATATATATATGATGAAAATAACCACGAAGGAAAAAGGAAACAGAATGGTGCTCAAGCGCTTTTTGTCTAATGACATCTTCAGTGTTCCTGAGGATGTCATTAGACGAAAGCGCTTGAGCACCATTCTGTTTCCTTTTTCCTTCGTGGTTAATTTCATCATAAATATTATTCACGCGTTACTTTCGTGGAATAATTTTCATATATATATATATATATATTATATATATATATATATATATATATATATATATATATATGTATGTATATATATATATATATATATAATATTAATAATATATATATATATATATTATATCCCCAAGTAGCACCAATATTAAGCCACTTTTTTTACCCATTAACTCCGATTTTGAAAATAGGTCGAACTTTCTTGCAGGAGTTACTGTCTTGAGGTTAAGTTAGGGTAAATTAGGTTAACCTAACCTAAAACAAATCACTGGGTGTGAAAAAGTCTGAGGTAGCGTGAAGTAGGAGTTACTTAATTTCGTGTTTTTTAATTGAAATCATGACGCTGAAGAAATTCGATAAAATAATCATTGTATTTGGTAAAAAAGCGATTTCTCTAAACTTCTTTAAATAAATATATAGCGACACTTCAGTTACGTCACTCTAAAAAATAATTAAAAATGAATGAACCAACTTACGTTCGTGAAACTTTGCACAATTATTTTGGAAGGATAAGTTATAATACAAGTACACAGTACGCTCAAAGTGTCCTTTTTGGGAGATTATATGACGAATCTGGCCAGGACCAGTTCTTATCATGGACTAGAGTGCAATTTTTTTGTCCCAGTCTTTACTGACACAACGGTGCACGAAAGTGGTCCGAGACAATATGGACGCAATTTGGTTTCAGAAAGGAGAGCGCAAGATCTCGTACGACAAATGTGGTTTGGGACCTTTTTGTATGAAATTACATGAACTGGATCGATCACGTAATTTTGTAAAAGGAGAGAACATTGTGAGCAATATCGTGTGCGTGGAAAAAATAAATAAAAGAAATATATAAAATATCGTTCCGCAACAATTGGGCTAAATTTCAATTTCATTAACGTAAATTATTCCATTAAACTTTTATTATTTTTTGAGAGTGTGGCATAATTAATAAACACACACACACACACACACACACACACACACTCTTTTTAACTTCATAGTGATGAGAATTAAGAGTGAAACACTGGCTGGAAGTTTATTTGTACAAAAGGTAGAATTTAGGTATTCTGAAATTCTTTGACGTTTTTCCCAAAAATGAAAAAAAATCTGAACATTTCATTTTTTTTAAATTTCACTCGTTTTAATTTTATTTTTATTTAATTATTAATTTTATGTATATTTTTTCAAATTATATGAATAAAATATTCTCTTAAATTTATTGCAGTTCACGCATACGAGTCGCAATTTGCATTAATAATAAAATTTCTCTGAATACCACAAAAAATTCAACATTACTTTTATTGGTTTATCACGGTAAAAGGTTGTAAATTTAAAATTATTCCTTTAACTCGCGCGCATTACCGAATGAATTCCCTTACACGAGCTACATACAGGCAAAAACGGAAAATTTCCCTCGAGAAAAAGGGTCACATTGAGGGATTTATCAAAGAACGTTACAGTGAAAGTCAGATAGTTGTCTTCCCACTTCATACAGTGAGGAGTAGCAGCAGCGGTAGTAGTATACGAGATCGAAAAGACGATTTTCGAAGATAGAAAGTACGAGCCAAAAATAAGATCGGGTAGTCAACGAATAACGACTCAACTCATTGATAATATTATCAGAAAGAAGGCAAAGGTCAACCCCTTCGTCACTTGTACCCATACGCGGAAGGAACTCCCTACTCCAGTCAATAAAAGAACTATTCGACGGAGCCTTCAGAATGAGGGTAAATTAGTCATGAGAAAACAACAACAACAACAACAACAACAACAACAACAACTCTGCCCCAACAGCCTTAGGCACACTTACAGAAATTACAAGAAAGCTGATTGGGAACAGTTCAAAATACAGACTGAGGAACAATTCACCACATTAAACAGCACACCCATCATAAACATCGATACAACACTCAAGACATTTAATCAGATTATCAATAATGCAAACAAATACATACCCAAGGGCAACATTAGGAAATACAACCCAAATTACACTAGAGAAATAGCCCACCTCATAAGGCAACGTAACAACCTCAAACATAACACACAAACACCACACACAGAAGCCATAAAGCAGCAGATACAACAGCTCAACACAGAAATAAACAACAAACTCAAAGAAAAACAAACAGAAACATTCAGGGAATTCATAACAACACTAAACCACTCCACAGATACATACAGGCTATACAAGACTATAAACAGCATTACCCACTCTAACAGCGGCATTCACACCTCACACGCGGCTATCTGTCGCAGCCAAAATAATATCCCAACATACACACAACAAGCTAACATTCTAGTTAATCACTACGCAAAGATAAGTCACTTAAACAGAGACAACAACCAGAAACACGCAGACAAACAAACAGCCAGACACAAGAAAACCTACAGACTCGACACGACCATTACACCCTTCAATACAGACCAGACCACCAAGATCATCAAAAACATTAAAAATTCGAAGGCCTGGACCAGACAACATATCTAACATACACCTTAAACACTTGGGCCCACAAGGAATACTAGCTCTCACAAATATCAGCACATATTCATACCAACACTGTATTATTCCTGACATATGGAAACAAGGTAAAATTATTACACTACTCAAACCAAACAAAAATCCAACAGAACCAGCTTCCTATAGACCCATTACTTTACTATGCACACCTTCCAAAGTAACAGAAAGACTAATCTTACAAATCACCAACCCACACATACCACTATCGCCTACTCAACATGGATTCAGACCTCACCACTCAACCACGACATTACTCATTAACCTGACGCAGCACATCATGGATGGCATCAACTCTAGAAGACCAGCTCAACGTACACTATTAGCAACAATAGACATTAGTAAAGCATTTGATGCTATCCCACGCTTCCCTCTCATAAACAAAATACTCAACACAAACATGCACAATAACACCAAAAGGTGGCTGAGCAACTATCTCTCAGGAAGATACTCACATGTCACATTTAATGGCAAGTCATCCAAAAACAAGCTTTTTCCGAACGGGGTCCCTCAAGGCTCTGTTCTCTCACCAACACTCTTCAACTTATACATGCATGACATTCCAACACCCATAGATAACAAGCTTACCTTATCATCATATGCAGATGATATCACTCTAACATCCACCCACAACAACATCGACACCGCTACAAATAACCTACAAACATACATAAACAGTATACAAGACTGGCTCACACACAATAGACTCAAAGTAGCGCCCACAAAATCAACCATCACCTTGCTTACAAGCAACACAAAAGAACACCAGGTAATTCCACAACTTACACTAAACAACATCAACATTCCACACACTCACAGAACAAAAATACTAGGTGTCACATACAACACATCATTATCTTTTGCAAACCACATTCAGGACATTAAAAACAAATGTACGTCAAGACTTAACACGCTTAGGGTACTAACAGGCACAAACTTTGGACACCAGCAGGAAACAACATCACTCATCTACAAACAATATATTCGCTCAGTTATGGACTATGCTAGCCCATGCTGGGCACCCATTATCTCAAACACACACATAAACACCTTACAAACAATACAAAACAACGCACTTCGTATCATTACAGGATGCACTCAAACAACACCAATAGAACACCTGCACACAGAAACAAAAATACTAAAAGTTAGGGAACATTTAGACATAAGGGGAACACAATTCATGGCAGCAGCGACAACTAACCCACAACACCCTTGCCACTACATGTACAATCATGCACCAACACCTCGCACCATTAAGGTAACACCAGAGAGACATTATAACCAAATACTCCATTCCATACCACGCCCCACAGACATCACACAGTACAGAAAACACATACACACACACACCTAACCCACAAAGCACTGACACGACTCGGTCCGAATGCGGTCCTAGGTGCGAAGCCGCCGCCCATTAACAGGTCAGAGATCAGCCTGAGCAGATCGGATCGAGTTAACTTAGCACGATTCCGATGTGGACATCACCCCAACTTATGGACATATAAACACAGACTAGACAACTCCATAGACGACACCTGCCACCTGTGCCAAGACACACCACAAACAATTGAACACATTATGACGGACTGTACCGCTCTAGCACAACAACGAACACAACACAACATCACGAGTGCGCTGAACCTCTGGTCCACTCCGGAGAGGGCGATCGGTTACCTGCGTGCCGCCGGCTTGCTCGATCAGGGTGGGCTGATCGGCTAAACAACAACAACAACAACTAAGTAAAAAGCGGAAAGAGAGTTCTTTTTGAAAAGAAATATGCTGCTTAGATTGCTTAACAATGGGAGAAGGTTTCGTTTAGCGACGGGAGCCACATTATACAATTTGGGCGCGTCAGGCGTCCACCCACTCAACTATCATACATTCTTCAAAATACTCTACTGCTACAATGGTTTGGGGATCCTTTGGCATCCAGTACACAGGGGTGGACTGGAAAAGATACGACCTTGAATTCCCGTGCCTGACTTAGCGATAAAACTATAATTATAAAACTAAATATAAAATAAATAAAAACAATGTTTCTGTGTGACGAAAGCAAACCCACAAAAAAAAAGAAAAATTATTCCAAGGCCTTTCGTGTATTCAGAAGTACACCTTGTCTTTTTCCTTGTGGGTTTGCATCATACCTCGTTACCTCGTTCCTGTTCCGTGCGTTGATCTCTCTTCACACGAAGGTTAAGCTGGTGGCCCCGCCTCTAGGTCTGGCTTGGTGGAGGAGCGAGTTGCTTTCTTGCGCTCTCCACTATACATAGCCAGGTACACCCGCTCATCTGGTACCGTCCTGAGCTAGGCATCTAGTCTTCTTTTGAAGACTTCAACTTTGACCCCTGTAACGTTTCTGAGGTCCTTTGAAAGCTGGTTAAAAAGTCTTGGCCCCTGACAACCAAGCTATTATCCTCCAGTGTTGAGGAGGTCCCTTGTCAGGCCTTTAATTTAGGAATACTACACATCCTGCCTTTCCTATTTTCCAGTGTTGTTTGAATGGTAATTGGGTTTAGTTTGAGGTTTGGTACCAGTTTTTCGATCATTTTCCATATGTAGATTATGGTGTACCTCCCTCTCTCTTCTTTCCAGGGAGTACAGATTTAGTTTACGTAGTTTTTCCCAGTAGTTGAGTTCTTTGCAGCCATCAATCTTTGCTGTGAAATGTCTTTGAGTTTCTTCTAGTTTATTAGTTTCTTCCTTTTTATATGGGGACGTCAAAACTAAGCAATATTCAAGTTTTGGTACAACCAGTTTTTTAGCAGGGGAATCATTACTGTCCTGTCGCTTCTTTTGAACGTTCTTAGTACTTGTCCCGCGACTCTTTTTGCTTTATTTATCGCTATCTGATTTTGTGTTTCGAATTTGGCATCATCGGTCATTATTACCCCCAAATCGATCGCTTTCGTGCTTCTCTGAATTTCCTGTCTATCTGGAGCATAATATGCAGTCTGTTTAAGTTCCTCTTTTCTACCATATATCAAGAGCTGAAATTTATCGGTGTTAAATGACATGTTGTTGTCTTCTGACCATTTGTATATTTTGTTCGTGCCCCTCTGCAAGGCCTCCACTTCATTTACGTCGCTGATTTTTCTGCTGATCTTTGTATCGTCTGCAAAGGATGTTACTATACTGTTGCTGTTTACTCCGCTGTCTATGTCTGTTAGCATGATAATGAACAGGAGTGGGGCCAGTACTGCCCCTTGTGGTACTGAGCTGCGTACTTCCGATTCTGATGATGATATACTTTGAATTTTGACGACCTGTGGACGTTCTCTGAGGAAGTTGTAGACCCATTTTCCCACTTTGCCTGTTATTCCCATATACAAAACATGAATTACTTATGAAAATAAAAACCCACTCTAATAGACAGAGTTTATTTCCACGACAGTTTCGACGCCCACTGGCATCCTCCTCGGGTGGATACAGAAACACGAATGAACCAAAACAAGAGGGAAAAACAGTCCAGGGACCGACCGTTAAGAAATTCGCACCTAGGTTAGATCCCATTCTCCCGACACCGGAAGGGCATTTTCATTAAGTACATTCGCACAAATTTAAAACTATCTTCCTGTTCTAAACATACAGATTCTATTATATTTTTCTTACATAATTATTGAATTTATTATTAAATTTATTACATTTAATATTGCATAATTATTTATTACAGAAATTACAAATTTATTATTACATTGGTTATTACATTATTGTTTATTATACAGAACTTATAAACCGAAAAACGAATGAAAAAAGCCGATTAGGAAACAATCCAGAGAAATTCGCACCTAGGTTAGATACCGTTCTCCCGACACTGGAAGAGCATTTTATTACAGGGTCCGCTTATAAGTACATTCCCACAAATTAAAACTATCTTCTTGTTCTATACATACAGATTCTAATATTTTGACATAATTACTGCATTTATTATTACATTTACATTTTTTTAACATTTATTATTATTACCTTTACCCTAATTATTAAATTTATAATATTACCTTTATTATTACATCTGTTGCATTTATATTTATTTCTGTGGAGACGTGAGAGTGATTTATTCTAGTGGCGACAGGGCTGAGAGGAGTTGCTATTTTACTTAGAGGAAGGATAAGAAACATCGTAGAGGAGTTAGACTGTGTCAGCTAGAATCATGAGGATAAGAATGAAAGGCGAAAAAGTAGATACATTTGTCATGCAAGTGTATATGCCAACAAGCGCCTATCCGGAAGAAGAGGTAGAAGAAATGTATGATAGAATAGAGGAAATAATTGAAGCTCATGGAAGAAATGCTAACGTAATAATCATGGGGGACTGGAATAGTGTGATTGGAGAGGGGAAAGATAGAAGGGAGGTTGAACCATTCGGATTAGGTAGAAGAAATGAAAGAGGAGAAAAACTAATAGAATTTTGCAGAAGGCAAGAACTCATGGTGACTAATACTTGGTTCTAAAATCACAAAAGAAGGAGATACACATGGAAAAAACCTGGAGACACTGAAAGATTCCAAACTGGCTATTTTGGTAAGACAGATATAGGAATGCAGTGAAGAACTCGAAAGCTTATCCTGGAGCAGATGCTGACTCCGATCATAACTTGGTGGTAATGGAAAATATGGTGAGGCTGAAGACTCTGAAAAAGAATAAAGTAGAGAAGAAATGGGATACTGAAAAACTAAAGGGAGAACAAAGGATAGTTTTTGCTAAAAAGGTGAATGAAGAGATAAGGAGGCAAAGAAACGACGGCCACATTCATATGACAAGTGAAGAAAGATGGTGTAGACTGAGGGATACGATAAAGGAGAGTGCACAGGAAAATATCGGTTATGTGAAAAGAGAAGCAAGGAAATCTTGGGTCACTACAGAGATGCTTGACAAAATGGAAGGAAGAAGAAAATGGAAGAGTATAAATACAGAAGAAGGGAGACAACGATACAGACAGTTGAATAACGAGCTGAGAAGAGAAACTGATAAAGCAAGAGAGATGTGGCTTAGAGAGTAATGCAGGGAATTAGAGGAATTAGAAAGGAAAGGAAGAACTAATTTAATGTACCAAAAATTTAAGGACATAAATAGATGGAAAAGAAGTAGCTTGGGAGTGCGAGAAATAGAGGGGAGAAATGGAGAAAAACTAAAAAGACCAGAAGATATAAGGAAGAGATGGATTGAATATATTGAAGAACTGTATGATAAAGAGAACAAAGTAGATTGGAAGTAGATTGTATAGGACCGGACATATTGGAAGGAGAAGTAGAGATGGCTGTAAAAGACCTAAAACATGGCAAGGTCCCAGGACCAGATGATGTACCAGCAGAACCTCGTCTTGAAGGTGATGCTAGAGAGGAGGTGAATGTATTGTGCAGAAACATGTATGAAAGTGGAGACTGGCCTGCTGACTTTATAAGAGTCTCTATGATTACTATCCCGAAGAAACGGAGAGCCACTAAGTGTTCAGAATTTCGAACCATAAGCTTGGTCAGCCATGCATCAAAAATAATGCTAAAGATACTAACCAGAAGACTAACGAACAGAGCTGAGCAGTACATTGGAGAGGATCAGTTTGGATTTAGGTCAAAATGCGGAACAAGAGAAGCTATTGGTATTATGAGAATGATAGGAGAGAGTGCTGGAACATGATCAGGAAATGTTTGTTTGTTTTATTGACTTTGAAAAAGCTTTTGACAGTCCAATGGAGGAAACTAATGAAAATATTGAAGAATATTAATGTTGACTGGAGGGACCGTAGGCTGATAAAAAATCTATATCTTGGGCAGACTGTGAATGTTAGAGTTGCAGGAGGAGAAGCCGAGCCTGGATTGGTTGGGAGAGGGGTCAGGCAAGGATGCTCCCTGTCCCCCGTGTTATTTAACATCTATGCGGAAGCAATGATAATAGAAGCACTCTCAGATCTGGAAGGGAGAATGAGAGTGGGACGTAAATTGATCAAATCTGTAAGGTTTGCAGATGACAAGGCATTTGTTTGTAGTACTGAGGAAGGACTGCAAAGAATGGTCAATAACTTGACAACAACGGCGGAAGAATTCGGAATGAGAATTAATGAAACCAAGACAAAGGTAATGAAAATTGCAAGAAGGAAAGGAGCACAAATGAACCTAACGATAGGAAATCGCACCTTAGAAGCAGCTGAGCAGTATAAATATCTGGGAAGTTTATTAACCAAAAATGGAGATTGCAATAAGGAAGTAAGATCTACAATTGGTATGGGTAAGGTAGCTTTTGAGAAATAGAAAAGGCTACTTACAGGTAAACTCAACTTGAAGCTGAAGAAAAGGTTAGTAAAAAGCTTGATATGGAGTGTGGTACTGTATGAAACAGAAACATGGACACTAAAAACAATTGAAAAGAAACTTCTGGAAAGTTTTGAAATGTGGATTTGGAGAAGAATACTAAAGATAAGCTGGAGGGAACACCAAAGTAATGAGGAAGTACCGCAACAGGTGAAGGAGGAAAGAAGACTCATTAAGGCGATAAGAGAAAGACAAGAAATAGATCGGACACGTGTTGAGAGGAGGAGGATTGTTGAAGGAAGTGACTGAGGGTAGATATGAAGGTATCATAGAAGGCCGAGGGGAAGGAAAAGGAAAGCAATGCCGGATGATTTGAAGGCAGGCAGTAGCTACCATGAGATGAAAAGGATAGCTCAGGATAGAACACTTTGGCGGGACACACGAGTTGAACCTGCCTGATAGGCAGAACACGATGGATAGATGGATGGCAATTATAAGTAAAGTTTTACTTATGAATGGAATGGTTGAAAGAGGAAGTGTAGTCGTTTACGGTGGATTTTTTTATCTAATATGTGTAACTGTTCTGAGATAGATAAGGCTCTCAATTGGTTAATGTTAATAGAGTCAATAATTTTGAAATGTGAAGTGTATAAACGATGATTTTTCTGAGTATGACTGGTCTCTAATGGAAGATTTTGATGGTTTACGTAGAGGGAAAATTGGGAAAAATTTAAAAATTAAAAGATTCACAAAAAATGGCTGAAATCAAAATGTGACAAAAAACTTTGTCAACACCCGAAAATCCCATAATTTTATACCAAAATTCCTCAGATTTAAGCTTTACAACAAAAGGCTTTGTAAGTCAAACCTCGACAAATCCTTTCAACTGCAGACGTTGTAATTAATTTACGACAAACAATTTTATCAAAATATTTTTTTAGTAATATGAACTTTCAATGAATGACACGAAATTCTATGAATTATTTCAATTATTTATCTATATAAAAAATCATAAATAAAACGAGCAGATATATTAAACACTTAAATATAACTCATCATAAGAAATTAGCGAAACTAAGTCTCGACTTAAACCTACAACCAATTAACCCTGACACTCTCATTCTAAATCTCTCTCAACCGAATTCTCTTTTTCCAAATAAAAAAACAAATTATAATTATGACTGCATTTCAAACTTCCAAATTTTAAACTAAATTATTGTAAATACTCTATTTTTCGAAAAGTTACTTCATCCACTTAAAGAAATACCAATTCTTGATAACTCAACTTCCGATCTTAAAAACGCAAATCTTGAACATTGCAAATACGTAAGTACTCTTAAAATTTTAAACCCTATACAATATTTTCACATTATTATTATAAATAAGTATGATATAAAGTAACTAAAAGAATTGTCAAAAGATAATTCAATAACTTGAAAAAGGAAAAGGCAGAAGTCATCATGAACAAAGTAAATTACATTAATAAAGCAAATACGATTCTTTCTGACCATACAAAATTCAAGAAGATAAACGAAGATATCTCTCTTAGACTCAAAGATAAACTAAATTGCTTTCTCCAAAAAATATTACTACAAAATCAAATAACTAAAGAAATTTATACGTTCGTCCACTCTTCGGGATCTACACCAGCAATTCTTTATGGCCTTACAAAAACACCCAAAACAAATATTCCATTTAGACAAGTCCTTTCACCGTACACTACGCATCATTAATAAATATTCAGTTTTAAATTCATTTGAGTTTGCAAAGGAGATAATCTCAATCAACGATGCCAACAATAATCACAATCAACGATGCCAACAATAGTTCTGACATTGAATCAATTTATACCAACGTACCCATCAATGAAACCATCAATATTGTATTTGCGTAAATGAACTATGCCGAAATGAGGAATCTAATTTCTTTAACTAAACATAAATTCTTTACAATTTTAACATTTGCTGCATCTGATACATATTTCATTTTAAACGATCAACTGTATCAACGAGTCACTTCTCTTGCAATGCACTCCTTCGCGCAACTCGGGCCAACATTTTCCTGTCATAAAGAAAAATTCTGGCTGCAAAATTGTCTCAACATTAAACCTAAATTATACAAAATATACGTAGACAGACGTGGGGACTCGGACAATTTTCTTAACTACTTAAATAACCAACATCTATATATCCGGATTCACTAAAAAAAAGAAACAAGTCAAATTAAAATGACCAAAAAAGATAAATTTCATACCTCGATCAACCTAAAACCCAATCACACAAATTTAGGTATCAGTTATTTGACTTATTTCAGTGACATACCAAATAGGGCTTGGCGATAATCACCGATATCGTGATAATCGATTGCCGCGGAAAAACTCGGCGATAATCACCGCCATTTTTTGGAAAACGATAAATCATCATAGACGAGTTTTTAACAAGTTTTTTATGTAAAATTTTATAATTTCACAGTACTCCTTCTCATGGTGTTGACGCAAATGACTGATAAGATTCGTAGTATTGGCATCTTTGCAGCTAACTTCCTTCTTGCACGATTCAACAGTGCAGACAGCTGCATGCTCCTTAGTTTTGTCAACAGTCTTGCCAACTTGGCTGTAAACATTGAAATATGTCCAAACTTCACTTTTGGTTTTAGGTTTCATATAATCAACTATGATTACTGTTCATTCATTTCACAAAAATCTACAGCAAGAATCCAGATTCTGAAAATAAAAGAGACAAGGGTGAGTATTGATATGTCATGTCATGCCTAGCCAAGTAATATAGCATGGCCTGTTAACCATTATGAAGCAATGACATGAACAAATCATGCATGCAAGCATTGTCTGCAGCTGCTGCTATAACTGCTAGGACTTCCTCAAAAGGACATAAAATAGCAACACTTTAGTTGGGAAAAATGGTTGTACTATTTGCTAGTAAGAGAAAATATGAGAGCAGATGGTAGGAAAGCTAAACGAAATGTGTAATTCGTAAGATTAACGTATTTAATGATAAATCTTTAATCAAACGATCAAAGGACAGACAAAAACAGGAAATTTACAAATCATTGAAGAATAAATTTCTTCCAAATGCTTCAACCAAATTATTCGAACAGCTGACGAGGAAGCTTCTAACAGTGGCTGTATCCCCCAGCGCGGGACACGTCAACGCGAAGAAGAGGCGACGTCAAACCGAAACATCAACGCGCTGGTGGCCAAACTTCCTCAAATCTCCGTGCAGCGGGCTGTCTACGGTTGGCAAGACTGGCAGTCGACGGCCTGTTGCGTGGCACGGTCAGAGTGCCGATCGGCTCCGGGGGCCGGACCTATACCAGCGTGCTATTTTTTCATTTACGGGGAGCAATTGCGTGCTCCCCGGACTACTCTTACTCTCCGGCGACATTAAGACTAATCCAGGCCCCACTACAACTTACACATGTCACCATACACAAAGACATAGACACAATAGGACCATGAGACACATACAGAAGCATAATATTAACATATTACAGTACAACGTAGATGGCCTCACAAACAAAATCATGCAGCTTAGGGAATTCGTACACAAACAAAACATTCACATAGCACTTATGCAAGAAACAAAACTAAAACGCACACACAAAACACCCACCATACCTGACTTCACGGCGATCCGTCAAGATCGTACTGGGGGTCACAGAGGTTGACTCATCACTTATATACGCTAAAACGTTAGCTACACTGATGCCACCCAAAACATTACAAACACAATCCAAGCAGATAACACAATAGAAATACAGGCAGTTAACATTAAAACACGCGCAAAACACAACACCACACTCATCAACATTTACACCCCACCAGATAGTTCCCTCAGGTGCCAGCCA
Source organism: Bathynomus jamesi (assembly GCA_023014485.1). Taxonomy (NCBI): domain Eukaryota; kingdom Metazoa; phylum Arthropoda; class Malacostraca; order Isopoda; family Cirolanidae; genus Bathynomus; species Bathynomus jamesi. Next base: position 297,371 of record JAJOZX010000535.1, read on the forward strand.
ATTACAATCTACAGTTACACAATCTGGCCTCTCTCACTAATGTCATCCTAGGAGGAGACTTCAACGCTAAAGACACTAGTTGGTACCTGCACAACCAAAGCAACACCAGAGGTGCCAACATAGCCACACAACTAAACAGCCTCTTCATTCTTCACAATACAGAAGAACATACACACATACCACATCAAGCAGGATACTCAAACTCCTCCCCAGACATAACGTTCTGTTCCCCCTCACTAACAACACATACACACTGGAGAACAGAAAAACAACTGTCATCAGATCACCTGCCCATCATCATTACAACACGTTCTACAGGGAATACTAGTTCTCACAAACATCAGCACATATTCATATCAACACTGTATTATTCCTGACATATGGAAACAAGGTAAAATTATTACACTACTCAAACCAAACAAAACTCTAACATAACCAGCTTCCTATAGACCCATTACTTTACTATGCACACCTTCCAAAGTAACAGAAAGACTAATTTTACAAATCACCAACCCACACATACCACTGTCGCCTACTCAACATGGATTCAGACCTCACCACTCAACCATGACATTACTCACTAACCTCACGCAGCACATCATGGATGGCATCAACTCCAGACGACCAGCTCAACGTACACTATTAGCAACAATAGACATTAGTAAAGCATTTGATGCTATCCTACGCTTCACTCTCATAAACAAAATACTCAACACAAACATGCACAATAACACCAAAAGGTGGCTGAGCAACTATCTTCAGAAAGATACTCACATGTCACGTTTAATGGCAAGTCATCCAAAAACAAGCTTTTTCCGAACGAGGTCCCTCAAGGCTCTGTTCTCTCACCAATACTCTTCAACTTATACATGCATGACATTCCAACACCCATAGATAACAAACTTACCTTATCATCATATGATGGGTCCCACGTCTTACGGTACCTAAGCGCCAAAATTAAAATTCGCCAGAAATCGCCTCCAAAGTTCAGCAATATTCTCGCAATAGTATCTCTGTTATTAATTGAGCTAGAACGTTCATTTTTGGCTAAATTAGAGTTCTAAGTATGCTAATGAAGATGTTGATGAGTTTTTGGAATAGATTTTCATATTTTATATTTTATATATATTTTTAATTTTTTAATTTTTTATTTTCTTATTATGCCGAACTTTGGGTGAACTTTTGGCTGGCGATAGAGGTGAAAAAAGTAGTTCGCTTCATAAGGTTTTCAACCATACTTCTAGTGTCGTAAGGTCATTATAACCCAAACCACGCGATAGAGGAAGGGTGAAAATAGTGATATCCATCAAAAACACGTTTACGCCTGTGGTGGCGCTTAGGTATCTTAAGACGCGCGACCCCTCATATGCAAATGACATCACTCTAATATCCACCCACAACAACATCGACACCGCTACAAATAACCTACAAACATACATAAACCTTATACAAGACTGGCTCACACACAATAGATTCAAAGTAGTGCCCACAAAATCAACCATCACCTTGCTAACAAGCAACACAAAAAAACACCAGATAACTTTACAGCTTACACTAAGCAACACCAACATTCCACACACACTCACAGGACCAAAATACTTGGTCACATACAACATCATTATCTTTTGCAAACCACATGCAGAACATTAAAAACAAATGTATGTCAAGACTTAACACTCTTAGGGTACTAACAGGCAAAGCTGTGCGCGCTACTCATGAAAACTAGCGCCGCTAGCGCTAGCGCTAACACTAGTCATTTCAAAATTTAGCGACGCTAGCGCTAGTTTTCAATATTAGCTATATAACAAATAAAAAATACCTATTATGTTAGTTACACTTCTATGCAGTAATATTATCAAAAAGAATGTTTAAATGAAACAATCATACTATAGAACCAAAGCTTTTTATTTATTAATTAAATCCAGTGTAACAAAACTTTTTATTTATTTAAATCCAGTATATTTATTTAAATCTAGCTATAACAAATAAAAAATACCTAATACCATAGAAAACAATACATTTCTTTTATTTAATTATTTGATATATCATATATACAACAGAAGTATTTCAAGCAATATATTTGTAATTATTCAAATCAAGTAGAAAAAAACAATACAATATAATCAAGCTAATTTAGGTATCAACTTGTTTCAGTAGTACTCTATTACAACGACCTAGGACAATTATTTATTTAATTTTAGTAACAACAGTTTTTCAAAATTTGAATCGGACAACGAGGACCTTTTCGGCTTTAATATATCTTTTCCTGTCGAAAAAATCCTTTCCACTGCTACACTTGACGGAATTGAAGTGTTTAATCGGATAAATAGTTTTTTGAATGAATCGGAAGGGAAGGAAGATGTATAGTCTGTTGCTTTGAAACATTTCTTAGTGGAAGGCTGTTTTGATAAAAAGACACGTACTTGTTCATTACTTTGTTGTAGAATAGTTTTATGTATATTACTATCTTTTTCGAAACAACTGAACAAATTGTCTTCCTCTTCCGTACTAGAACCGGCAGCTTCGGGTGTGCTAATTAGCCTAATTTCCATGTCACTTTTCATGCAGTCAGCAAGACGAGTCGTCAACATTTGCCGCACCTCCTCCTTTTTCTCCAGTGAATCAATCCATATCTGTTTAAAGCTAGGATGGGCGGCAGCGGCAGCGATGTAATCGTTGTTGTTGAATGCTTGTTGGAAACTGACAAGCAAGCAATGCAGAATGAGGGAACCGCCGCCAGCATACATGTTCATACATGTTTGAAACGTTCAAACTCGTATGGAATAGAAGGACTTTAAATTCATTTTTGAAATAAAAATTAGCGCTAGCGCATAGCGTTAATTTTTATTTAAAAAACTAGCGGCGCTGGTAACTGCGCTAGTAGTTTGAAAATATAGCGACGCTAGTGGTGGCGCTATTAAAAAACTAGAGGCGCTAGTCACAGCTCTGCTAACAGGCACAAACTTTGGACACCAGCAGGAAACATCATCACTCATATACAAACAATATATTCGCTCAGTTATGGACTATGCTAGCCCATGCTGGGCACTCATTATCTCAAACCACACACACACACACATAAACACCTTACAGACAATACAAAACAACGCACTTCGTATCATTACAGAATGTACTCAAACTACACCAATAGAACACCTACACACACAAACAAAAATACTGAAAATTAGGAAACATTTAGACATGAGAGGAACACAATTCATGGCAGCAGCGACAACTAACCCACAACACCCTTGCCACTACATGTACAATCATGCACCAACACCTCACACCATTAAGGTAACACCAAAGAGACATTATAACCAAATACTCTATTCCATACCACGCCCCACAGACATCACACAGTACAGAAAGCACCGACACACACACACACACCTAACCCACAAAGCACTGACACGACTCGGTCCGAATGCAGTCCTAAGTGCGAAGCCGCCACCCATTGACAGGTCAGAGACCAGCCTGAGCAGATCGGATCAAGTTAACTTAGCACAATTCCGATGTGGACATCACCTCAACTTACAGACATATAAACACAGACTAGACAACTCCACAGACGACACCTGCCACCTGTGCCAGGACACACCACAAACAATTGAACACATTATGACAGACTGTACCGCTCTAGCACAACATAGAACACAACACAACATCACTAGTGCGCTGAACCTCTGGTCCACTCTGGAGAGGGCGATCGGTTACCTGCGTGCCGCCGGCTTGCTCGATCATGGTTGGCTGATCGGCTAACCAACAACAACTGCTGTGTCTCACACACACACACACACACACACACACCACACACACACACACACACACTACCAGTACGGATTCATTCAATCATCAAATATCGTCAATATCGCGATTATCGTCACGGAAAATGGCGGCGACTATCGTGTGCGATTTTTTAGCGATTTCCAAGCCCTAATACCAAACATATATGGAATTAGCAGCATAAAAAAATTTATTTATCGATACTATCACCTTTGTTCAACATCTTATCTTTCCATAATAAAATAACATATCTTCAGAAAATCTCGTATTCCAAGAACATTTTTCAACAAGTACGTAAACAATTTTTAAATAATATTTACCAACCGTCATAAATCATTCCAACAATTAATAACGAAAAAATATTTCAACTTTCCACACCACGGTTACATAAGCCTTAAAATTAAAATAGACCTTAATTCACTACAAACAAAACTGTACCCACAAAAAACTTTCACTTCATATTCATGCATAACCACAATATAAAATCATACCTATCCCAGAAAGAACTTCCGAATGCCTTCGCTTCGTTTATCAATTACTCTTTTAATTGTATTCGCTGCTAAGCGAATTATATTGGAAGCACTAGCCGCCAATATCAACTAAGCGTAAACGAACACCTTGGCATTTCAACAAGAACATCACTCTCTCTCTCTCTCTCTACATAAACCATCAAAATCTTCCATTAGAAACCATCCTTTACACATTTTAAAATTATTGATTCTCTTAACACCAACCAATTGAGAGCCTTGTCTATTTCAGAACAGTTACACATATTAGATAAAAAAAAAACACCCAAAACGACTATATTTTCTCTTTCATCTTTTACATTCATAAATTAACCTTTACTTATAATTGCACCACCACATAAAAGAATCTATAATATAAATGAGGCAGAGTCTGTCAAAAAAATTATTTCAAAAGCTGAAATCGGATACAGAAGATTTTGAGAAGAAATTATTAAGGCAGTGAAAGCTTAATATTTACTTTAAGTTCACGAGGAACTTTTGTGAAACTTAATAATTGTCCCCAGCACCGTAGGGCCCACAATAGCTAGAAAAGAACGCAGCAATGAAAATCTTAAGCTTCACATCTGAACTCATTGTATCAGGATTTGTGAAGCTGAAGATTTTCATGGCTGCGTTCTTTTCTATAGTTTTATTGACGAATAATTGACTCGCCAGTAACTGAGGGGCCACAGGCACCCCAATTACTGAGGCTGAAGGCCCCAGCACCGCAGATCTAGTTAAATGAGCCCGTAGGACCCATTTAACTAGTAATTTTAATTTTACAAAATGATAAGAATGTAGATTAATTTGGATGATATCTTTTCCTATATATTCAAAATAATCAGTTAGACTTAAGATTGCGCTGATGATGGAAGATATCCCGAAACGTCTGCAGTAAATTATTAAAACTAGCTAAAGCTAAACAGGTCCCTACGGGCCCATTTCGCTGGAGACTGTAGCAACAAATTTTATTTTTTTATTATTACGGGCGGCAATGTGAAGCTTGAGATTTTCATGACTGCGTTCTTTTCTATAGTTTTATTGACCAAATAATTGAATCGACAGTAATTGGGCGTTCAATTATTTGGTCATTAAAACTATAGAAAAGAACGCGGTCATGAAAATCTTAAGCTTCACAAATCTTGACAAAATGTGAAGCTCAAGATTTTCATTGCTGCGTCCTTTTCTATAGTTTTATTACGATGCTGGAACCTTCAGGCCAAGTAATTGGGGGGAGGGCTGGTCACACATATTTTCGTTCATTACTAATCACCCCCATCCACCATACGAAGTTTGTCGAAATCGGTTTAGAAACGTAAAAGTTTTTTCTGCAGTCAGACAGACAAACAGACAGACAGACACATTTTCTTGAATTATACTGAAATATGTTAAGAGCTTTAGTTCTTATGTTATAATGTTTCAGACGAACAAAGACCCTAGGATCCACTCCTAAACATCTTTATAGACGAGCTACTAATTACTTCTACCGCCAAACTATTCCACCTATTTACTATTCTATGCGTAAAAAAGTTTTTGGCAACTGCTGTCTCAAACCTTCTACTTGTCAACTTACACCCGTTATTTCTATTCCTATTATATTGAGATATTTCGAAAAAGCTATCTCTATCTACGTTATCGAACCCATTCATAATTTTGAAAACCTGGATTAGATCACCCCTTAGCCTCCTAGTCTCGAATGTAGTCAATTTTAACTCCTTAAGCCTATCCTCGTATGACTTCGACCTAAGCGACGGAATCATCTTAGTTGCTCGTCTTTGAACTCTTTCGAGTTTGTCTATATCTTTTCGCATATGCGGATTCCAAAATTGGATCGCGTACTCCAAATGGGGTCTAACTAATGATATACTGTATAAAGAGGAACAATAATATCGCGCGATTTGTACTCAAAATTCCGAGCTATAAAACCTAACACTTTGTTCGCTTTATTGACCGCTGCTGTACTTTGTTTCGCTACTTTTAAATCACCAGTGACTGTAACTCCAAAATCTTTTTGTTGCTCTACGCTTGCTAACTCCTTCCCTGATATAATATACACAAAATTACCGTTACGCGAACCTATATGTAAAATTTTGCACTTATCGACGTTAAATCTCATTTGTCATGTGACTGACCAATCAACGATTTTATTCAGATCTTCCTCGATTTTACCTCTATCTTCGTCATTAATCGCCTACCACCCAGCTTCTTGTCATCCGCAAACTTTGAAACTGTACTGACTAGGCCGACATCTAAATCGTTAATATATATAAGAAAAAGCAAGGGGCCCACTACAGAACCCTGAGGAACGCCACTCACTACATTAGCCCAACACGACTCCGCTCCATCAACGACCACCCTCTGTTTCCTACCTCGCAACCACTCTTCTATCCAATTTATTACTACATCCCTGATTCCATGAGTCTTAGTTTTTTTCAATGAGTCTTTTGTGCGGTAAGGTGTCAAACGCTTTTTGAAAATCTAAATACACTACATCAACCGCCCGATGACTATCGTAAACGTCAACCACGCTTTGAAAAAATTCTAAAAGATTAGTTAAGCAAGATTTGTTTCGCCTAAAACCGTGCTGCGTATTTCTAACCAAGTTATGCAATTCTAAGTGTTCGACTATACGATTCCTAATTATTGATTCCAGTAGCTTACCTACAACAGACGTTAAACTGATTGGCCTATAATTTCCCGCCGCACCTTTATCGCCTTTCTTAAAGATAGGTGTTACGTTTGCTAACTTGAAATTATCTGGTACGCACCCCTCAGAAATAGACGCATTAAAAAGCTTTCGTTAAAACTAACGAAAATATCACAACTTAACATAACCAATTGTCAAGGGCATACAGTTGACTTAACCGGGCATTCAATTAACCTAACCGGGCATTATATCCCATAGAATGAATTGTTTGTTTTATTTGTCATTTAAATTTTTTGTTTTAATGTAATTGAACTAATATTTGTCTTCATGATTCCCACTTTTATAATCCGCCTTGACCTCACATTCGTCTCCAAATATAAAGTCAAGTCATTTCAGGTCAGGTTAGGTCAGCACAAATTCAGGTCAGGTCACGTCAGCAAAAATTCTTTTGTAGACTAAAAATATATTTGTAGACCGCACGCTATTGTAGCACCAGTTTTTCTTTTTCATGATGTTAGCCCGACGTGAGCAACGGGTCACTCGGAAAGAGGCCCCAAAGTGGATTTAATTTTCCCAGAAGAGTACTTGTTCCATGCACGGTCTGTGTATCATATATATATATATATATATATATATATATATATGGGATGAATTTCACAAAAATGTGAAATGAATGAAATAATGATGCAAACCCACAGGGAAAAAAAATTATTCCAAGGCCTTTCGTGTATTCAAACGTACACCTCATCAGGGAATGAAGGGAGAAGGCGAGATGACGAAAATATGTACACATGTACAACGGGACAGAAAATAAAATTTTGGAATCATTTTTCTTTATCCCTGTCCAAGGTGAATTTCAAGAATTCATTACTTGAAGTTAATTCTCGTATTCGATTTCATTGTCCTTTGTTCTTCATTTTACGATTTTTCTGGTTTCAAACGTAATATACAGGGTGTCCATAAAGTCGCACATCATATGAAAATACAGTTTCGTTTATTTATCTTATTTTATTTATTTGTTCGAAATGATTCCCACCAATCTCAAAACATGTTCGTAAACGGAAAAGCGGGTTTCTTTGAATGTTCCTCAACATATTTGGCCTTTTGGCCTGATGGAGACATAAATAAATAGACATTGCTTGTGTTCCTATGATGCGTGACTTTATGGACACCTTCGGTTTTTTTATTGTTTCCGATTTGATAAGAAAGGTCAAAAAATAATAAATTTATTGAATCAATATCCATAACATAATTGAGGAGGAATCTGTCAAAAAAATTATCTCAAAAGCTGAAATAGGATACAGAAGATTTTCAAAAGAAATTATTAAGGCAGTGAAAGCTTAATATTTACCTTAAGTTCACGAGGAACTTTTGTCAAGCTTAACAATTGACTCCCACTCCCACCACCACCACAGTAATTGGGGGCCGCATTACTGGGGCCGAGGGCCTCTGCCGCAGGTCTACTTTGGCTAGAAAAAGAACGCAGCAATGAAAATCTTAGGCTTCACATCTGAACTCATTGCATCAAGATTTGTGAAGCTTAAGATTTTCATGGTTGCGTTCTTTTCTATAGTTTTATTGACTGAATAATTGACTCCCCACTAATTGGGGGACCTGCGGCCCCCCATTTACTAAGGCCGAAGGCCCCGCACCGCAGGTCTAGCTAAATGGGCTATTATTTAGAATAGTGTTGCTTTCCCTTTTCCATTATATGTAAATCTGACACACGATCTGGCATTCCATTGATGTGTTTTGCCATTTGTTCTTGAGGAAAATCATCGTGGTTTCTATTTACTTTTGTCATCCCTCTGTAGTTCTGAGGTTTGGATTTTGTCATATTAATAGAACTTACGCGAATGATTTGCTAGTAATTAATTGCCATTTAATTCATGAATAAACTATAATGACTATGCAATGTTAAATACTAATTGTTCAACGAAATCAGCAAAGCACTCAATTTTTTTTATATATTTATTTGTTAATCCATTTCCATTTTTTGTTTCTCTCTTCAATTTCCATTTTTTTCGGCTCCACTTTTTTTCGTTTTCGATTCCTCGCTTGATTTTCAATTGAATTTCTTCCATTGTGAAAATATATAATAACGCTCTCGACAGGATTTGGCAACTTTAGCTTCTTATCCCTTGCTTCTTGGATTATATATATATATATATATATGATGAATAAAACCACGAAGGAAAGGAAACACAGATGGTGCTCAAGCGCTTTCGTCTAATGACATCCTCAGGAACCATGAAGTACATAAAGAGTTACAACCTATATATAGGTTACAGAAAAAAAAAAAAATCTATATATATATATATATATATATATATATATATACAATAAACGGAAAAACAAAATTAAAGGATTGTGGAAGGGGGCACACAAATTTATAAGGAAAAACTATCGATTTTTAGCACAAGATTAAAAGAATTGTTTCCAACCAATGTTATAGAAAAAAAATCTATAATATATATACAAATTTATACTGGAAATCTGCCCGGGTTTTAGCACTCTGCTCTTTTTGTGTAAAAAAAAAAAAAAAAAAAAAAAAAAAAAAATTGAACAGTTATCGATTTTTAGCACAAGATTAAAAGAATTGTTTCCAACCAATGTTATAGATAAAAAAAATAAAATATATATATACAAATTTATACTGGAAATCTGCCCGGGTTTTAGCACTCTGCTCTCTTTTTTGTATATAAAAATTGAAAAATAAAAGTTAGTGGCATACAAATTTACCAAAGATTTAGCGTTCTACCTTTCTTATCTAAATCTGTTCTGAAGGAATTCAAAACAACAGGATCGAGTTGAAAAAGACCTTTGCTTATGTTGAAGTTATTTGTTAGTTGGATAATGGCAGACTCAAGAATATTTCTATTAACAATGTTGCTAGAGTGAAATAAAACAAGCATTATTCCAATCAATACAGTGGGATAACTCTGACAAATGGACAAAAAGGGCACTGGACAACTGTCCTGTTCTAACGGAATATTGATGCTGTTTTATACGTGTGTGCAAATCCTTTCCCGTCTGACCTATGTAAAAGGAATCACATTGTTTACAACCAATTTTATAGATAATGCCTGAATTATTGGTAGGGCTATTTTTTACTATGATATTTTTCACAATATTGTTATATGAAAATACTACATTAATATCCAAAAGTTTAAATACATTAGCAATGCCTAAAAAGCCCGGGAAAATGGAAGTACTAAAATATTTTTTGACAAAGTACGAGTGTTATTATTGACGCGATAGAAAGTTCGTTTTGCCTTGTTGAGACAAGATTCCATAAACGCAGATGGATAACACAGATCACTTCCAATACCGTTGATTTTTTCTAATTCGGCATCGATGTATTCCGGACTGGCGATCCTAAGGGCGCGGAGAAACATTGAAGAAAAAATGGCCTTCTTAGTGGGGGTGTCATGTCCCGAGTAAAAGTGTACATAGGACAAATTGTTTTTTTTTTTCGATAGATACTAAACTTAAAACCTGGGTTTTCCCTATGTACACGCACATCCAAAAATGGGATTGAATTGTCTTGTTCCACTCCCAAAGTAAACTTAATCGAGGGGACTTGATCATTTAACTGAAGGAGGAAGTTATCCAGGTCACGATTCATGGGCCAGATACACAAAATATCATCGACGTACCGCAACCAAGGGATGCCAACCCCCAGGATTCTCGGAATGTAAGTAATTTCGAAAAACTCCATATAAATATTGGAGAGGAGGGGTTGGCATCCCTTGGTTGCGGTACGTCGATGATATTTTATGCTAAAAATCGATAATTGTTCAATTTTTTTTTTTTTATACAAAAAAAAAGAAAAAAAAAAGCAGAGTGCTAAAACCCGGGCAGATTTCCAGTATAAATTTGTATATATATATTTTTTTTTTATCTATAACATTGGTTGGAAACCATTCTTTTAATCTTGTGCTAAAAATCGAGTTTTTCCTTATAAATTTGTGTGCCCCCTTCCACAATCCTTTAATTTTGTTTTTCCGTTTATTGTATATATATATATATATATATATATATATAGATTTTTTTTTTTTTTTCTGTAACCTATATATAGGTTGTAACTCTTTATGTACTTCATTGTTCCTGATGATGTCATTAGACGAAAGCGCTTGAGCACCATCTGTGTTTCCTTTCCTTCGTGGTTTTATTCATCATAAATACTTTTCACGTGTTACTTTCGTGAAATAATTTTCATATATATATATATATATATGTGTGAGTGAGTGAGTGAGTGAGTGAGTGAGTGTGGTGTGTGTGTGTGTGTGTGTGTGTGTGTGTGTGTGTGCGCACTAATCCCTTCGTACAAACAACTTCAGTAGATCTCTTCTGTCCCCTAATAATTCACGCCCATAATTCAGACACTTCCCCAAACCTCTCTGTTGCCTCATAGAAAACAATAAATAAGTTTCCGATAAAAACGCAAAAGAGAACCGAGCGAGAGAAAACCAGTTTGAATTTAGATACAAATCAATGTGGATGCTTCGTTCGGGGAAATACGTCGTCATGGTCTCATGAGGTTTCTTTGGTTAAAATTTATAGACCGATTCTTTTATTTATTTTCATTACGACTCTTGACAACTTCTTTCCGCGTAAGCATTTCTCTCCTCTTATTTTTCATAAATCGCTAATAATAACTTGGCCATATTTGGACTGTTTGAGAGTAAAATTCCATACCTAGTTTAGTTTCCTTTCGAGCCTATCAGTCTAATTTGATGAAAGGTGAAAGATGTTGTAGGTCTCCTCCTCAGTTCACGCAATTGGCCCTTCTCAGGCTCCAGAATTTATTTAAATGGAATAAAAAGCCAATAAAAATGCATTCAAAATTATGATATCGTCAACTCCGTGTTTCATAAATTTCTTTTTACCGTTACTGCTGCTTTTTATGCAGTTCAGCTCATTTAAGGTTTTTTCCACCTCTTAAACAAACTAATTTTATAATCTTTTAAAAATGTTTCTTTATAAATAATAATAAAAAGACTGAAGCGGGAATCGTGAGAGATCCAGGAAAAAATATCAAAATGGAGACATAACTGCATAAATAAGAAAAAGCATTTGTTCGTCATTTGTGATTACACTGTGCAACAATTTTTTGTTTTATGTTAATTTTTCGATCTTTTCTACATGTTTCGGCCACGCTGATTACGGATTTGGCATCAGTTTTGCTCGGAAACATATAGTTTTTATGATGTGGTCAAATTTAGAAAACTTACTTTTTCACCATTTTTAAGGCATTTTTCCGAGATAGCAAAAGTAATTTCAAGTGCAAAATTCAAAATGTCCCCAAAAATTGGGTTTATTAGTAATGTTTTTATTGGTAAAGGCCCATCATTAAATATTTCTACACATTTGGTTTCTTATTTCTGTTTATAAAATGTTTTTTTGTATTTTTCAGATATTTGAATTAGAATTATATGGTGATGGCTACCAATAGGCCCTGCAGACACTGCAGATTCATTTTGTTTTGTTTGCGGGCATTACATCAATCTAAAGCAAGTAAAGCACAAAAATGACACAGGAACGAAGTTTTGTACAGCATATCACGCTTACTTTGGCATGCCCAAGGGCGATCAAGATAAATCATGGGCACCTCGCTTTTGCTGTGGAAGCTGCCGTTCCACATTAGAAGGATGGCTGCGAGGTACCAGAAAAGGGTGCTAGGACCGTTCGCTACCGGACATTTCGCTACCGAACATTTCGCTACCGGACATTTCGCTACTGGACGTTTCGCTGCTAGGACATTTCGCTACCGGCATCTAACTTCGCTGTCGTTAAAAAATTTTCTCCTATAAGAGAACATGCCCACTCCTGCAATCTTGCCCTTTTGGATAAACATTTTAAAATTTTAGCCTCATCATCTGATGACACTTCTCTTAGAATTTTTAGAATTTTAGAATCTCTTTTTATAAAAACCGACATTTAACATTGATCCCTCTGCCTCTCCCCTTTTGGTTACTAACCTAACCTAACCTAAACGCAACTCAGACGAAGAAAAAGTATAGGGACTGTGAGCAGAGGATCCATAATTTACTGAGAAGATACGATTCTGGAAATAAACTGGAATTCCTTCGCGCTATTGCGCATAATCTTAAATATTTTTAGATATTTTATTGTATCAAATGTTTTATGCATTCTTTCATTCTTTTTAAAAAATAAAATTCTTTTAATAATTCATGTAATCATGCGTAATAATTTATGTAATTCATGTAATCATTTAATAATCCTTGTATTCATTTAATCATTCTCTTAATTTTTTAATAAATTTTATTACCTTTTTAATTTTACTTACTGGTAAATTTATATATGGTAGCGAAATGTCCGGTAGCGAAATGTCCGGTAGCGAAATGTCCGGTAGCGAAATGTCCTAGTAGCGAAACGTCCGGTAGCGAAATGTCCGGGCACCCCAGAAAAGGCATGCCATTTACTATTCCTCCCATTTGGAGGGAGCAAACCAATCACCACGATGATTGCTACTTCTGCATGGTAGGTATTTCACTTTACAAGAGAAGTAGAGGTCGAAAAAATGTCCTATATCCCAATATCCCATCTTCTATTGCCCCAGTCCCCCATAATGAAGATTTACCTCTTCCATGCCTACCCACCATGAAGGAAATAGAAGAAACGCCTTTAATATCCTCCGATGAAGATGAAGATGCTGACTTCGAGGCAAGCTCCCATACGTCACCCCATTTTCCCAACCAGAAAGACATAGACGACCTAGTCAGGGATATGAACTTCACGAAAACCAATGCAGAAATTATGACGTCCCGCCTTAAAGAGTGGAATCTTTTGGACCCAAGTGTTAAGATCTCTTTCTACAGAAATAGGCATTTGCAATACGCTTCTTTCTCCTCCTGTTTTGCATCGAGCTCTCTTTGCTACTGCTGTGATGCGAATGGCCTTTTTGCTGAGATAGGAATTGAATACTGCCCTGCTGATTGGCGTTTGTTTATTGACAGTTCAACGAAGTTTAAAAAGGCGTCCTACTACATAATGGAAACATTTTTCCATCTATTCATGTGGCTCTTTCGGTTGAATTGAAGGAAGAATATGAAAATGTAAAGCAATTGCTAGACAAAATAAACGACAGTGAACATACTGTAGATGGGATGTATGTGGAAACTTCAAAATGCTAGGATTCCTGATTGGACTACAGGGCGGTTACATTAAATATTCGTCTTTCCTCTGCCTTTGGGACAGCAGAGCGGATGGTGAGCACTTTGTCAGAAAGGAATGGCCCGTGAGAAATGAGTTAATCCAGGCAAACACAATGTTCTTAACGAAGCCCTTGTTCCACCAGACCAAATTTTGCTACCCCCGCTGCATATCAAGCTTGGTCTTATTATTATTAAACAATTCATCAAAGCTTTGGATGCTGAAAGTGATGCTCTTTATCATATACGTTCAATGTTTCCCAAACTTTCTGAAGCTAAAATCAAGGGATGCATATTTGTTGGACCTCAAGTCAGACGCATGTTAGCATCTAAAGAGTTAGAAGAAAAAATGACAGCTCTTGAAAAAAATGCTTGGCAGTCATTTCGGCCTGTAGTCCATGGATTTTTAGGTAACAAGAAGAACGACAACTACAAAGAGCTAGTAGAAAATCTACTCAAACACTTTCAGAGGTTAGGTTGTAGAATGTCCCTGAAGTTACACTATCTGGATTCACATTTAGAATTCTTCAGACCAAATTTGGGTGACGTAAGTGAAGAACGTGGTGAACGTTTTCACCAAGATATCCAAACCATGGAGAGGAGATATCAGGGAAAATGGGACGAAGCTATGATGGACGACTATATCTGGCGTTTAATACGAGATAATCCACGGGACTACAAGAGAAAAAGTCGCTCAAATGTACATTTTTAAGCATTATCCGTTTAGATTTGTGAGCATATTTGTGTGCATTATTATATTTGTGTGCATTATAATTTATATGTTATGGTTTTTTTGCGAAATCGGTCTTTTTGCAAATTCTCCGATCAGTTTGCAAAGAAACCAAAACAATAGTAATTTTACAAAATGACCTTAAATGTTTGATCATTTTGCAAAAACACAAAAATCGGTCAATTTGAAAAAAACACAAAAATCGGCCACTTTGCAAAATCACCAATAATCTTGTCGGTGTATTTGCAAAATATCTTGTTCTAATACTGTAGAACCTTCTAGCTCCTAACCTAACCTAACCTAACCACAATGACACTGTTGGTTTGGTTGGATTAGGTTAGGAGCTAGAAGGTTCTACAGTAATAGAACAAGAGATTTTGCAAATACACCGACAAGATTATTGGTGATTTTGCAAATTGACCGATTTTTGTGTTTTTGCAAAATGATCAAACATTTAAGGTCATTTTGTAAAATTACTATTGTTTTGGTTTCTTTGCAAACTGACCGGAGAATTTGCAAAAAGACTTTTTGTCCTCGGATCGATCTCCTCCTTCATATATTGGCACTATGTTCGCGCTCTTCAGGATGCCCGGTATTTCTCCCGTGTCTAGTGATCGTCTCCATATCCAATATAGGGGCTCAGCGATTGCATTCTTGCAGTTTTTGATCAGTGTGGCATTCCATTTGTCCGGTCCTGCCGCTGTGTGTGCTTTTAGTTTCCCTATAGCTTGTGTAATAGCATCTGTCGTAAAGTCGAAGTCCGTTGTACTTTCCCCTTGTAGTTCTTCTTCAAAGAACGAGTTTCTATCGCATATCAGTTTGTCACTTTTTGAGATACTGAAAGATGATTCGTACTGAGCTCTTAATATTTCAGATACTTCTGTTAGATCATCAGATAAAGCACTGTTCTCGTTTTTCAGAGGTCCGATAGTCGCATGGTTTTTCGACTTCCTTTTTGCAAAATTAGAGAAGTACTTTGAGTTAATCTTTATCGCTTCTATAGCGTCGTCGTCGTCTTTTTCTGTTTGATCTCAATTAGTTCCTGTATGACGCCATCGATACTCTGCAGTTTATCATTTAATATTTTTCTGATGTTGTTATCTTTACAGTTACTTAATTTTCCAGTCACTCTTTTTCTCTTTCGAAACAATGACCTCTTTTGTCTTTCGAACCTGCTTCTCTTTCCTCTTTGCTTTATTTTTGGGACACGTCTTTCCACAATTTCCAGCGTCTTCTCCTCTAAAGTCATTAGCATCTCTTCCGTTGTCTTGTCCTCTAAAATGGTTTTCCAATCTATTACTTCCATGCTGGATGCCACATCTTCCCAGTTTATAGCTTTGGAGTGAAAATTAAAAATTTGAATTTGCTTCTTTCTATTGTTCGTGTTCTTTCCTTTCCTGTTGCTTTTATATTGGTTGTTATTTCAATAATGTTGTGGTCTGATATCATACTTGGGGATATTTCTACATTATCAATTAGGTTGCTGTTGTTTGTGAACACCAAATCTAGGCAGTTGTTTTTACTTTTGTTTTCTGTTATTTCTTGCGTTAACATAAATTCATCAGCTAGAGCTAGTAGTATTTTTACCTGCTCCTGATCTTCCCGTGTGCCCCCCTTGTCCTGGTGTATACATATATTTTTTCCTATCCTTTTATATTTCATGAATGGGAAATTAAAATCACCACAGAGAAATATATTTGGGGTTGGAGAGTGTAGATCTTTTACCCAGTTTCTTACCTCTGTAATGGAATCTGAAAATTTTGAGGTTGGCGTGTTTGGGGGTCTGTACATTACAATTAGTACCATATTTAACTTTTCAACTTATGTTGCTACACATTCTACGTAGCTGTTTGCGGTACTTATAGTCATTTCTGCCATATGCCTTTCGCGTGTGTAAATAGCACATTCTCCTTTACGTCTCACTGTTCTGTAGTCTCAGAGTATGTTATAGTTGTCAATTTGTATTTCTTTTTTGTCAACACAGAACTCACAGTTTTCACAGTTCGCCTGGCAGTCCTTTAGATGAGTTTCTGTGAGGCATACAAAATCTGCTCCGGCTTCTTGCACGAGTCCTTTCAAGTACAGAACTTTGTCCGGGGAATGATTTAATTTAAGGCCCTGAATGTTGGCTAGGATTATTTTTATTTTTTCTGTCGTTTTCGCATACAGGTGGTTCCGATTCGTTTTCCAATGGTGGTGCCGGTTTCGTTGCCTTGTGGTCGTCCGAGAATTTGCCTCTTTTTATCTTTGTCGGTACCTGTTTGCCCGATAACGCATGAAGTGTCTTTATGCGTGCCTTCTGTCCGGCTGTCAGATTCCTATATTTGTCAGCTGACTTTGTATTTGCTGGATAGTATTTAGCAGCTGAAATGTGTTGGCTACGTCTAAAAAATTGGTACCCTTTTTTGATGTTCGTTTTTCCTGTTCACCCGTTGCGTTCCTTTGAGTGGTGGTAACAGCATTTTTGTTCGTATTTGCACCTCCCATATCTTGTATAGGTGTTGCAGACAGTAAGATGGTGGAACTTGCACTTCTTTTCAAATTTGCAATATCCAGTTGTGTAATGTGTGTTACATAATGTGGGATGTGCATAGATGCATTGCCCATCCCGATACCTGCAGTTCCCTTTTGCGTAGTATTTACATACGGTATTTTCTACGCTTCGACTTATATATATATATATATATATATATATATACTAGGAGCACTCAATATATTTTGCCCCACCCTTTTTTCTTAGCTAAATAATAGGCCATGGGGCTGAAATGTCTTTTGGGCCATAAGTTTGAACTTTCTGCTAACACCATCATTCGATCAAATCGGCGCGTCACATACAAGGAGCTATCACTGGAGCTAGGAATTAGTGAAGGAAGTGTGAATACGATAATTCAGCAACTGGGATACTCAAAAGTGTGTTCACGGTTTGTTCCTCGCGAACTGATTGAAGATCACAAAGCCCAAAGAAAAGAAATTGCTTCCGAGTCGTCGGTTCGATACGAGACAGAAGGGGATGACTTCCTTTCACGAATTGTGACTGGGGATGAAACTTCGGTACACCACTTTGAACCTGAAACAAAACGCCAATCCATGGAGTGGCATCACGCAGACTCGCCACGCAAGAAAAAGTTCAAAATGGCTCCCTCTGCAGAAAGGTTATGGCCACCATCTTCTGGAGGACATTATGAAGAAAGGACAAAGAATCAAATCAGAGGCATATATTGCTACCCTACAGAGACTCCAGAGACGTATATAGCGAGTTCGGTCGGAGAGAAAACTGGAAGACGTCCTTCTTTTGCACGATAACGCAAGACCACACAACAGTTTACAAACAAGAGGGGCCATCACAAAAATGCGCTTGACTGTGTTACCCGACTCTCCATACAGCCCAGATCTGGCACCTTCAGACTTCCATTTGTTTGGGCCAATGAAGGATGCTATTCGTGGAAGTAAGTTTCAGAGTGACGATGAGGTTGTTGAGGAGATTAAGAGGTGGCTCCAGCGGAACCCAACGGACTTTTACCAGCAAGGAATAAAGGCCTTTGTTTCGAGGTGGAGGAAAGCCGTAGAAAAGGATGGAGACTATGTGGAAAAATATAAACTTGTAAAAAAGGTATGTAACTACTTGTGTACAAAATTTCTGGAACTTACAAGGAAACTTGGAAAGAAAAAAAAGGTGGGGCAAAATATATTGAGTGGCCCTCGTAAATATATAATTAATAATAATAATCAATGGTTGATACAATTTTACCTACATTTTAAGGAGAGGTAAGATGAAAAATTTCATATTTTATACAGAACACCATTTTTTCCATACGCTCATTTTCAGGGTAAGATCATTTCCAATATCGTTAAGATATTAAAGAGTGTCATTGCACTGACGAGTCCTCCGTACGTAACTCATCACCTCTAAAAGCAACAAAGCTCTGTGTTATCTCACTTCAAACACTATTCCAATCCATGTCCAGTTTTTGCGCGATATATATAATATTTTATATATATAATATATTTTATATATATATATATATATATATATATATATATATATATATATGGGATGAATTTCACAATTAGACACGTGAAATGAATGATGCAAATCCACAAGGAAAAAGAAAAATGATTCCAAGACCTTTCGTGTATTCAGAAGTACACCTCGTCAGGGAATGTGCACTTCTGAATACACGAAAGGCCTTGGAATAATTTTTTTCCCTTGTGGCTTTGCATCATATATATATATATATATATATATATATATTATATATGAAAATTATTTCACGAAAGTAACACGTGAAAAATATTTATGATGAATAAAACCACGAAGGAAAGGAAACACAAAAAGGTGCTCAAGCGCTTTCGTCTAATGACATCCTCAGGAGCACTGAAGTACATAAAAGGTTACGGCCTATATATAGGTTACAGAAAGAAAAAAATAAATAAATAACATACATACACACAAACATATATATATATATATATATATATATATATATACATACATATCTACACACATACATATATACCGTATATATATATATATGCAATAAACGGAGAAGTAAAAATAAAAATTAAAGATTAGAGGATTAACAAAGAGGCATACAGATTTGTAAGGAAAAATATCGATTTTTAGCACAAGATCAAATGAATTATAAAAATACAACTTCATAAGCAAAGGTCTTTTTCAACTCGATCCTGTTGTTTTGAATTCCTTCAAAACAAATTTAGATAAAAAGGGTAGGACGCTAAATCTTTGGTAAACTTGTGCGCTACTTTATTAACTTTTAATCTTCATTTTATTTTTATATATATCGAAACTTGACTCTAAAAGGCAAAGTGTTAAAACCCGGGCAGATTTCCAGTATAAATTTGTATTTTTATAATTCATTTGATCTTGTGCTAAAAATCGATATTTTTCCTTACAAATCTGTATGCCTCTTTGTTAATCCTCTAATCTTTAATTTTTAATTTTTATTTTTACTTCTCCGTTTATTGCATATATATATATATATATATATATATATATATATATATATATATATATATGTGTGTGTGTGTATGCATGTTATTTATTTATTTATTTTTTTTCTGTAACCTATATATAGGCCGTAACCTTATGTACTTCAGTGTTCCTGAGGATGTCAT
Organism: Bathynomus jamesi; assembly: GCA_023014485.1. Lineage (NCBI taxonomy): Eukaryota > Metazoa > Arthropoda > Malacostraca > Isopoda > Cirolanidae > Bathynomus > Bathynomus jamesi. The sequence continues at coordinate 317,354 of JAJOZX010000535.1, forward strand.
TAGACGAAAGCGCTTGAGCACCTTTTTGTGTTTCCTTTCCTTCGTGGTTTTATTCATCATATATATATATATATATATATAATAACTTATATATATATATATATAAAAGTATTATATATATATATATATATATATATATATATATATATATATATATATATACCGACTATTCGTAGTCAGCTATTACTGACTGACTAGTCGGCTTAGTTGCTAAGTGTTTTCTAAGTATTTAATTTATTATTATTATTATTATTACTATTACTATTATTATGAGCATAAGTACAAAAGATAACCGATTTTATTTAAGTTTCCTTTTCCTTCATGTCCGACTCTGACTTTGATTCCTTAGTTCGTATCGTGGATCTGTCTTTCAACCGAGGGTGCACACAATACATTTTATTATCAACACTATGCTAAATAATGTACTTATAGTTGATCGACTTTTGAAAGCTGACTAGTCGGCAGTCGGCCATATTTCGCAGTCGGTGCAACTCCAGTGTATATGTGTATATATATGTATATATATATATACACACGAGTATATCTTAGTTATCTCGGAAATTTAGATTATAATTATTGTAAAAATAATAATAATAATAATAATAATAATAATAATAATAATAATAATACGAAGGTCATAAAACGTACAACTTATATATTATTTATAAAATCACTCTCTTTTCGTTCCTGTACATAAATTTCTATACATATATTCTCAAATTCATAAATTATATATAAATTACATCCGTCTATCACGTGACACTCGGCTATACATATACAAAGCTTTTAGAAATAATAAATGTCAAACGAGTAATACAATTTCTACTATAATTTTAATAAAAATTAATTAATAGTAAAATTCATCATATAAATTAAATTTTTTTAAAAACTAATTAAAATTTCTCTTTTCGTTCGTTATTTCGATTCATCCTTAATTTGACGACTTTTCTTTTAGTTTATAAAAATAGGAGTAGTGCATCGGGAGAAGAGGATAAACGACAAAATCGGAAAAAGGCGTTTTCCGTTTGAAAAGATAGTTTATTCTTCCCTCTATCAGTCTATCACCTCCAATTCGGTGCAACATTTCAAACAGAAAACGCATTGATGATGCATTTTCGGCCAATTATTTTCCATAAATTTTCAATAATTGAACTCGTAAATTTTCCATGTCGAAAGCCACGCTCATGACCCCTGATTGGCCGAAAGAAAGTTGATGACGTAGGCCATTTCTGACCAATCTTATATTACTACTACCTAACCCGCGTACGCCTAACCTATGCATAAAATTCAGCCTCATTGTCGGGCGTGGCTTTCGACTTTGTCGAAAATGTGATGGCCGCAAAAACTAATTAACCTAAATTTTACACATTTCCGAAGACATCTTTCGCTCAGAACCTTCGCGGCCTCAATTTAGAAATTTCGCTTCTTTGTTTATACTTTACAAGGTCTTTAGTACGGGTCAGAGGTTGAGAACTTTCTTTCCATAGAAACAGTCATTATGTTTATCACTTATCAGAAATGTGTGTGTATATATATATATATATATATATATATATGTATACATATTTGGCAATATAGTACAGTATATACAAAGCTCTTAAAAATCCCAAAAAGTCGCAAGTAGTGCAAATTGACTAAACTAATTTTTATTAAAATTAATTAATTTATTTAATAATAAAGTACATTAAATTAATGAAATAATTCAGTGCAAAATTTAATTTTCACATTTCGCTTAATATTTTTGACGGTTCTCAATTTAAAAGGTTTTATTTTATACAAAAGTCGTACAAGTTTGAACAACAATTATTATAATTTCATTAACGCTTTTTAACTAAATACTATTCTAATGTTAAATAATTTAATTAAGTGATGCGTCATAGAAAATATATGTACTGTTATTCTCCATAGTCCAGGGATTGGGGTTCGGGAGCCTGGGGGTATGTACACCAATTCTCTCTCTCATATATATATATCGTTAACCTCGTTGCTGTTCCGTGCGTTGGTCTCTCTTCACACGAAGGTCAAGCTGGTGGCCCCGCCTCTAGGTCTGGCTTGGTGGAGGAGCGAGTTGCTTTCTTGCGCTCTCCACCGTACATAGCCAGGTACACCCGGCTCATCTGGTGCCGTCCTGAGCTAGGCATCTAGTCTTCTCTTGAAAACTTCAACTTTGATCCCTGTAACGTTTCTGACACATATTATATATATATTATATATATATATATATATATATAATGCAAGGAGGAGGGGGGCCAAGGACGAATGCCTGCAAAAACGCGCCTTTCCCCTCCCGTAGAAAAAGAGATCCAAAATCAAAGTCCAAAGATTTCCAGATTGCTTGGACATTTTTCCTTTGAAAGATTGAAGGTCATAGACAGGGGCAAAGATGGATTGAGGAAGGTTGTTCCATAGTTGACCAATTAAGAATACCGATTAACCCTTGCGTAAGAGAATTGAATAGAAAAAGGTTGAGAATGTGTCGAAAGTTTGGTAGTGCAAGCTTTCTTTAAAGGAGAGGGATACAGTTAGAGAGTTCATAAGACTTAAGAGCAGTGTCTGTTATAATAACGATAGTAAGGAGAGAGTGAGGCAACAGTGCGGTGAAGAGAGAGGGATTGAAGAGAGTAAGAGGCGAAGAACTGATGTGATGAAAAGGCTTTGATTCCATCTGGTCAAGTAAAGCGGTGTGGGTTGAGCCACCCCGCACGTGAAAAGCGTACTCCATGCAGGCCCTGTACGGAGACAGCAATTGAGTTGAGGGTGAAGAAACTGCGGAACTGGTACATATAATACGTAACGTAATGTGGCTCTCAAGCTGTTAAAGGTTCCCAACCCCTGGCATAGGCTTTAAACAAATGAACCCGTGACGTAAATTCCGTACATCTTCATAGAGACGCGTTTCCGAATTGGGGTACCACAAAATTTCATGAAAATGACAAAAATAAGTAAATGAAAGTCGAAAAATTACTGAAAATATGCAAATTTCAAATGAAACAAAACATTCACGATTTATCACGTCCATAAGGAAATTGTTGAGGCTCACTTTGAACTGGATGTTGAGATGAAAATCCTCCGGGGTGCCACGAAAGAAAAACGGATTGCACTGGGATGCCTTGAGGCAGCAAAAGAGTTGGGAACCGCTGATATAGACACCATTTTTAGACTGGAACTCTTAATCGATTAGGTGACTTCAATTCGTTGTAGCCAATCAGAAGCATCTGAACAGTTGGCGGCTCTTTGTTTATATACAAGGTCGTATACGAGTAGACTACATCATAAATATTCATATAAAATGCAATTAATAACTTCAGTAAAAGTAATTCCTTAAAATGTCCAAATTTCCTAAGTATTCCATTAAATTCGTTACTAAATTTATTTCTACATCTAATTATATCACTTTTTTATGCACGTCATTCGTTATACTACTACTACTAATTATAATAATTGCTATGTTAATTTCATTGACAGACACAATTTCATCATGTGGGAAAACTGTATTATAATAATATTCTGTTTCTAAGAAAGAATACCAACATTACTGATTTCTTACCATTAAATTTGAAAGAACTTAGCAACTGTCTTCAATCTCTCTTCGCCACAATGTTACCCCACTCTCTCTCTCTCTCTCTCTCTCTCTCTCTCTCTCTCTCTCTCTCTCTCTCTCTCTCTCTCTCTCTCTCTCTCTCTCTTATAACGGACATTGCTCTTCTGAACTCTCTCTAACTGCGTGCATCCTCCTCCTTTAAGGAAAGCACGCAGCACCAGACTTTCGACACTTTCTCATTCGTTTTCCGTCCAACTCTCTCTAATGCGAAGGTTAATCGGTATTTTCAATCTTTCATTTATTCAACCGGTCAACTCTGGAACGATCTTCCTCAATTCATCTTTCCTCCTGGCTATGACCTCCCATCTTTCAAACGCAATATATCTAGGCATCTTGAAAACACCAGACTTTGATTTTGGGTCTTCTTCTTCTTCTTCTTCTATTGGGGGGCGCGCTTTTGCGGGCATTCGCCCTTGGCCCTCCTTCCTGCATAAAAAAAATACGAGTATTAAAGAATAGAGAAAAAATCCCATTCTGTCATACACCGTTTTCTAACTTCCATACATCTCATCTTTTTTTTCATTCACTGAAACCATTAAAATCAAAACGATAAATAATTTATCAGTAATTTATCAAATTTATAAAAAATTTAATAATTCCTATTTGATACACTTTTTCTTTTAAGATGTTAATTGAATATTCTGTTAAAATTAACGTATTCCTTCACAATAATGTTTTCCAGCAATGACTCGTATTGTAAGGATTAAACTGCACGCTCACTCCTTCCATTATTACCTAAAATGAATTATAATACGGAGATTTAATGTCCAGCTTAGTAACCATATTAAGCCGTTGCATTCACCACATGCTTCTTCCACCATGCGTCGAACATCGCATTCCTCTTTTCAAAGGTGGATTTGCGAAAAAGAATAACAAAAAAGTTATGTTCCTCACTGGTAGCTTCGTAGCATTTACGAGCTTAGGAGATCTATTCTTTTTTCGCCTGCTGACTATTACCTATAGCACTCAGTCGCAATGGAATGACTGAAGTAAAGAGAGAGTAATTTAGAGGACACCCACTTGATCGGCACCCTTTGATTACTGTCACAAACTCCTCTAATAGTGTAGTGTGTGTGTGTGTGTGTGTGTGTGTGTGTGTTCTGCTCCACAGAACAAGATGAACAATCCCCAACCTATACAGGAACCTTCCTACAATACAATAGCAAGCGCACAAAAGCAAGAACAATTTAGAAATAGATAGATAGGTAGAGAGAAGCGGGTATGAAATATAAAATACGAAATGCGAATTCAAAAATTAAATATTAAACAGGAAAAAGAAAGATAAATAATGAGCCTAAAGCGTAAGAAATTAAAATATAATCCCGTATACAAATTAACCTGACCAAAAGCCACGACAGGGAACTCTTCCCACGGTAATCGAAATAAAACTACGCATAATAAGCAAAAGATAACAAAGTTCAATGAACGCAAAAGGTAAATATCAAATTACAAATTACGCAATGCCTAAAAGTAAATTGGAGTAAAGTAATGTGTGTTTCACAAACACAAAATTAATGTCTCCCGTAAACAACTTAATCCCATCGAGTGTTTCAAGCTTCAATCTTTTGATATTTTTCTCTTTTATTTTTATTTTTTCTTTATTCTTAATTTTTTTTTTTTTTTGTGGTTTGTTTGTTTGCTTTTTTCCACGTCTCAATTCTCTTTTTATTTTCATATTTATTTTTGTGTTTTGAAACCTCACCGTTGTTGAACAGTATTCAAAAGTTTGTGGCAGTCGCCTGGAAATTAGTTTTTCGCACCGAGTAGGCGAAGATAGGAATTAAGGCTCAAGAAATGGTTTCTCTTTTGCCTTTCATTTACTTTAATCGTTTTCCATGTAATTATTTAGCAGTGTGAAATAAAACTGGAAAATACGCCTCGGAGACCAGTCAGGACGAATCCAGAACGCATAAAACAAGACTAAAACGTGTTTCGATGAATTTCTACCTTTCAGTTTTTCCAGACAAATTGCGTTCCTCGTTGTTCAGCGCTTGTGTTTGTTTTAACTGTGTGTTTAAGCGATTTTGCGCGTATAATTGCATACCTTTTTTGTAATTATAGGCGCAGCGAGGGATGCATTTACATAATTCGGTTTCGAAACGATATAGAAATGAATTTCCAACTTGGTGAATCAAAGCAAGTCTATAGTTAATTTTTATCTTTTATTTTTATGAAAGGAGGAGGCCAAAGGCGAACTATAGCAAAAACGGCCCCCTCCCCCATGGAGGAAGAAGAGAACCAAAATCAAGATTCAAGGTTTTCGAGATGCCTGGACACTGTGCGTTTGAAGATTGAAGGTCACAGACAGGAGGAAAGATAGATTGAGGAAGATTGCTCCAGAGTTGACTGGTTGAGTAGCTGAAAGATTGAACATACCGATTAATCCTGCGTTAGAGAATTTCACAGAAAAGGAATGAGAATGTGTTCATAAGAGCAGTGTTCGTTATAATAGCGATAGTGCATTGCGGCGGAGAGAGATAGAATGAAGACAGTAAGAGGCGGGAAATTGATGAAACGAAAAGTCTTTAATTCCATTTGATCGAGTAAAGATGCGTGGGTTGAGCCACCCAACACATGAGAAGCGTACTCCATACAGGGGCGGACAAGAACCCTGTACAGAGACAGCAACTGAATGGGGGTGAAGAAACAGGCGGAGCCGGTACGGCACACCTAACCTCTTAGAAGCTGTTTTAGAAAGATCCTATACGCGATCTTTTCAGGAAAGATCACGAGAAAAGGAAACACCAAGAATGTTAAGGAAAAAGGAAGGATTGAGTTGTGTATTGTTGAAGATACGGGGATAGTCGTGTCAAAGACTGTGACGAGTAGACAGATGAAGAAACTGAGTTTTTGAAACATTGAAAGGAACAAGGTTTACTCTGCCCCAATCAGAGATAGTAGAAAGATCAAAGGTGAGGTGCACCATAGCCGTCCTACGCAAATCATGGAGTGACTTCTGAGAGGGACGCTTTGTGAAAGGGTAGAGAAATGAAGTGTGAAATGATCGGCATAGGAGTGGATAGGACAGGAAGTGCGACTTAGTAGATCATTGATAAATAAAAGGAAAAGAGTGGGTTACAGGACAGAGCCCTGAGGAACACCGCTGTCAATAGCTTCAGGAGAACAGTGGCCATCTACAAACGCAGCTATAGATCGGCCAGAAAGGAAATTAGAGATGAAGGCAACGAAACTCGTAAAAGGCTAAGAACCGAAGGAGGGGGGTAGTTTGGAAATTAAAGATTTGTGCCAGACTCTATCAAAAGTTTTTGACATGTTCAGCAAAATAGCAAAGGTTTCACCACGATCCCAAAAGGAGGATGACCACGAATCAGAATGATATGCAAGAAGATTGCCAGTAGAACGTCCCTTGCGAACCCAGACTGACGATCTGAAGGAAGATTGTGGGAAGAGAGGTGTTTAAGAATCTTCCTATTAAGAACAGATTCAAAAACTTTAGAAAGGCAAGAAATCAAAGCAATTGGAAAATAGTTGGAGGGTTGAGAGTGGTCACCCTTCTTTGGGACAGGCTCAATTTTTCAGCAGGAAGGAAAAGTACCAGATGAAAGACAAAGACTAAAGAGTTTGCCTTGGCAAGATGTCAGCACAGAAGCACATTTGCGCAGTTCTTGAGAACAGGAGGGACTCCATCACGGCCGTACATCTTCCTAGAGTCGAATTCAAATAGGGCGGATAAAACATCTTTAGTAAAGATTCTAATTTCAGACGTAATTAAGTCAGGAGGAGGAGGCGAAGGAGAAACAGTACCGAAATCGTGCAGGGTTGAGTTGGAGGGGAAAGTTTGAGAGAAGAGTTTAGGTTTGTCAGGAAAAAGGACGGCAACTGAGCCGTTGGAATGGAAAAAGAGGAGGGAAAAAAGAAGTAAAGTTGTTGGAGAGGTTCTTGGCTAGGTGCCAGAAAGAGCGAGAAGAATTAGAAGTGAATATGTCTTCACATTTTTGGCTAGTCGAAGAACAGATTTTGCACAATTCCAGGTAGAAATATAAGCTAAATGAGAGTCGAGAGTTGGATGGCGATGTTACCTTCTGAAAGACTCCTTTCTGTTGAGGATAGCATTAAAACAAGTAAAGTTAAACCAAGGTTGTTTTGCATTAGTAGTAGGAATAAAATATGGAATGTACCCCTCCATGCCACAATCACGTCCGTGATGAGAGCACACTCGGAGAGGCCCTAGCTACGGAAGCAGTAATCATTCCCTGGGAAATCAGAGAAGTACTGCCTGAGGGCCGTCCAATCAGCGGCGCCAAAGTGCTAAAGGCGTCTCCTCTTGGGAGGACCCAAAGGCCGAACTAGCGTGATAGGACAGGAAACAGATACAAGATTGTGGTTGGAGGAGCCCAATGGGGAAAAACGTTTGACAGAGTAAGAATGATGATGAGTAGCGAGAAATAAATCCAGGATGTTGGGCCTATCTCCAAGGCGATCGGGGATACGAGTAGGGTGCTGTACAATCTGCTCTTGGTCGTTCAGAATAGAAAAGTTGTAAGCTAGTTCACCAGGTATGTCAGTGAAATGGGAATACAGTCAAAGGTGGTAGTGAACATTGAAGTCTCCTAAAATGGAGAGTTCAGCAAAAGGAGAGTGGGATAGAATGTATTCCTCTTTGGAAGGGAGGTAGTCAAAGTGTTTTAGATAGTCAATAGAATTATGAAAAAGGTAGACAGCACAGGTGTATTTAGTTTGAGACTGGCATGAAATTGTTGTCTTTGCATATTTAGCCACGTAACTAATGTTTTACAACTCTTGCAGAAATGTGTGCGTATACATACACTGAGCGGCAGAAAAATCGGCCCACTTGGAATATCGTGAAAAGCAAAAAAGTGGGCAAGTTTCTGTTTATAAGTTTTAAAATTCGAAAATATAGTCTATGAGGCAACCAAATAACGAGACAAAACAATGTCAGCTGCGAACACGAGCTGTAACGAGTTTTCGATTTCTTTTAAGAATTTGACAGTCTGACATTCAGTTGCTTTTAGACTGCTAGTGCCACTTTTTTGTTCCACTAGTGGGAGTAGGCATTTGCGCTTAGCAACCGATAGACTTCTAATTCTTTTGGGTTACAGAATTGGACATTTACAATGGATTTGAGTGCTGTGAACGTCGCCTGAGTCGTCGCCCTAATTGAAGATGGTCGGAGCCAGCGTTACGTCGCCGATGCGCTAGGAATTCCAAGAACAACGGTCCGACGTGTCTACCAACGTTATGTGGAGACAGGAGAGTACACCCGAAGATCAGGATCTGGAAGATCGCACTGCACATCTGCCCGTGACGATCGTTTCATCGTCTTGTATTTTGCCACAAACGTCCGCAATGAGCTGGAAAGGTCTCGAGACGTCAGTGTATCGGATCGAACCGTTAGAAGGAGACTTATGGAAAGTGGCTTACATGCTAGACGTCCAGCAATGGGCCCGGAATTGCTCCCACACCACCGCAATGATCGTCTTGCTTTCGCTCGTCAGCCTGTCAATTGGACTATGGTCCAATGGGGACGAGTATCGTTCACAAACGAATCAAGATTTAATCTTCGAACATCCGATGGACGGGAAAGAGTGTGGAGAAGAACAGGAGAAAGATTCGCCCCGTGCACTTTTATGGAGAGGGTTGCTTTTGGAGGAGGCTCGGCAAGACGAGCATTGCGGTGGTGTGGGAGCAATTTTATAAACAGAAGCTTGCCCACTTTTTTGCTTTTCGCGATATTCCAAGTGGGCCAATTTTTCTGCCGCTCAGTATATATATATATATATATGTATATATATATGTGTATATATATATATATATATATATATATATATATATAACGTAAAGAACGACGCTTGTATAGGAGAACATTCCGCGCAAGATGAGGAGGGAGAACGAACAAATGAAAAAATGAGGTAACCACCCGGGAATCGAACCCGGGATCTTCCGATTGCCGGTCAGATATGATAACCACTACACCATGGTCCTCACCCGATCAGAAGTCGTAATTCTCCTACATACGCGCAGTTGAAATGTATATATAGGTGCGGCATGCGGAGGTGCCCCCCTCGGGGCATTGGTTTCTGCGCGTATGTAGGAGAATTACGACTTCTGATCGGGTGAGGACCATGGTGTAGTGGTTATCATATCTGACCGGCAATCGGAAGATCCCGGATTCGATTCCCGGGTGGTTACCTCATTTTTTCATTTGTTCGTTCTCCCTCCTCATCTTGCGCGGAATGTTCTCCTATACAAGCGTCGTTCTTTACGTTAATTATACTGCGTGTTCTTTGCAGTAGAAATATATATATATATATATTTCAACTGCAAACAACATACAGTATAATTAACGTAAAGAACGACGCTTGTATAGAAGAACATTCCGCGCAAGATGAGATGAGGAGGGAGAACGAACAAATGAAAAAATGTAATAAGCAACATGTTATATATGTTATATTATACAGCGGTTCATTCGTTAAACTGCGCCACTTACTTAAAAAACGCCTCACAAATTCGGTTTTTATTTTCTTTTACATTTTCGTAAATGAGTTACGTGAGTAGACGAAGATTGCGTGTGAGGCCCTTCTTGGAAGAGGTGGCTAAGCGACAAAAGTAACAAACGTCAGAAAACGCAGTTAGAGTTATACCAAATTTGACAGTGACATAACTTCTGAAGATATTTTGACAAAATATCTTCAAAAGTTCAGAAATTATGTCACTCAAATTGGTACAACTTTAACTGCGTTTTCTGACGTTTTTTAATTTTGTCGCTTAGCCATTTGTTCCTAGGAGGGCCTCATTTCACCAGCTGCGCTTCAATGGTTATTGCCCAAACGGATAAGTGTTTGATACAATTGTATTAAGAGACTCGTGTTAAACAGTTTATATATATATACCTACATCTTTTTAAAATATACAAAATATATCGTACTTACATATATATAACTAATCTTTTGTAAAAATTTTATACCTTATGAAGGTTATTTAAGGCGCATATTTCTTCCACATAACCTATTTGTCTGTCAAAAGATATCCTGTTCACTTGATGCAGAATGAACAAGTATAATTATCGTACTGTAAAATACTGAACAGGAAATAGTTATTCCCGCTCAATTCCGGCCAAAATCCTTCTCAGCATCTCCATTTTTTCACTTCGTGTTCATTTGTTACGGATTTTAACAGTAACTGAATTAATAGAGTGCGCAGTAAAAAGTAATTGAACTTTTTGAGGAACGATTGGTGAAATGGACTGCTACGATCTATTACTTCCCGTAAAATATTACGTTTCTTATTAAAAAAAAACTTTTACGAGGAAAATTAATTTAATTTAGCGAGTAACTTGGTTAAATGAATACCGGAAAACTTTATCGTAAAATTATTGTAAAATAAATGAAAAAGGTAATATAATCATACATAAAATAGTGGGTCGCGACCCGTACTCTGAAAACACAAGTGATGTAAGGTATTATTATTATTGGGTATATGGAGAATGCATGCTATATTAGCTCTAAATAACCGTCCTGAAGAGTTTATGAACATTGGTCATATTTATAAGTACAATATAGAATACAGATATTTTTAAAGTTTTGCGTACAAGAGCATTGGATGGAGTACGTACGCAGATTTTAGCCACGTACGCATTATACTGCTCGCTTTGAGAATAATTATAAAGTACTGGACTGTAAAACTCTGCCAGACGCACGATACTCCGAAGTATTCTCTGAAAATGTCATGAAATTTATGGTATTCAATGAATGAAATTGATCCAGGGTCATCTGTCAGAATTTTACTCCTTAATATTTTTCAAGTAGACCCTTACTCTAAACAAATGCAAGGTGCGGCTTGGCTTTAAACTTAAAGGACGGCGGGTAAAAATGAACGATTACCTCAAAAATTTCACAATTCACCTCGGGTGACGAAATAAATAAATACATTGTTATATCAGCCGTTCACAAGGTCGCTATGCAATTTTCTCGCGAGTTGTCAGAACACAAAATACTTCACTAAAAAAACTTTTGCGAGATACATTCATAGGATATATCAATGAAAAAAAATTAAGATTCCATTTGATTTAAAGAATTTAGTAATGCGTGTAAAGAAACAAACCGCCTAAAACCCATTCTAAAGATCGTTCGTAAGTTAAAATCTATGAAGAAAGTTCATTTAGTTCATATTTGAAAACAATTTCATAAATTTCAAGTATTATTTTTTTGGTGTAAAATTTATAGTAGTAGTTTCCTTGAAAAATACAAATCTGCATATAAAAGTATAAATGTATTTATTTGTGACAATAAAACCCACACTAATAGACGGAGTTTATTTCCACAACAGTTTCGATGCCCATTGGCATCCTCTTCGTTTTTCTGCATCCACCCGAAGAGGATGCCAGTCGGCATCGAAACTGTTGTGGAAATAAACTCCGTCTATTAGTGTGGGTTTTATTGTCACATTTCGACCTCCAAGTCAAAAAGTGAAGTTTGCATTTATAATGTATTTATTTATTTTTTGTAATTAATTATGACTGCTCAATATATAAAGTCTTAAATTTTTATTACGTTTAAAGTACCTTGGAAGAATCATGAAAATGTGTTCCAGACATTAAAATGTTGAAAACCACTTGGATCATGACGTCCATGATATAATACAAAAGTTGAAGCCTTTTTGAACAAGAATGGACAACCTCATTCACCCGACCCACGTTCCAATGGCACTGTGGATAATCTGGCTATGACCCTAAAATCCACCTACAAATAATGGATAAATATAAGGTTGTAACATATATTCTGCTCGATTTTTTAGTTCATTCAGAACAAATAATAAAGGACTTATAAGGACAAATTTGCTCGAATTTTTAGTTTATTCAGAACAAAAATTAAATGACATAATGACAAATTAATCATCAATTCCCTTCTTTTTCTATAACCTCCTCCAACCCGTAGAAAAGTTTTTTATGCCACGTTCGGAGAAATCCCTTGGTTTCGAGTTAAAAAAAGCGATCACTTCGTTTTCGATAGCTTCCCTGGATTGCAACTTTTGTCGATCTAGGTGGTGTTGCAGACTTCTGAATAAATGGTAGTCTGAAGGTGCGATGTCCGGAGAATAAGGTGGATTGAGGCATTTTTTGCCAACCAAATGCCTCCAATTGGGCAGTGGTGATTCGAGCAGTGTGAGGGCGCGCGTTATCCTGGTGGAATAGAACACCTCTGCGATTAATTAATGCAGGACGTTTTTCTTGTAATGCCATCTTCAATCGTTGGAGTTGTTGGCAGTAGACTTCAGCTGTGATTGTTTGGTTATCTGGCAGAAGCTCAAAATGAATAATTCCTTGCATATCCCACCAAACGCATAGCAAAATTTTCTTTGGATGGGGTCCATTCCTTGACTGAGGTTCAGGCTTTGTTTCACGGCTAAGCCACTGGTGTTGACGCTTAATATTGTTATAGAGGACCCATTTTTCATCCCCAGTGACGATCCCATTCAAAAACGGTGCCTGCAGTTGCCGAGAATGCAGTGATGTGCAAATATCGATTCGATGTTGAAGATTCGCTTGTGACAAATCATGCGGAACCCATTTTACAACCTTCACTACTTTTCCTAACAGCTTCAAATGACGATGAATGGTCATATGGCTAACGCCGAGTTGCAGGCCAAGTTCTCTTACAGTTACCGTTGGGTTTTCCGACACTGTTGCTTACTTGCTTTCAGCAACTATTCATCTAACTCATTTGGTCGTCCTGTTCATTGATAATTTTATAATCTTTCAGACTGGAGTCTCCATTTCTGAACTTCTCAAACCATCTCCTACACATCCATCCGCTCACAACATCATTTCCATAAACTCTCTGAATGTTTTTTGCAGATTCACTAGCGTTAGATCCTTTATGGAACTCATACAGCATCACGTGTCGAATATGCTCTTTCGTGGGCTCCATGTTTTTTCAATTACTGTAATATCGTAGGGGTGGCGTTGTAACTGTATGAAAAACACCAAAGAAAATATTCATTAGCCTAATCCTACACTAGCCTAAGTCATTCTGTATCATTCTGTATCGTGATAAAACCTGTGCGAACCTGTCGCCGCGTGTATTTTGCGACATTTCTAAAACTATCACATTATCTTGAGGTTAATCTATTATAATAGATTAACCTCAAGATAATGTGATAGTTTTAGAAATGTCGCAAAATACACGCGGCGACAGGTTCGCACAGGTTTTATCACGATACAGAATGATACAGAATGACTTAGGCTAGTGTAGGATTAGGCTAATGAATATTTTCTTTGGTGTTTTTCATACAGTTACAACGCCACCCCTACGATATTTATGTAATAGCATTTAAAACTTATTCGAAATATTTTTATTTTATTTTATTATTGAAATTCAAACTTTTGAAAAGTAAATTAGTAATTACTGGCATCAAATATCAGGTTGTAACATAAATTCTGCTCGATTAGAAAACGGACGATAGATAATTATCTATCGTCCATTTTCTAATCGAGCAGAATTTATGTTACAACCTGATATTTGATGCCAGTAATTACTAATTTACTTTTCAAAAGTTTGAATTTCAATAATAAAATCAAAAAAAGAATATTTCGAATAAATTTTAAATGCTATTACATAATTTATAATGACAAGTTCCGTAAAGAGAGACTTCAGGAAAGCAGACTTTGCTGCTCTTTTTTACTTTGATTCACTTGGGATTAATTAAAATGTCTTTCACAACGGAATTTTATTCAAGTAACGCACTATAAAATAATACTCACAGCTATATCTATCATGAAAATGGGTCCCAGACATTAAAATGTTGAAAACCTATTGAATCATAACGTCCATGATATAATACAAAGGTCGAAGCCTTTTTGAACAAGAATGGACGACCTCATTCACCCGGCCCGACACTCAACTGACCTGTGTATCTATCTATGTACTTATAGAAACAATATCTAAATACATTGACAGTAATTATAACTATTTAGAGCTGTTTCCTAGATACAAGTAAGGCATATGATAGAGTGAACCACAATATTTTATTTAAAAAACTAGAAGACAGGAAGGTTCCCATGTACATATTAAATTTATTGAAATTTTGGTATTCCCACCAATCTTTTACCATTAGGTGGGGCAATGTACTATCCGAATGTTTTGGCTCCTCTTGCGGGGTGAGACAAGGCTCCTTGCTCTCCCCTATGCTGTTTAACCCTTTAAGGACGAACGGTACAAATTGGTAGCGTTTCAAATACACGCATTCATAACTTAACCCTACAAAAAACTCAGGGCTTAAAGGATTAATGTGTATATTGACGGATTAATTGCTTCACTTAATGAGGCAACAGTGGGATGTTGTATAGATAACACAAGGATAAATAACTTAGTTTATGCCGATGTTATGGTGTTAATAAGTCCCTCTGTTAAAGGTCTGGATCGGCTACTGAAAGTCTGCGAAATGTATTCGCAGAAATATGATATTCTTTTTAAGGTTATGCAATTTCGTCCTAAAAGCTGTAAGCAGCCAGCTGATATTAGGTTTAAAATGAAAGGTGAAGTAATTGAGGAAGTACAAGAGTTTAAGTATTTGAGTCAAACTATTACCAGCTCAGTGAGTGATGACTCGGATATAAGAAAATAATCTCGAAGCGTGTGTGCTAAAGTGAATATGACTATAAGGAACTTTCGGTTCTGTACAAGTGAAGCTAAAGACTCTCTCTTTCGTACTTTCTGCAGTAATATATACGGACAGCAACTGTGGGTGAATTATAAAAAAGGTTCTGGCAGAACCCTAAATTTGCTCTACAACAGGTCTTTTAGATTCTTACATAAATTACCCCCGAGATGCTCAGCTTCGCAAATGTTTATTACCCGCAATGTCCCGAGCTTCCCGGAGGTAACAAAACGTGCTCAATACAGTCTGAAGCAAAGAATTAAAAAATCAACCAACCCGATTATCCAAGCTATCCACGAGTCGTGCCGTTTATCCTCTAAGCCAGTGGTTCCCAACCTTTTCACCCATCTCACCCATCTCAATCCTCCCTTTTCTCTTAACACTTTTGGCGTTTCCGTTTCTCGTAATCTTTCCTGGAAAGATCACATATACGCTCTTTCCAAAACAGCTCCAAAGAGGCTCAATGCACACAGCTCTACTCGACCGGGTGAAATCAAAAGCTTTTCCCCGCCTCTAACTGACAGACACTCTTCAGTCTTTCTTCGCCGCAATGTTGCCTCACTCTCTCGTTACTATCGCTATTATAACGAACACTGCTCTTCTGAATTCTCTAACTGTATATGCCGCCTCCTTTGAGGAGAGCTTGCAGTACCAGACTTTTAACGAGTTGTCACTCCTTTTCTGTCCAACCCTCTAACGCAAGGATTAATCGGTATTTCCTAGTCAACTCTGAAACAATCTTCCTCAATCCGTCTTTTTTCCCGTCTGTGACCTCTAATCATTCAAATGCAGAGTGTCCAGGCATCTCGAAAACTGTGAATCTTCATTTTGGCTCTCTTCTTCCTCTAGAGGGGGGGTGTTTTTGCGGATATTTGCCTTTGGCCCCACCTTCCTGCATAAAATAAAATTCCATGCGTTGGTCTCTCTTCACACGAAGGTAAAGCTGGTGGCCCACCTCCAGGCCTGGCTCGATCGAGGAGCGAGTTGCTCTCTCCGATCCCCATCGCAAATAGCCAGGCACACGCGACTCACCTGGTACCGTCCTCAGCCAGGCAACTAGTCTTCTTTTGAAGATTTCAACTTTGACTCCTGTAATTTTCCCGAGGCCCTTTGGAAGCTGGTTAAAAAGTTTTGGTTCCCCTAACAACCAAGCCATTTTCCTTCAGTGTTGACGATGTTCCTTGTCGGACCTATAATTTGGGAACACCACAAATTCTACCTTTCCTATTTTCCATTGTTGTTTGAATACATATATATATATATATATATATGTGTGTCCTTTGCATTCTATGATGCGTACATAAACCTCTCTTTATTGCCGAGAGTCCTGAAGTTTCTCTCTTCTTAATTCAAGCAATTCAAAAGTTAATCTGTAAATCTCTCGCCTCCCAACGCTGACTCCCGTAGAGTGAAGTGTTCTGTAGAAACAGCGGTTCGTATACAAAGTGGGAAGAGTAGATTATTTTCAGGCAATATACACTCCCCCGCGGGGCCGCAACCCTTCGTTAGGCGCGCGTGTAGGGTACGTTATGTTGGAATCGTTTAAAATAATTTAAGTAGGATCAAGAGTAATTTTAACGTAACCATTTGCGTTGTGGGAGAGTCTTCGACACTTAATATTTCATACATACATTCTGAAGTGGTAGAACTATTTTCACATTTTTTCATTGAACTTTCTCCCTAAAAGGTTAGACGTAGACGTAGAAAATATGTAGATTTGTAAATCTTGTAAAGCCTCTGCGAATTATTTTCATTTCTTCTTTTTGTTTAACTAATCTTGAATATTCTCTCATTTCTTTGTCAAAGAGTCAATTTGGTTTCTTATTCTGGTTTCCAACGTATCTATGCGTGACTGTGTATATGTGCGTGACTGCGTATGCGTGTACGTGTGATGTGTGTGTGTTTTATTTTTTAGAAGATAACGAGTGTTACTACGCATCACCCTGAAACAATTTTTCTTTCCTTCGCAGGCAGACCTCGGCCCCGAGTCACGTGGTGGAAAGAAAACCACGTTCTCGATTCAGTTTCGGAAGTAAAGGAAAACGGGCTAACTGTGAATACTCTTTTCATACCGAAGTTACAAAGAAGCGACCTAAACAAAAACTTCTCCTGTCACACCTCCAACTCGAACTTCACGGAACCTTTGATCGCTTCCGTGAAACTCGATATGCTGTGTAAGAACCTCATATTTTTTGTTGGTATTAATGAGCTTAACTAGTTCACTTATCTCAGGCATTTCAGGGTTGAAAAGCTTAATATATATATATATATTATATATATATATATATATATATATATATATATGATGAATAAAACCACGAAGGAAAAAAGAAACACAAAGGGGTGCTCAAGCGCTTTCGTCTAATGACATCCTCAGGAACACTGGAGTGAAAGGACAGATCAAGGCAATATATAGGTTACAAAAATAAACATACATACATACATATTCACATATATATACATATATATATATATATATATATATATACATATATACATATATATAGTAAGCATAGAAAAAAATTGTGGGAGGAGCCAACATTTATATGGTCACAGAAGAATAAAGAAATAAAAATAAATATATATAAATTGAGAAAAAATTAATTACAAAATAGTGCCTTAGTGATATATATGTCACAGCCTAAATAATCATAAAGAAATAAACAGGCAAATAAAAAAAAATAAAAACCCATAAATATACATACATACATATATATATATATATATATATACATATATATATATATATATATATATATAAAGACACTTTTAGCACTTTGGCCGACCTTCAATATAAATTCAAATGGCTTTTTTATGGAACAGGTCACAAAAGAATAAAGAAATAAAAATAAATATAAATATTGTAAGTGGAGTCTACCAATTCAAGCTCAAGAGGGAAGTTTTACAATCGATTTAATAGATGCTGCCAAATTGATATATATGTCAAAAAAATAAAGAAATAAACCAAAAAAAAAAAAAAAAATTAATTATTAAAAAATAAAAATAATAATAATAAATTGAAAGATAAATTTTAAGAGAGGCACACCAATTTATAAGGGAACAATTACCACATATGCATATTATAGTAATTTTTTTTTTTTTTTTTGGTTTATTTCTTTATTTTTTTGACATATATATCAATTTGGCAGCATCTATTAAATCGATTGTAAAACTTCCCTCTTGAGCTTGAATTGGTAGACTCCACTTACAATATTTATATTTATTTTTATTTCTTTATTCTTTTGTGACCTGTTCCATAAAAAAGCCATTTGAATTTATATTGAAGGTCGGCCAAAGTGCTAAAAGTGTCTTTATATATATATATATATATATATGTATATATATATATATATATATGTATGTATGTATATTTATGGGTTTTTTATTTTTTTTTTATTTGCCTGTTTATTTCTTTATGATTATTTAGGCTGTGACATATATATCACTAAGGCACTATTTTGTAATTAATTTTTTCTCAATTTATATATATATTTATTTTTATTTCTTTATTCTTCTGTGACCATATAAATGTTGGCTCCTCCCACAATTTTTTTCTATGCTTACTATATATATGTATATATGTATATATATATATATATATATATATATATATATATGTGAATATATATGTATGTATGTTTATTTTTGTAACCTATATATTGCCTTGATCTGTCCTTTCACTCCAGTGTTCCTGAGGATGTCATTAGACGAAAGCGCTTGAGCACCCCTTTGTGTTTCTTTTTTCCTTCGTGGTTTTATTCATCATAAATACTTTTCACGTGTCACTTTCGTGAAATAATTTTTCATATATATATATATATATATATATATATATATATATATATATATAGTTCACTTATCTCAGGCATTTCAGGAACTCTTCTAGGAAAATTAAATCAACTATAGTCCGAATAAGTAATGGTAAATGACAAATAATATAGTTTTTCTTTTTCATGATGCTAGCCCGACGTGGGCAACGGGTCACTCGCAAAGAGGTCCCAAAAATATATCTTCCCTCACCAGCTATCTGCAAAGCAGATAGGATCCAGCTTTGGGACAGGATCTAGGGTTTAAAGCAGCCTAGCCCAGCTACATTTAGAACCTCAATATAAGCAAAAGACTCGCTGCCTTCACTCGCTGTCTGTGTGTATCATAAAAAACCTCAGGGAACCATTCTGAGTTCATTCCCATCATGAAACGGACATGTTATGTGCCTTGAAAAGTGGACGCTCAATTCTGCCAGTTGAGGTTTAAGTTTTGGTTTTTGGCTAAAAATATAATAGTTACCCCTTTTTCATTGATGTATTCAATCTGACGTGAAGGCAGCGAGTCTTTTGCTTATATTGAGGTTCTAAATGTAGCTGGGCTAGGCTGCTTTAAACCCTAGATCTTGTCCCAAAGCTGGATCCTATCTGCTTTGCAGATAGCTGGTGAGGGAAGATATATTTTTGGGACCTCTATGCGAGTGGAGTGACCCGTTGCCCACGTCGGGCTAGCATCATGAAAAAGAAAAAACTATAGTATTTGTCATTTACCATTACTTATACGGACTATAATGGATTTAATTTTCCTAGAAGAGTTCCTTGTTCCATGCATGGTCTGTGTGTATCATAAAAAACCTCAGGGAACCATTCTGAGTTCATTCCCATATATATATTTGACGCAGTACCCGTGCGTGTTTAAAGGAAAGAAATAAATGCATAATATATATCATTTTTAAAAACTACCCATTCTAAATACCATCCAATAAGACGGTACAAATCGTGCTAAATGTCACGTAATATCGTGCAATTCCTTATTTATATAGAAATAGGCGTGGCAGTCGATAGATAGAGCTATTAATACAACCAATATGTCAGTATATCACGTACGATATATATATATATATATATATATATATATATATATATATATACCGGGTGCGGCTAAAGTAACGCCCTTTTAATAATTGTATCTTTATAGTTTTATACAGTATAATTTTTTAGTTTTATATTGTATCATTTTGTTATTTTTTAGTTTTTACTGAGAAAGTACTTATTATTTTTCTTAAAATGCTGTATTTTTCTTAAAAACCTTATTATTTCTCTTAAAATGCTGTAATTGATTTATTTCCTTCAATAAAAGAGAATAAACTAAAAAGGGCGTTATTTTTGCCGCACCCGTTATATATATATATATCACGTCATATACTGTAGATGTTTTCTCATTCATAAATCTTGGCAATGCACTTTTGTTATATAACTTTCCCCGTACAGTGACTTTCTTGACCATAAATCGGATTTACTTTGAGCGCACTGGAAGAAAAACATATCTGGATGAATTACTTCCAAACTCGCGGGCAATTTTGTACCAACAACTTCTGATGTAAAATTACGGATCATCCTATATATATAATCACGAGTAATCTTCCAGTAAATTTCAGATTTCTCCTTATATGGTGTTAAAGTGTAATTCTGTGTCAGAGTTGTTGGGAAAAACTGTCAACAATTTTTTTTTATGTAATTTTACTGAAAAAAAAGAGATAATATTTAATTATGATAAATATAATTAAAAATAATTACACGATTTTTTACTCTCCACAAATCATTTATTAACAACAGAATTCAGACCATTTTAGAAAAAAGAAACAATTATTTGCGAGAGAATTATTAGAAAAAGGATTAGTGACTGAAGAAATTAAGATTATCTCGGAATAAAAGAAAGCTAAGAATATATAAAACTTCCCCACAAATAAATCACAGACTGATAAGGAATAAGGTATAAACATCAATAAAAGGAAATGACATCGGTTTCTTTATTGGAATCCGATAAATAGAAATCACTTTTAGTTTATTTTCACTTTAAATGATATACAAATTCTCCTTTTTCAAAAAAATTTATTTCCATGAATATGGTACGCGACTCTCGGCCGTGAACTCCCGTATATCATCATCCCATTCGAGTATCTATTTACGAGTAATCCAAGAGATTAAAACTTTATACTTCAATCGCAAAAGTAATCCGTTTAATATACTTGAAGTGTGTCGTTAATGCAATGTTCTGATTTGTAGATGTAAGATTCTTTCGTAGCTGAATTAACTTTTTTGTTTCGTCAGAGAGAGGAGAAAAGGTGAAGTGGCAAATTTATGGAAGGAATTACCCTCGAATAGAGTTAATTAAAGGCCGGTGAGAGGGGGTTGGGAGTCCATTACTCGCGGTCTTTTTATCGGAGTAAAGGGAGGGAAAGACCCTGATTCACGCCTTGTTCCTTCGTTCGCTCTATTTTCATACGCATATGGCGAGCGGATCAAGAATTGTTATCTTTTATAGTTTTCTAAGCCTTTCTTCCCCGTACACCATTCAGCCCATCTTTCTTCTATTTATTGTATATTTTCTGTTTTCAAGTTCTTTATTTTACACTTTTTCTTTCTTTTCATTCGCTTTATCATAATTTCTTTCTATTTTCTTCTTTGAAACGCGTTTTCATTTTCATCAATTCATTCCATTCTATTTCAAAGCTTTAAAATTTTGGGGGAAAATTTCTAATTGTTTGAAATTTAAAGTAGTTTAAATTTTCAGGTGGCTGCGTAGCGTCATATCCGTTAAGACAGATTCGCTTCATACATAAAACGTAGCGGCATATCCGTTAAGACAGATTCGCTTTATACACAAAATTAAGATAAATTCGCTTTATACACAAAATAAATTTACATAACCGTCCAATTTTAAGGTTCTGATTTTAAAATTTTGGTTCTGATGATGGTTTTAACGCGTATTAGTTATTGTGTCTGGTTATGGATAGCTTTAATTTTAGGAATTAAACATAGTTTAATGGTGAAAGTCGAATACAGAACGCGATATTTTATTAAAGCGATACTTTCGTTTATTAAGATTTGTGTTCCGTTAATATTTCAATGAAAATTATTCGTTTTACTAATTAAGAAATCATTTTCTTTTCGATTTTTTTTAATTTCTTCGATATTTTAATACTCAAAAGATATTTTTAACTTTAATTTTCAATTAAATATTTTGAGTAACTTTGAGAAATTAATATTATTATTAATAATAATAGCAACAGCATCACATATAATAATCATTCACGAAAGCCAGAAACTGGCGCAGTGCTCGGGTCAACTATTGCCGCTCACTCCGTTAACTCCTGAATTAGTATCATTATTATTATTACCAACACCATCGGGAGTCGAACCCCCGACCTCAATGTCTTCAATTAGCTTATAGAGAAACAGTACTATACACTGAACTACGGACGACGGCGGCGGCAGCAGCAGCAGCAGCAGCATCACACATACACGTGTTATAGTAACTGTTCCCTTTTCATACTAAAAATTGTATGAACATTATTACACGCCTAACGAGTGCAAAGCTACAAATTTTGTGCCAATTAAAGTTTCTAAAAGCAAAAGAAATATATCGTAATTATATCTGAATGTTCCTCTAATTCACTCCTCCTTCGCTCCGAGTTCGCATAATGCTCCTAATTAAAGGGCAGTTGCGCGCGAAATTTGCAATGGTATGTTTGGCATGTATAACACTAAGCAACAAAGATTTTGTTACAGAAGACCAAATAGGTGCTCCTAGCTAATTTCGGTATGCTGATTTCAAATCTATAATTAGATTTTTTCTATCACGTCTAGATTTTGTGTAAAATGCAAATCACTTTTAGTAAAATTTTCTACCACGTCCAGATTTTGGTTTTAATCGGCTTAATGCCAGTAATATGAAACTTGCTTTTCAAGGTTAAAGCAATTTTTTTTGCCAACTATATACAAATTCGAACAATTTTGATAAATAAAATTTATCCCGAGTTGGCAACACTGAGTCAAGAGCATAGTAACGGGCAACGGCACAATGGTCAGTCGCTACGTGACAGTCAAACAGAACGGTTGTTGAAGCTCTCTGCTGATGAGCAAGTGACAGGTTGTGGTGACTTGTGTGTTTTTATAGCATTTGTTTTGTACTACGGTGTGTATTTCTTTTTATTTTGCACATCGTAATAATTACTTTCTACGTTTTTTCAAATATTGTATGGTAATTCAAAATGGCATCAAATAGACGTGCTTGTGTAAATCACCCAGACAACTTCTGCTTTGTCTGTGGACAATATACACCTAAGCCACAACGTAGAAACAAAGATTAAACTTGCCTACAAGTGTTATTTTGACTAAGTTAGGAGACCAACAGAGGGACTGGGCACCACATATTTGCTGTGCACAGTGCAATGCAATGTTAATAGCTTGGATGAATGGTAAAAGAAAAGCTATGCCGTTCTCAGTCCCCATGGTTTGGCGTGAGCCGAAAAATCACTTCAGTGATTGTTATTTTTGTTTGACAAAGATTGCTGGTTTCACAAAGAAAAACAAATCAAAGATCACGTACCCAAACTGCGAATCAGCAATGAAGCCAGTACCACATGATGAAACAAATCCACCACCAGTTCCACCAGCAACGATAACAGACAGCAGTTCATCTGAAGATTCTGCTAGTGATATAGAAACAGGGAAAGATGGCATATATGTTCCAGATGCAAATATTTCCCCACATTTGTTAAGTCAAGCGGAGTTAAATGACTTAGTGCGCAATTTGGAATTACCAAAAGAAAAGGCAGAGTTGCTTGGTTCAAGACTTCAAGAATTTAATCTTCTCCAACCAAACACCAAAGTTTCCCATTTCCGCCATTGCCATTTGCAGTTTTCATCATTTTACTTACAGGAAGAAAACGTTTGTTTCTGCCACGATATCAGTGGTCTGATGCAAGGGATTGGCTGTCGCTATGATCCAAAAGAATGGAGACTGTTCATTGACTCTAGTAAAGCTAGCCTTAAAGCTGTATTACTGCACAATGGCAATGAAAAACCTTCAATACCTGTAGCACATGCCACTGGCCTTAATGAGACTTATGAATCGATGAAACTGCTGCTAAGACTCATCAAATATAAGGACCACACATGGAATATTTGTGGCGACCTTAAAGTTGTATCATTACTTCTTGGGTTACAGTTGGGCTACACAAAGCATATGTGCTTTTTGTGTCTATGGAACAGCAGAGATGACAAGAACCACTACAAATAACATGATTGGCCATCTAGAACTGAACATCATTTGGTAAATACAATGTGAAACACCCAGCACTTATTGACCCTCAGAAAGTACATCTTCCACCACTTCACATTAAACTTGGCCTTATGAAAAATTTCGTGAAGGGTATGGATCATCAAGGTAGTGGTTTCCAATATTTAAAGGATAAATTCAAAGGAATATTGACAGATGCTAAGCTAGAAGCTGGAGTTTTCACTGGACCACAGATCCGCAGTGTCATCCACGACTCATCGTTTCCATCTAACCTAAATGAGAATGAACTAGGAGCATGGACATCTTTCGTTGAAGTTGTCAAAAATTTCTTGGAAACCACAAAGCTGAAAACCACCATAAACTCGTAGAAAACATGCTTAAATCTTATGAAATAATGGGATGCAGAATGTCTTTGAAAATTCATTTTTTACATTCTCATCTTGACTTCTTCCTGGCCAACCTTGGGGCTGTAAGTGACGAGCATGGTGAGCGCTTCCACCAACAGATCTCAGTTATGGAAAACAGATACCAAGGTAATTTCAACCCAAATATGATGGGAGATTATTGTTGGTTCCTGCAGAAGGAGAGCTCGTCATCCTACAAGCGACAAAGGAAGAGGACACACCAAAGTTTCACTTAAGAACAGGAATTTGCCTTTCAGTAGTAACAACAAAATACTAACGCGCTTTGGGTGGATGGTTGGGCGCAGGGGTGGTAACTCCGCCAGCGGAATTCCGCTGTCTGTCTTAAGCCAGAATAAAGGAGGAAAGACATCCCTGTTCACTAATTATTTAAGTATGCTTAACATAAAACGTGGCACGGAAAAGTAGCTTAGACGGCTTTCGTAATAGAAGCGGGTGAGAAAAAAATGAAAAATAGGGGTTTTCGGTTACACAAAATCTGGACGTGATAGAGAAATTTTGATATCAGATCTGAAATCAGCATCAGCGCTTTAGTAGGAATCAGTAGTTCACGTGTCTGTAACAAAAAAAAAGTTGAAATTTGTTGCCTAGTGATAATTGGACGGAAAATTCGACATTTATTTTTCATTTCAAGACCCAAAATGATCATCAGATTAACACAAACTAGGTACATAACTTGATATGCAATTTTATAAATATATATAATATATATATATATATATATATATATATATATATATATATATATATATAGAGAGAGAAGAGAGAGAGAGAGAGAGAGAGAGAGAGAGAGAGAGTAATTCATAAATGTTTCATAAATTGCAGGGTGTATTCTTGAGACAAAAGTAGAGGGAAAAAAAAAACATGGTCGAGAAACCCGTAGGTTTCGAGCTATAGCACGCGACAGAAAAATGAAACTCCCTAAAGTTTTTTTATATTTTATGCAAATACACAGTGTGATACATTTGCTTCATTAAAGAAAATATTCGAAATTCTTTCCTACTTCTTGAATGCATGCCTCAGCACGTCTTTCTCTACCTATCCCTTCATCGTAAACTACCGCGAACCACCATTCCCTTACTCATTTTCCCCTTTTAACTATCCTCTATCCTATTTTGTGACGTGCTGAGGCATGCATTCAAGAAGTAGGAACGAATTTCGAACATTTACTTTAATGAATCAAATGTATCACACTGTATTTGTATAAAATGTAAAAAATCTTTAGGAGTTGCATTTTTCTGTCGCGTGCTGTAGCTCGAAACCTACGGGTTTCTCGACCTATCTTTATGTTGTCTTTTTTCTTTACTTTTGTCTCAAGAATACACACTGCGATTTATGAAACACCCTATATATATATATATATATATATATTATATAGGGTGGACCATAAGTCCCAATTGGTTATAATTAAAGCGAAAATACCAAAAAATCAAAGTAAAAATTTCTAAGTTTGGAATTTTTTTTTTTAATTGGAAGATGGATTTTCGCTTTAATTATAACCGATTGGGATATATATATATATATATATATATATATATATATATATATATACGCTGTCCATAAAGTCACGCATCATCGGAAAATACATTTATTTTGTTTATTTATTTTATTTTATTTTATTTATTTGTTCGAAATGATTCCCACCAATCTCAAAACATGTTCGGGTTTCTTTGAATGTTCCTCAACATATTTGGCCTGATGGAGACAAATAAATAGACATTGCTTATGTTCCTGTGATGCGTGACTTTATGGACACCCTGTATATAATATATATATATATATATATTAGTTTTTCCAAGTGGTATACGGAACATTTTACTACATTTTCATGCATCTTTCATTTAAACAAATAATCCTGATGGCGATAACAGAGGAGAGAATGTGGAATATACATTTATTGCGAGAGCAAAGAATAGATTCTAAAAAGAGTTTAAATGTTACAGTTTACGTGAAAAGTTTTAAATATTTAGGTCTATTGTGTGTGCCAGAATCGCCCACCTCATTCTTTGGGTACACGAATGAACGCTTAAAAGAATCTTCGCGTTCTGAAGCGTTTGAGAAAATTTCAGGCTTTAAAAATATAAAAATGAGGCACATATCCACAAAAATCGGTTACTGCTCTCTCCTTAACTCATTCTATGATTCACCCGAAAGCGACACGTCATCAGCATACGTTAGATACGACAGTTGTTACTTACTCTTTCCAAATTCAGATTTACTCCTCTCTAACATTGTTACTTTCATCTCTCGCATGTATCTCATTCATATACATATTAAACATCCACCGCAACCCTGTCATACTCCAACAATGATACTGACCAGTCACTCAATTCACCTTTAATTCTTACACAAGCGCTACCACCCTTGTGACCTCACTCAACGTTGAAGGTCGCAACATTTGGAGCAATTTTTTAGTAGACTACAAAAGTAAAAGTATGAGAGGTAAGAAAAAACCGGTATGATGCATTGTAAAGTAGAGGCTCTCGGCTACATTTTGGCGCCATTTGTTCTAGAATATATTCTTTCAATATTTAAGAGTATATATAGGTTTTCGAATCGGCGTGACGGTCGCAACACAGAGTATTGCGCCATTCTATGGCAAAAAGTACATTACCTTCTATCGTAAAAATAATGCGCGCAGTAGCTATGCATTGCATAATCTTTCAGAAAATGCAGTAGCTACAATGTTAGATAAAATATTTAATACATTTTACCTAAGAAACGTTTTATATCGATGACAACAACGTTTTTCTTTTAGAAAAATTTTCAGTTCAAAATTTACACGCCAGTCCGATTAAATGGCATCTCAGATTTCATAATATTTTGCCTTTATGCAATCTCTCTAAATGACATCGGTTCGTAACAAAAATATACTTTTGTACCTTAAATTAACTGATTCATAAGAAAGAAACTTTCACAAAACAATGAAATCAAACTTTAACCCTAAATCATGAAATTTTAACAAAAACTTTAACTCTCCAAAGGTTTTCAAATGGTTTTACGATACCCTAAACTAAACTGAAAACTAAATCTCTCTAATAAAAACGGATAAAGTAAAACAGCGTAAATATATTATTAATATACGAGTATGTGTATATATAAGCTAATCATCGATGCATTCCTAGTTAAAGTGGAAGTATGAAGAGTTAAACATCTTTTCACATAGGGCATCATTCCGCTCATACACCCATTTCAGGGTACGAGCAGCTCGCAGCTCACAGCAGCATTATCAAGCAAATATGGTTCAAAGTACTGACGAGGCTTTCGTACGTGGTTCATCAGCACAAAGGAACAATGCTCTGTGTTTGTTTAGTCAAAGAACATCCATATCCTTATTCAAGTTACTGTAAGAATTCAAAAAATAAATAATAGCATATTGGGAAGCAGTATTCTAAATATTACATAGAAACTTCCCCTTGTAAAGAAGAATGACAGAGAATATTACTTTACGCTTACCGGTACAACTTACGCGAAGACTTGAAGATGATAAGAAACAACTTACAATATCAACTAGAGTAAATGTTCAAAATTTTCTCAATTTGTATCCAGGCACGACTGAGATCGAGAAACAACAGAACGACACAAATGGCCGTGTGTATCAGGTAAGATTGTA
Organism: Bathynomus jamesi; assembly: GCA_023014485.1. Classification (NCBI taxonomy): domain Eukaryota; kingdom Metazoa; phylum Arthropoda; class Malacostraca; order Isopoda; family Cirolanidae; genus Bathynomus; species Bathynomus jamesi. The sequence continues at coordinate 345,696 of JAJOZX010000535.1, forward strand.
GCGCGGGCGTCGAGAATGCAATCACGAAGTTCCTGCAAGGAAGCTGGTTTACTGGCATAAAGTGTTTTTCAATAAAAATCGGTGGGTATAAAGATCTGCAGATCTTGATGGGTATTCAACGAGTCCATGACACCCTATCCAGTGTTCAGACAATCTGCCGTCAAAAAATGTCCTTACATTTTGATTATTTTGATTATCAAACTGACTGATGGAAGACAGTTGCAGCCTATTATCAGATCATTGCAAAGAGTTATCTGTTGGTTTTCTACGGAAACAAAAATTCGCACTGTCGGTATATACAGGGTGTTTCAGGAGGAAAGGTCAATACTTCGGGAGGTGATATCATCTGAACATGTGTCTAATTCTGAATGGTTAGGGAGATAGAGCTGTTTGAATCTACAAATACAAAAGCATTGTTAATGGTAATCAAGAAAGAGAAACCAATTACTGTTTCTAACATTTAATGTTTAAACATTGGCATTTCGAATGGTATCAGATACAGAAATGACAAATTTGTTACAGTTTACAATACGTTTCCGAAAATCCCACCGTCAACCTCAATGCACTTTGCAACTCGTGTGCGAAGATCGCGTGTTGTTCGTCTGAGTTGATCTTGACGTTCCTTTATGCGGGCAGCAGCATCCAAAATGCGCCCGAGCAATTCGTCTCGTGTATCCACCTTTCTTTTGTAAACTTGACTTTTTATCCACCCCCACAAACAATAATCTAACGGAGAGAGGTCTGGAGACCTTGGTGGCCATTGAATGGGACCACCGCGGCCGATCCATCGACCAGGGAAAGTTTGATTTAGGTATTGCATCACCAGACGGGTAGAATGTGGAGGAGCTCCGTCATGCTGAAAGTACATACCAGCGCGTGTAGCCAAAGGAACATCCTCCAATAGTCCTGGCAATTCATTTTGCAGAAATTTTAGGTAACTTTGTCCTGTAAGACGATTCTCTAAAGTAACAGGGCCAATCAGCTGATCATCGATGATACCGCACCACACATTGGCAGAGAAGCGATGTTGAAAATTTGTTTCCACAGTGGCATTTGGATTTTCGTCTGACCACCGATGAGAGTTACAAGTGTTGTTGATACCGTCACGGGTGAAAGTAGCTTCATCGGTGAACAGTATTAATCGAAGCAATCGGCGATTAGCATTTACCCAATGACAAAATTCCAGTCGCATGGCAGCGTCTCCTGGTTGAAGGTGTTGTACACGCTGTACATGATATGGATGCAAGCCTTCCTCACGTAATGTTCGCCATATTCTTGTGTGAGGTACACCGAGACGTGTAGAAATTCTTCGTGAGCTAGTAGTAGGACTACGCTCTACCAACTGAAGAATGTTTTCCACTTCATCCACATCTTGTTGACCTTCACGCTCAGATGAAACATGAGCGCTGGGAAGTGTACCAATCTCACGCAATGTGTTGAAAACCATGGTAAGCACTCTTCGATCCGGAATTCTGCGGTTCGGAAACCGTCGACGGTATTCTGCAACAACAGCTGTTGCACTTCCATCGCAAAAACCGTAGACATACACCATATCTGCATATTCGGCATGTGTGAAGGTGTGTGTCATTCTTAACACTGCTTCAAACACCAAACAATGTCACTTACAACAGTCAGCTGTCGATTGGCTTATGTTACATGCTTACATTACAGCTTACATGGTTCAAGTTTATGGGGGAGAGAAGGGGGAGGAAGAGCTGCGCGCGCATCAGATTCAAACAGCTCTATCTCCGTAACCATTCAGACTTAGACATGTTCATATGAACTTTTTTTTCTCACAATGACCGATACTATCACCTCCCGAAGTATTGACCTTTCCTCCTGAAACACCCCTATATGTATCGGTGTTGCCAACGATTTTAGTGTGTATTTAGTACAAATGTGTGTGTATATATATATATATATATATATATTATAGGCATAGGCCATACAGGTTTGATTTGAAAGAGATTTTTTTAATTTTATTTTTTATATATTTTTTATTTTTGGCGGGCTTCCATTACCCCCCTGGTAGTATCCCGAGATATCCCAAATTACCCCCCCCCTGTTGGGAACCCCTGAATTCTAATCTATATTTGGTTTTCTTTCCAACTTCACCTCTTCCTCAGCCAAATTTGATTTAAATGTAGTCAATCTTTTCCCTTCCAGTTTCGATCCAAAAGGTGGAAATTTACGGAGGGAAGGAACCCATCCGAGAAGGAACGGAGAAGAAGCTCGTCTGTAAAGCCTCTGGCTCGAGACCCACGGCGGAGATAACATGGTGGAGAAATGGCATCGAAGTGCCAAGTGCTTTTGAGAAGGTAAGTGAAGCGTGCAAATCTACGAAGGAATTTCGATGAAAGAGGAAAACATTCAGTTTTTGTCTTACTTCAGAAAGCTCAACGTAATCTATTAGGAGTCAGCCCGCGAGGCCCCATTCTCATTTCGGATCAAGTAAAGATAACCCCTCTCAGGTCACACTAGTAAAGCAAATCCCTCCCAAAAATGACCAAGTAAAGATAATCCCTCCCACAAAGTAAAGTAAAGTGAAGCAGTCTGACATAAGGATAAAAATTAAGAGAATCTTTTTTTAAAAAATGATTTATTTGAAAACAAAATTTATTAAAATTCATTTATTACAATGGATCAAGTAAAGATAAGCACCCCCAACCTTTTTTAGTTAGCTTTATAAGGCTACCTAACGAAAATATCACGACTTAACCTAACCAATCGTTAGGTCAACTGTACGCCCTTGACGATTGGTTAGGTTAGGTCGTGATATTTTCGTTAGTTAGCCTTATAAAGCTAACTAAAAAAGGTTGGGGGTGCTTAACTTTACTTGATCCAAAGACTTTAATTAAAGCGGTATTGGCTGGCAAGTGTGTCGCAAAAGTCATTGAAAACATTGTATTTGTGTCGTTCAAACCACAAAAATTCTTGTAGGTACGAGTTCAGGAACTCTCGCTTACATCCAATCATCCGTTTAATTCTTAGTTTGTGCTTATTCCAGTAGCTTTCGACCGCCTGCGTATGCACACCAGTAACTCTATCTACAACTTTACTATCTGCAACTTTACCAAGTAAAGATGATCCCTCCCAAAAAATGATCAAGTAAAGATAGTCCCTCCTTTTTCTGTTGGGAGGGATTATCTTTACTCGATCCCTCATTTCTAAATTCGTCAGCATTTGCTGCTTTTGTTGAGTCTTTCAATTCTTAATTAAAAGATTCCTCTTTCAGTTTGAAGTAGAAAACTAAAATGGGGGAACTCTATCTCTGTCCCTGTCTCTAATTAGGGCAAGTTCCAACCGACTGGAAATCAGCAAATGTAACGCCAATCTTTAAAAAGTGGGGGGGGGGGGGGCAAAATCCTTTTAAATACCACCAAATCACTTCAAAATCAATTGCCGGCAAACTGTTGGAATCCATTATTATAGAATGTATCGTGTATCACTTCGAATCAAGAAATTTAATTTTTTATTCACAACATGGACTAAGGCGACATAGCTCTTGTCTAAAAAATCTGTTAGAATTTTTCCATAATATGTACACTTTATACGACACAACTAGGGCAATAGATGTAGTGTATCTTAGTAGTATGACCGCAAAATGGTAGAGTGCATATGCAATTGCAATGTTGATCAAATGAGTGCCAGTGCCAACACAAACGCACATACACTCCCCGACTATACTGTATATACGCCCGTAGATCACCTATTATTATTACACACACACACACACACACACACACACACACCGTATATAAACAAATGTATGTAAAGTCCCAATAGCAAAATATATACGAGCATGCCGAATAACTACCACACAAAAAGAATACCTCACCACAACCATCACTACAACCACGATAGACTTTTAGGAGCTCATCCCAGCACATGGTGAGATGAGGGGTATAACCAATCGTCTAAGCATAACTTTTAGGAGCTCATCCTATCAACACCACGTAGCCGAGATGAGGGCTACAACCAATCGTCTAGACTTTAAAACCTCAGTAGTAACAGTATTACACAGCCGCCGTACCTATTTCTACAGGGTGATCCATTTAAAACCGTACCCAAATTAAAAGTAGTACGGTTCAGTAGTACGGTTTTAAATGGATCACCCGGTATGTGTGCATAACGTAACTGTAGTTAATTTATATATTCTACTGTTTCCTATAAAATTTCCCTGGCTACTTTTCCAAGGTCAAGGTATTTTCTTTATCTTTTTCCGTACTCGCCTCTGGTGGGGAAGTAGCGGAGAGTGGGGAGGAGCCTGATGCTTTTCTACTACTGCTAAAATAATGAAAAAAATGCAATAGTTTAATAACAGGAACTTCCCCGAGTGGACCGAAAGGTATATGAGTCTATGAGTCTCTCTCTCTCTCTCTCTCTCTCGTTTAAGGCTCCTGGGCCAGACCAGTTTCTCCCCAGTGTTGCGGGAGGTGCGCGACCAGGTGGCTCCCCACCTGGCTACAGTCTTCAACAAATCGTTGGAGACGGGCCAGGTGCCTGGTGACTGGAGGGAAGCCAACGTGACCTCTATCTTCAAGAAAGGGGATCACGAAAGTCCAGGGAACTATCGTCCCATTAGTCTCACTTCAGTTGTAGGTAACTTATTAGAGGGGATAATAGCGGATAGGATCGTTGACCATTTGGATTCCTACAAGCTGCTTGGGGACTCCCAACATGGGTTTAGACGGCATAGGTCGTGTCTCACCAACTTGCTCGAGTTTTTCCACGTCATGTTGGGTGAGTATGATAAGAGTAGGTCGATTGATATACTTTATCTCGACTTTCAGAAAGCCTTTGATAAGGTACCTCACCGCCGGCTAATGGCGAAAGTCCGCACGCTGGGTATCGGTGGGGAAGTAGGTAGGTGGATTGAAAACTGACTGAAAAATAGGCGACAGAGGGTTGTAATTAAAAGGGCTAGTTCGGGTTGGGCCTCGGTCACTAGTGGGGTTCCTCAGGGTTCTGTTTTGGGGCCACTATTATTTATCATTTACATAAATGATATCGACGGTGGCATCGTCAGTAGGATCGCCAAATTCGCTGATGACACAAAGCTTGGGGCCAATGTTGGGACGCCCGAAGCGATCGAGCAACTGCGTGCGGACCTAAGTAGGATAGGAGAGTGGTCCGAAAAATGGCAAATGCCGTTTAACTTGAGTAAATGCAAGGTGATGCACATTGGCTACGCCAATCCCAAGTCGGACTACTCGATGTTGGGGAGTGATATCGAGGCCACTGATTTGGAAAAGGACTTGGGTGTGCTAATTAGCAGCGGCCTTAAGTTTACCAAACAGTGCGTAGAGGTGGAAAAGAAAGCCCAGAAGCTGTTGGGTTATATCAGGAGGCAATTTCAATTTCGGAACAAGGAGATTGTGCTCTCTATGTACAATTCCCTGGTTCGGCCGCACCTGGAATATGTTGTGCAGTTCTGGTCGCCCACCCTCAGGAAAGATATTGAGAGGCTGGAGCGAGTGCAGGCGAGGGCCACAAAGTTAATCCCTTCCGTTAGGCATATGGGCTACAATTGACGCTTACGCGCCCTGAATATATATATAACGGATAAAAAGAATTATCAACGCCCAAGTCAACATTATGAAGATTTAATATCAGATGTTTCAGTAGTCCAACTCCCATCATCAGTGACTAAATACGAAAAATAAAATTAAAAAAAATACTGGTGAAAGACTATTCGGACAGATACAGGATTAACTTCATTTAAAATACTTTCAATCGTATTATTTTGCTTGTTTACGAATGTCCCGTTACAGGAAACCATTGATATCTGTTTGAATACTTTATTTCCTAATGGCGACTCCAAAGTGGACCTATTCAATAAAAACGATTGTGCTTCATTACTTAATTTGGTCGTAAAAGACAGTCTTCATGTTTGATAATATACTCTATAAACAGATAGCGTAGCCATGGGTTCTCCTTTGGGCCCTACTTTTTCAAACACCTTTCTTTGCTTTCATGAAGTTCGCTGGTTTAATGACTGCTCCACTTCCTTCAAAAACCGTTTTCCACCGTTGATATGTGGATAACATCTTTTTGTTATTCCAAAACCCTTCTCACGTTGATCAATTCCTGATTTATCTAAATTCAAGACATCCCAGCATTAAATTCACTCAAGAAGTGGAGCAGAATTCCCAGTTAGCGTTCTTGGACGTCAATATTCGTAGAACCAATGATAATTTTAAAACTTTCCTATATCGTAAGAAAACTTTCACCGGTCTAGGTACACAATTTTTAAATGACGTTCCTTTTGGCTTTAACCTTAATTCCATCGAAACCCCTTTTGACCGAATTTTCAGGGTTTGCTCTGATTTTTTTTTTTATTCTGAGATGTTTTTTAATTGATTATTTTAACTCTAATGTTTCCCCAAAGGACCCAATTTTGAAGCATGTTCGGAACTATTTAAATTATATTTTTATCATTCTAAATCCCAGCTCCCCGTTCCCAAATGCTCAAAAAGACAATCGATATATGTATTATGTATATCGATGCCCTTTTACGGCTACATCAGACTAAGGATTAAAATGGACTTAAAACGCTTGCTCGCTCAGTTTTATCTACAATTGATTTTAAATTTATATTTATCAATAATTTTAGTATTAGCTCCTTTTTTAAACATAAAGAAAGATTGCCCGATGCTCTCGTCTCCAACGTAATCTACACTTTTAATTGTGGTTGTAACGCCACATAGGTTGGCAGCTACGTCCGCCAACAACTTAGGTACGGGTCGATGAGCATCATGGCATTAGAAGTCGAGCTTTTTTAGTACGCGATCCAATTTTGGAA